>JAFBJR010000052.1:939358-1044756 GCA_016785285.1 Brachirus orientalis | reverse complement strand
AACTATTTGTTCTTTTGAACGAATCATTCGCGAAGGAACCAACACTAGAGTGAACCAGATTTACCTTATATCAACAACACAGTTTTAAGTTTTCTTAAGTTTTTACATTTGTTTATCATTTAACATTTTAATGTATGGACTTACAATTGTTCGTGTTGTATAAAAATAGTTAGATTTAAAAAAGTTATATTTTAATACATTTTTTTCCTTTGGAGCAACAAGACCGGGGTTCGTGACCCAATCAGAACAAGTGCCTTTCTTCATAGAGTTTGCATGTTCTTCCTGTGTGTGCGTGGGTTTGCTCTGGGTTCTACAGTTTCTTTTCACACACCGAAAACATGCAGATTAGACCCTAAATTGACTGTAGATGTGAGTGTGAGAGTGAATGATTGTTTGTCTCTATGTGGCCCTGTGATGGACTGGCGACCTGTCCAGGGTGTACCCCGCCCCTCGCCCTATGTCAGCTGGAGTGAGGCACCAGCGCCCCCCGTGACCCTTAGTGGATAAAGCGGTAGCAAATGAGTGAGTGAGTGATTCTAATGATTCAGTACACTGAAGAGAACTGCTTTGCTCATCACTAGTTTGTGTTTTTGTCGCCTATAAAACAACATCACGGCGGTTGCCTACGACAACCCTGCCCACGTTGGTGAGATACTATAATAATGGAAAATGAAGTGCCTGATACCAAACCAAGTAGAATCTGTATTTTATTTATCAATATAGTTGTAAAACTACTAATAGTATTTATTTTAGTCATTTTTTGGATTTTTTTTTCTGTCACTTCTCATTTTGTGTTGTACCAGTTTTATTAGATTTGTGTTTATTTATTAGTTTTGATGAACCCTCCAGTTAATATTACTAAATATGTTATGTAATACTGCATCAATGGAGACACTGGTGTGTGATGTATCGCAGCCCGAGAAACAAACATGCACAAGTACAATAATAAGTAAATAAGTAATAAGTAGATAAGTAACAAGAAAACCCACACAGATTTTATTTCATACTTCATACTTGCATACTGCTCCAATATGGCAGCTGCACTTACAGTGAGCACAATTTGCTACATTAACGTTACTCCTTTTCTTTAAAAATTGATTTCATACAGCGTTCGTCAGTTTTCACATTGGCTAGTTTCCTCTACACACTGAAGTATAACGTTGGGTGCGAGAGCGGCGCCATTCTGACCTGTAATGCTGTCGCCATTTGCCAAGACCTATGTTTCGGAGCGCCACTAAATGCAGCGGCATCATAGCTAGGCGGGCGCGTGGTTCCATGGGTGGGGAAAGTATGACGTCATTACGTACAGCGGGACGTCTTGTAGACGCTTATAGAGGATAAACAAAAAGGAAGGAAACCTTCGGCCACACCGTCGCGGCAAAATCGGTTTAAAAATTTAGGTTGTCGCAGTTATCGACCTCATGCTATATTTAATCATTTAGGTATTTATCACCAGGTGTAGACAGTCATGGACGAGACGATAATATTTCGCATGAGTGCATTTTCTGAGCAGGGAGGGAGAAAATACATGGAGGATGTTGTCGATATAAAAATCGAGTACGAGCCGACTGCGGCGCCAGTAGAAGATTACCCAAAGTCGCAGAGACACGGAGGACCAGGAAAAACAGGGGGTGACGCTACAAAACAGACTGAAAATGAGACACTTGAGCTCGACGCTGCCGCCGAATCCGCTCCCGCCTCTGCTGTGTGGGTGGAGAATCTCTCGAACGAGGTCAGCGGCAACGACCGCTCACCGGCACCGCTCGAAAAAGTCGCAGCAGAGCACACAGTCGACACGCGCAGGTCCGTGGCGTTCTTCGCCGTGTTCGATGGACACGGGGGTCGCGAGGCTGCACACTTCGCGCGCGACAATCTGTGGGATTTGTTGAAGAGGCAGCGTGGCTTTTGGTCCAAGGACCACAGCGAAGTGTGCGCTGCTCTACGCAAAGGCTTCATCGCTTGTCATCATGCAATGTGGAAGGAGCTGCGTAAGTCGTCAGCTATTCGTTTATAATGCTGTTTGCTGTGAGAAACGGCAATGCTCACTGGTTCAGTTACCCAGCTACTCCCCCACATTTCCATGACCAGCACTCAGCGTTCACACTACAGAGTTGACCTATATTACAACCGATGCATGTTTCCAGAACACAAGTAAACACTGTAAACACTTTTCAGTCCCGAGTTTATTAAGTATAAAACGTTGTTGTTGTTAAGTCGAGAGTGTGAACAGAGCTGTTTGTGGCAGTGCAGGGCTTCTACAAACGTACCAAACCCACATGCAACCCTAAAATTGAAAGCAATAGCCCATTAATTCACTCTTTATTCCCAAATACCTTAGAAATGCTATAATATGAATTCATATAATAGCTGTAGAGTGTAACCTTTAAAGATAAAAATTGTCCTTTTCATTAAACCACAGTCAAATTAGTTCACACGATACTGATTAAGGCCTTATCCACACGAAAAGAGACCTTTCTCTGTGCAATTTCTTTGTTTTTCTTTCTGGATAAAAGGTTATCTAGTCATACTTTCAAGAAATGTCTTTATCCACGCGAAACCTCCCAAAATGACTAGACACTGTAGTACAACTGCCAGGCCTGTACATGGCACTGGGATGCTGCTACAGAAATATTGCAAACAGAGAAGGAGACATTGATTTTGAGCAGTAAACACTGTGTAAAACTCTGTAAAAATAAAACTTGGTTAAAATAAGTTTACATTACATTATACAATCAAGTAAGCAAGGGAGACTGAGGAAAGAAGACCAGACAAACTCAAAACATAAGAAGATGACAATGAAAATAATGACAGTAAGAGAGAGGTGGCATTTTGACGCCGTAGTCTCAAAGTAGTGTATTCGTTGTTTATATGGAAACACAAGGGTGGCGTTTAGAGATTTTCCCACTCTGGGAGCTGTTTTACAAAACTTGTATTCTTGTGCTTTCCAAATTGCTTGTTCCATGTGGATAAAAAGCCAATGCAGTAAAAAAAAAAGAAAAAAAAACTTTAGTGGATTCTCAAGGTGTTTTTCTAGGTAGCAGTGCTTTGTTTTTGTGTCGCCAGGCAACATTTCTATACTGCACACAGTGATGTGTTTTATTTTACGGTAGGGGGAAGGAAGTTAAGGTGAATGGTTGGCATATGGACTCACAGTCGTCCTTTCAGAAAGCTCCGAATTAAGATATAATGTCTTAAAGTTGGAATGCACAATATTGAACTTTTTGCCAACATCCGAAATGCTGATATATCAAAAATACTTTGGCAGATAACGATATTGATATAGAATAGATGTTTCCTGCAGAGGTCTTTGAGGTCTATTCTCTAATGAAACTACCATGTCATAGCAGATGTAATCAGTTGGCTTCATTGTGCATTATAAATAATAATTAAAGCAACAAGTCAAGGACAGTAGCCACTTCAGCCTACAGATTAAGTCTTTAGTTATATCGGCTGATCTCTGCATGTTTGCGATATCTGATCCTACATTTTAAAGCCAACATTGCCTAATACCAGTATTGTGCATCTTTATTTTGATGTATTTTTATGTCTAAAAAATTACCCCCACCTTTTTTCCATCGTGTGTGAGTTAGTAATGTTCTGCATGTATGTCTGTTGCCAGTGATGAACCACTTCCTTATTGTTTACACCACCAGGTTACTGGTGCCACCTGTGAGTAGCATAAATCAGTCAGAATGGTGTTTTTCTTTTTCTTTGTCCTCTCATAGCGGAGTGGCCCAAGACTATAACCGGCCTGCCCAGCACCTCAGGCACCACTGCTAGCGTGATTGTGATCCGTGGAGTCCACATGTATGTTGCCCATGTAGGGGATTCAGCAGTGGTAGTTGGAGTGAAAGAAAACGACTCTGATATCACACTCCAGGCACTTGAACTAACACAAGATCACAAACCTGAACTTCCTAAAGAAAAAGAAAGGATTGAACGACTGGGTGGCAGGTGAGTTGTTGGACGGATGACTTCTCTGCGTCACAGAGCAGAATAAAATCACAGGGAGGGATGAAGTAATTACTGTAACATTTACTGTATTATTATTCAGAGTTTAAAGCTTTGGATTGGGTTGAAGTTTGCTGTTTTCTCTTGGTAATTGTAGTGTAATGAAGAAATCTGGGGTGAACCGTGTTGTTTGGAAGAGGCCCAGACTGACCCATAACGGTCCTGTGAGGAGGAGTACAGTCATTGACCAGATCCCCTTCCTGGCTGTGGCCCGATCCCTAGGTAAAAAATTCAACCTTTATTACTATTATTATGCCTGGTTCATAATTTTGCATACCCTAATTGGTCTGCTAAGGCCCAAATGACGTAAATGTTGACCCCTGCCCATGTCCATCGTGATGTGCAGCGACCCTTTGTGGGCAAATTCAAGCCCCTCCTCATTTTGAAACCTTGGAGTTTCAAGGCTTCATTTGGTTCAAAGACACAATAAAGAAGTTACAATCTTCTTCATTAGTCTGGGAGCAATATAGCTTATAAATAATATATCTGTATGTTAAGTCTATATCTTGATATAGGAGATACATGTGGATATAAAGCTGCACACATGTATCATGTCACCATATTGATATAATATTTGTATACTGCCCAGCCCTAGACAGTAACCACGGAAACCTGCTTGAGATTATATGAGGTCGGTAGGCACCAAAACATTTACAACTTGGTTGTCAAAATATACAAAACATATAAATTGGCACAGTGTCGGTGTTTCACTGAAGTGTTCCACTGCTTTTGTGAAATCAAAATTGTTGGGGCTGTTTTGATTTGGTTTTTGATTGAGAATCCGCATTGGGCAGGCACGCTGGACACGGGAATCATGATGGCGATCTTTCACAGTTTCGCCCAGTCAGGGTAGATTTCCCCAAAATCCCTTATGACTGTTTCACAAGCAGTTTGGAAATTCAACCCTGCATACCCACGCAGAGCTGTCATCAGTGGCACCGCATCTGTGGCACTGTCTGTGGTCTTGGTGGTGCATCGGTCACATGACCACATGATGACACAGGAAACTCTTGATAAGATAAAAAATACATTTTAAGAAACTATTTTATAGTTAGATTTGCTTGTTAACATATCTCCATTTAATACTTATATTATTTAATTATTTGGCATTTTTCCACCAGACATTTTGACCTTTTTTTTTTTGCCGGCCAAATTCATGTGACAGTGACCAAAAACTGGTATAAACTGACTAACGTAAACCCTGGTCCTGATGCTGTTACTGGAGTAGGAAGTGAGACTGAGTATGCATGTGAGGAACAAGTGAGGATCGTGTCATTGACGCAGGCCCTCATTTTAGTTTGAATTGAATTGCAACCATGTACGCACATGTGGAAATGTGAAACGGCTCTCCACAGACACAAACGTATGATCCAGGCCTTAGTGTCTTTTGTGTACATTGCCAAAGAACTCTTTTTCTTTTCATTTCAATTTTTCTTCCCAAAATGACATGTTTTATGATTGCTGACAGGTGATCTCTGGAGTTATGATTTCTACAGTGGGGAGTTTGTGGTTTCTCCAGAGCCTGATACCACAGTGATGACCCTTGACCCCAAACGACATCGCTACATCATCCTCGGCAGTGATGGTCTATGGAATATGATGCCTCCAAAAAATGCAGTTAATATGTGTTATACCCATGACCAAATGGTGGTACGTAACAAGTAACACACGGTCTTGTGTTGTGGCAGCTTTGGATTTTGAATTGCTTTCATTCTTAAAGGAAAATGTCTTTGAAAGTAGTCATTTCCAACCTTAAAAATGTGGCAGCCTACACCAAAACCTTTAATCACAACTGTCATCAACCCACACATTTTTCTTGTGCCATAGATTTCATTCATTCTATGGTAAATATTGTGTTCTCATGTTTATTGGATGTTAAGCTGGGCATACATAAATCAAACTGTTAATCTTGTTCAGCTATGTGTAAATAACTGTAAATTGTGGCTATTGATGATTTTCCATATTCATTTGAAAGCACCCACGGTCAGCAGGACCAATAAGCTAACAACAAACAAGCTAGCTTGCTAGATCATGCTCATATGGATCCTAATAGGAGGAAACGTCAATGTAATCTAGAGTTCCTTCCAGCCTCTTGTCATCATGGTTTTTCAGTCTGTTTGCTGATTCGCATAGCCCGATGTCAGGGGGGATGGCTATAATTAAGATTTTAACAATGCTACTAAAATCCATCACAGACAAACGGTAGGTTTTTTTTTTTCCAAAAATACTGTTAGCAGCACAGTTAACTATCAGCGCTTATCGATATTACGATACCATTTAGTGGCAGGTTTCGGTACCCATCACTACATGTCAGTCAATCCAAAGTTGAATTTCTCAAAATGGGGTTGTAATTGGTCTTATGTCATTTGCCTGGCTTTAGAAGCACTAGCATTAAGTTTGTCGTGTCTTATGTCTTATTTCTCTTTCTGCTGATTTTTACAGGGCCCTAAAGTAATGTCGTGTGCACGCCGGCTTGGATGCACAGCACTACTTTTTTGGAAAGAACGCATGCTCCGTGCAGACAACACGACCTTAATCGTCCTGGCCTTGCATGAGCGCGAGGGGCCACCTTTCTCGATGCATCGGGATGAGATTGTTGTTGACATGGCTACTGGAATTGACCACGTTCCATTCCCAGGCACTCCTTATAACACGTGTGAGGTCCCAAAGGTCAGTGACATAGCTTTGATAAACACAGAGTCGGCACTCTATTCTATGGCAATGGGGAAAAAATATACAGAATGCTATTTGTTTGTTGTTCACTGTTTTGCCCTTTTTACATATACAGTTGCAATCAAAATTATTCAACCCCCACAGTAAATTAGATTTCTTTTCAAAATGTACAAACTATCAGCTGTTTGCAATAAACAAATCAAACAAGAACTATATAAATAGCTCAACACAAGTAATATTTCAAGTGGTTTCTCCCAATTCAACACAAAATTACACTTTTAATGGGTACTGCTGTGTTCAGAATTAATCAACACCAGCTTCTGGCAGTGTTCCTAAGGAATCTTAGTCCACCTAAGGAATCTTAGTCCACAAGACCTCCAGTTCATTAATATTCTTGGGTTTGCATGCTGCAACCCCCTTTTTCAATTCCCATCAGAGATTTTCAAAGGGGTATAAGTCTGGTGACTGTGATGGCCACTGTAGTATCTTCTGAATCCAAGCCTTGGTGGACTTTGAGGTATGTTTGGGATCACTGTCCTGTTGAAAGGTCCAATGATGTCCAAGCCTCAGCTTCTTATGATGGTATTATATTATCTCTAAGGATTATCTGATACTTGATTGAATCCATCCTGCCATCCATACACTGCAGGTTTCCAGTGCCAGAGGAAGCAAAGCAGCTCCAGGGCATCACTGAGCCACTGCCATGCTTCACTGTAGACAGGGTGCTCTTTTGTGTGTATGCTTCATTCTTCCTCCACCAGACATACCACTGATCCATAGAACCACAGAACAGAATCCCAAAATCCCAGGTTTATTTATATAGCATTTTGAGCAAATTAGAGACGACTTTTCTTATGATTTTGGCTCAGTGGTGGTGTACGTCTTGGAGACCAGACATGGAGCCCCGAAACCCCAGTGTCTGCTGCCACCAAGTCCTGCTGCAGGTGTTTTGCAGTCGGGTGAGGGTTTTTGACCACCTGCCACTTCAGGACTCTGGTAGCAGACACTGTTAGCTTCCTCTTTCTGCCACGTCCAGGTAGAGTAGCCCCTGTTCCTTTAACTTTAAACATGTGAACTATGCTTAACTAAGTTGTTATTGTGTTATTCCAAACACATTTTGCCAATAAAATAATAATAAAATACAATGGGGGGTTGAATAACTTTGATTGCAACTATATTTTAGTAATTTTTTTTATTGCTTGATGGTTAAAATATGGCACTAGCAGTTACACTGTTTGTATGAGTGGAGCACAAGTTTACCAAGTTATGCTTTTGTTTCCGGGGCCAACAGGAGGAGCACGAGGATGGCATGTTTTATGAAGAAGATGAGATATATGGAGAAGAACATGGATGGACATGCCTGGAGTGGTAGTCAGGTCACTCGGTAACAAAAAAAGTACATACCTTTTTTGTGAACTAACCAATTCGTTATTACATACTCTCTTAGATCATGTACTTCTTTAATCATATTATTGAGTCCATCATTCCTTTTCCTCTGTGATTTAAAGGCTTAAGGCTAATTATTATAATGGTTGCTGATATAAGTAGACAATGAAAGATTCTTTTTAATAAAATAATAGTTAAGGTTTTTTAAGGTGTGGTTTTATGAGACACTGAAACAGTAATAAAACTGACTTTGCTGTGATTATGATGTGTCTACACCATGCCAAGAATCAGTTTGAGACAGACTCTAGCTCTTTCAGAAAACATGGCAAACACGGAAGATACACGGAATAAAGAGACTGGAGCAGCTTTTATGCCTGCTCAAGTCTAAAATATTTTAAAGATGTGTTCGCTGATTTAACTCACCATCACACAAACTTGACTGACTGCTCAGGTTTTATTTATTTATTTCACTGTAATTCAGTGACAGATGGAGGCGCCGTCCACATGGGAACGGATTTTGGTCGATCCGCTAACGTTTTTTTATTGTTTCGACCTCTCGTACACACGGGAACGACGTTCTGGGCGCCCTCAAACGATACTTTTGGAGAACGGGTTCCAGAGTGGAAAAATCTGGCAACGCCGCCTTCGCATTGTCGTGTAGACAAGGAAACCGATACTTGAAACTGAAAATGATGACATCACTTTACCTTCACTGTCACGTGACCAGAACAAGACCTAACCTCACGCAACAATTGTTTTGGTGTGTCCAGTGGCTCTGTCTGAGTCAGTTTACAGCGCCACATGTAGGTGTGGCATATGTATTACACCATGTGTTCCGTTCCCATCTTTACACAATACATTTCTGATCCGTTATCGTGTGTACGTGATTTTTTTTTCATCCCGCAAAAAAAAATCTTGTTGCGTTGCTGTGTGTACTTAGTCGAAGTCTGTGCCCCCGTCATGCAGGAAGTAGTGAAATAATCATTTTTTTAATGAACTGATTCCACTGATTCAGTACACCGGAACGAACTGCTTTGCTCGTCACTAGTTGCGTGAAACAACATGATGTCAGTTTCATGCGGCCTTGCTATGACGACCCCACTCACATTGAGGAGGGATTGTGGAGTAACTGAAAAACGACGTGTCTGATAACCAAACTGTAGAGTCTACTAGAGTAGTGGTAGAACCATATGGTGGGAAAGCACCATTTGTTGAGCTTTTTGCCTCAAACCTTTTACGTTTGTGCCAATGGGCAAATGTAAGCAAAGGATTTCATATGTAAGCAAAAGGAGTACAAAATAACAAATTTGAACTCAAACCATGGCTGTAGCAGTGGATGGATTCGCTGTGCCATGATCGGAAGTAACAGATTTTCTCTATGAAGTTTAGTGAGTGGGAGAGTGAGTGGTTTTACAAAGTTCAGTTTCTAGTCCAAAAAGGTGATGCTACAGTGAGATTGTGGAAGTGGAAAACATATTGCAGGCTGAAGTAAGTGTAGTGTATTGTTTATGTCCATGAGTCATTTGTGTCTCTTATTTGATGTTAGATTGATGAGTGGCAAGTTTTCAAATTCTTGTCTTTCTTCAAGATGAGTAAAAAGGCCTGAATTTTAATTAATTTATGTCTAGAAATAGCAGGGAGTTTTCTAAACCAGGAAACGGGGCACTGCACCCTCTTACTGTTCTTAGTATAAATACATTAAAAATGCCAAAATTGTGATAAATAGATAGTCAGATGGCTTTAACAGCCTTGAATTCATGTAAACTCCACTGATGTGTTATAACCTGCCCAAAGCGCCGACCTTCGCAAAAAATTTGCATTACATACTCCATCATGTGAATTAGAACGAGACACTTGTGGCCCGTAAACTTTCAATCCTCACAAGCGGGTTTTGCCATAAAAAAACTTTGATGCTGGTTTACACAATTCTATGGGCATTTTAAAAATGCCCCGCAACAAAGCAAAAGAAACCAAAGGCCCGAGGCAGGAAATGATAACATTTTGATAAACATGATGAGAAGATGAGAAAATTGGTACCAAAAGTGAGATTGAAGGGGCCCACTGAGGGAGCCTTAGGGGTCGTCCACATGGAGATGGGTGTAAATCAATATGCATGCAAGTTTTGGGAGATCTGAAACGGTATTTTTTTGAAAAGGGTTCACATGAAAAGGCACGCCTGCCTTTTCATGTGTAGATGGCAAATACACTAGTGTAGGGAAATGATGATGTGATAGCCCTACCTCTGTCCTGCGCTGGCATTCACTGTCTTGTGTTTGGAGATTATTTGGCACTGTTACCAACTACTGTCAATGAAAAGTAACTAAAGTCAGGCTGAAAATAGGTTAGATATCACTAGAACACGTCCTTTCTTTAGAGATTTCACAGATGGAAGTGAACAGAAAAAAAAAATTCTAGACTGAATCATAAACTAAAGGGAGGAGAAACAAAACTGTTTTCACAGACACTGTATTTACTTGAAGGAACAATACAGATGAGTGATTGTTCTGCACACGGTCAGCTGCTCTGCACATCCACAGTTTGTTCTTGTCTGTGTGGTCACAGTGTTTCCCTCTCTCCCTCTCTGTGTCTACATTCAGACCGACTCTCCACCTGTAAATCCACTAAATACAGTCAGATGAAGCTCACTCGCGCAGCAGAACAGGTCATTTACTTCTCAGAAAGTAGTTTGGGTTATCTAAGAAATTCGCTAGATTTGTCGCTAGTCATTTTTTTAGACACAAAATCACTCGGGGTCTGTAAAGTTGCTAAATACAGTGACAAAGACACCAAGTTGTCAACACTGTTGTTTGGTCTGTTTGCTTTGTGACAACTTTTCTTTCCCCTGGCTCATTTCATGCTGCCTCTGTTTCTCTCTATTATATCTGTATAATACATCTTCTTCTTCATGTTTTGGTGTAGTGTTACAGCACCACTTACAGTCCTGGCATATGTACTACAGCATTTTGAACTGAAAAGAAGAGAGACCACGTGTATCATTGTAATGACTGAATCATGATAATAAATTACAATTAACGACATTGATTATTTTTGTCTTTGTTTTTGCAGGATGATGCCACGACTGCTTCGTCCCAATGAAGAGAAAATTCCACGAGCTGGGGTTTGGTCAGTATGAGGCAGCTTTTACCCGACGCTTACTCTGTGATGGTTACACCGTCACTCCGTGTAGGCACCAACAAGTTTTTACGAAAAGCAGGACTCGGCACATCTTGAACTCAGAGGTCCTGGTCATCTGCACGCCCGGTTGCAGCCGCGCAGATGACCTGGCAGCAAAGCAAGTCAACTTCGCTGCCAGTGTGGCTCAGAAAAGAAGCAGCAGCTCCTCTGAGGAACACACTACACTAGTCACAGCACCACAACTCTGCCTTGAGCTTGTGCTGAATCTGGTCTTAAAGGATTTTTTTTTCTTACCCTGAGACTAGAGGGAAAAATCAGCATCATGTCCATGTTGCATATGTACCAGTTGTGCTGCAGGCCCTTTATTCCCTAAATGTATACTTTTATACAGTGTTTGTTTTTGTAAATATGTGAGAAGTTTGAGATTCTAAATGTTTTAATCCCCCCCCCCCCCCCCCCAAAGAAAAAAAAACTCCTTAAACTTTTAATATTTGGGAAAGTTTAAATTTTAGATTTGTCCAATCTGCACAGTCTATTTTCATACTTCTAAGTATGTACAGTATATCCAAAATATTTATTTAAAAAAATGTTAGATCACTACAGTCAGTTCACAGGAATTGTGATCTTCCACTAGAGATTTGTATCTTTAGTCAATGAACTATTTTATATTGTTTGGACTTGGCAGATGCTTTAACAGGAATGAGGGGAAAAAAAACCTCAGACCACTTGTTGGTATCTTTCCTTCTGAGATGAAATGATGCTGCTATTGTTGATGGTCAGATTCGAGCTCATATTCTGCCGTTTGCAGAAATAACAAAAGGAAATTGGCAAGTAGTGATCTGAGGCAAACACGCGGGTATTGATTTTTAATTATTTGTTTAAGTTTGCATCCTTTTGGTTTTTCAGGTTCTTTGTCTAAATAAGTACTGTTGAGATTCAAAGCTGTTACACAGCTATCTGGTGAATATTGAGTATAGCATGTGCAGAGGTGTTAAAGGCTCAGTTCAACCAAATCAGAAGTGGCCAGTACATTCTCTAAGGCTGCATTTACACTGTAGGTCTTATTATTGTGGAGAACCTGCTTACAGTGACCCATATCGGATACACAATATAGACAAAAGACCATTACACCACCAGGGACTGTAACGACATGTTCAAATACATATACAGTACATTAAAATAGAGTTTGTACAGCTTCCACTCTTTGTGGAAGATTTCTCAAGTATTTCTATTGGAATCTGTGCCCATTCATTCTGTAGAGAATTTACAAGGTCAGGCACTGTTGTTGACCGAGAAGGCCTGGCTTGTAATTTGTGTTCCACTTCACCCCACAGGTGTTTGACAGGGTTAAGCTCACGGCTCCACGTGGGCCAGTCAAGCTCTTTGACACCAAACTTGTCAAACCATGTCTTTGTCGTCCTTGCTTTGTGCACTGGGGTGCAGTGCAATGACCCACTGTCATGGGTCATATCTGCTTTGTGCCACATAAGAGGAAAGTGACTTGCTCCATCCACTGTAAATGCAGCTACCATCGAGGTGTCTGTCCAGATGCATAGGTGTGCAATTTGAGTGAACTAACCCTTTAGTTGCAACACTTAGAATATGGCTATTTATCTCTTTGCTGAATAATCATTAAATTCCATTTCAAACAAATTCACTATTTAATATTTAAAGGTTTGGACCAGGTTTTGATGTTTGTGCTGGTCTTTCTAGTCTGTAAACCCCAGTGTCTGTACCTCAGTGTGAGGCGGGTTACCATGTACTTTGCCCCTGATGTTATTTGTACAAGTCCACTTAATTCCAAATGTCCTCCAAGGCATTAATCGTGAATTGAAAATGTCTTCCACTTAATTGCCATGTGTTGTTTTTATTTGTAACTTGTGTTTTAACCCGCGGTGAAAGGTCTACTATGAAATATTTGTGCGTCAGAATGAAACAAAATTGACGACCGACTCCAGTGCAGAAATGCCAGGCCGATGTTACCCGTGGTCTCATCTCTCCTGGCCGAAGCCTCTTTTTAGCCAAAGAAGGAACAAACTTTGGAAGTAAATGCAGAGAGACACCTTCACCTGGACGTTATGGGCTAATGTCTGTCTAATATACAGGTTCCAGTATTTGCTGCAGTATTCAAATGCATCTGCATTTTTGTTTCCTGATATCTTTCCACGCATAATGTTGCATATTAGACCTTAAGAACACTTGATGGTATATTAGATGCAGCAAGTGCCTGAGTCATGGCCTATAGTAAATAGAGGTACAGTGTGTAAAATTTCGCAGCTGAAAAACCCTCACCTCACTCTTCGCTTCCAAGTGTGTGGGAGAACTTATGCAGCATCAAAGCTCAAAACATCTTGTTTGTCCATCGTTGGCTATTGTATTAACATGATGGTCCAAAGTGGGCACCCCTTAGACCTGGCCTGACTCCAATATAAAAGGCTAATTGTGGGGAAATAAAACATTTCATACAACAAGGTAATTGTGTCCTTATAAACAAATAAGTATGGTAATTGTATCTTCAATTTCTGGCAATTAAAAATAATTTCAGCTAAATTGTACACACTAGACTTTTAAAGAAACTGATGTAACTTGTGTGAAAATGGCAGCTCACCTACCATTCTTGCAGATTTATTTTGCCTTATTTTTATTTTTTAAAATAAAAATATCATGATTGTCTTTTGCACAAATTAGTCACTGGTGCTATTCACGTGTTCTCTACATGATCGAGGCCCCGGGTGAGAATCTCTTGGACTCGGCTCCGGCCCGTCACCTTCTGTTCTACACCACTCACACCTGTCAATGTTTGTACAGTGAGACCATATGCAAATGATTATTAATATTATTATTATGCAAAGTCTTTGGTTTCAGGAGTCTGGCATGCTCAGAGCTACTCTGTATATTGTGAAGTATCCAGAGGTGATGGATGTTGATGAGCATGTGTTGTTACAATACTTGAGTCTTGGCTTCAGAGTCACTGCAGCCACTTTTCAAGTCTCACTATATACTTACTGTAAGGTAACATGCTTTGAAAGTGACTGATGTACATTTTCTGTGTGTTGTAATAAAGTTCTCATTTTTCACTAATTCAAACTAAGCCCATCTGTAGTCAGTAAGAGCATTTAAGTATATTTCTGTGAAGTAAATTAACTCTTTCCTCTTGACTGATGGAACTGCTGTGGAGCTTGGATCATCATGCGCTGGCTGTAACATGATCTGCCAGCAGGTGGCAGTGATGTGAAGTGTTGAAGCAGTCTTTCTATGAAGTTGCCTCTTCAAGTTACAAGCAATTTTACTAAAGATATTTAAAGTAAAGGGAAAAAGTCACTTCATCCTTTAAGTCATGAACTTCCTAGCCTTACTCCTGTCCTCCCCCGCTGTCATCATGTCAAGTTTAAAACAATGCATTGTAAAAGTTTTGAGAAAATTACAGAAAAATACATAGAAATGAATGTGCAAACTCAAAGTCCTCTCATTTTTTTGTTGAAAAACTCATATGCTGGAATTATTTTTTCAATAAAATGCTGTAAAAAAAAAAAAAAAAAACTGAAACAACAGGATTTCATAAACTTGAAATCACAGTTTTGTCATTTTCTTTATATTGCAGAGATAAACTGCTGCACTGAAGTTGTTCATTTCTTCTTATATTTAACATAGAACAGAATAGAATACCTTTCATCATCATCGTATAAGTATAATAACTGAATTACTTGTGGATCTTCTGAAAAGCTGTGCAATAAAAAAAGAATCCACCAAACATAGTCATACCAATAGTAATAAAGTACTTTAAAAAGTTCCACTGGTACACGCACACAGGTATTGTTGCACATGAATGTTGTTTTATCTTTTAAAACCGATAAAACAGCAAATCGAACCTTCTATAAAACTGAATAAAATATTTCTAAGATTTCAAGTATGTGAAACCTTATTTCCTTGTTTGTTTTTTTTAAACTGAATTCTAAACTGTACAGGGAGGGAACACAGTGATGTGGTCTTTCTTACTAGTTCCTGTCACGACTCGTGCTACAGCATTTTGCCCCCTAATTTTCATAATGTTCCGCAGGTGGAAGAAGGCTGTTTTGGAAATGTGTTTAATATGTGAGTCAAATGATATATCCTGGTCAAAAATAACTCCAAGGTTCCTTACAGTGGAACTGGACGCCATGGTGATGTCATCTAAAGTGACAATATGGTCAGAAAGTTTGTCTCTAAGGTGTTTAGGGCCAAGTATGATAACCTCAGTTTTGTCTGAGTTTAGAAGTAGGAAGTTACAGGTCATCCAGGACTTAATGTCTTTAAGACATTCCTGGAGTTGAACAACCTGATTTATTTCTTCCGGCCTCATTGATAAATAAAGTTGTGTATCATCTGCATAACAATGAAAGTGTATGTTGTGCTTTCTAATAATGTTTCCTAAAGGAAGCATATATAAGGTAAAAAGTATAGGCCCAAGAACTGAGCCCTGTGGAACGCCATAATTAACTTTTGTCTGCAATGAGTCATTTTTGATGAGGATACTAGTGATGTTAATTCTGAGAGATCTATAGGGGAGAAACTGTGTAACTGTATATCTGGTGCTTCTAAGGTTAATGTGCTAGAACTTGTCTCATTACCACAAGAAGAGAGGAGGTGGTCATTTTTTTATTTATTTATTTTATTCACAAAGAAATTCATGAAGTGGTCACTGCTCAGTGTTAAGGGAATAGACGGCTCAGTAGAACAGTGACTCTGTGTCAGCCTGGCTACAGTGCTGAACACAAACTTTGGATTGTTTTTGTTTTCTTCAATTAAAGAAGAATAATAGGCAGCTTTAGCTTTATGAAGGGCTTTTTTATAAGCTACAAGACCATCTTTCTAGGCTACATGAGATTCTTCTCGATTAGTGGAACGCCATTTTCTTTCTAATCTACGTAAATCCTGTTTAAGAGAGCGAGTATGGGAGTTAAACCATGGTGCTTCTCTCCTCTGATTCATCACTTTTTCAGGGGCAACACTATCTAATGTAGCATGCAGTGAAGCTGCTGCATTATCAACAAGATCATCTATAACCTTTATTCCAAAAAAAGCTGGGTCATTGTGTACAATGGAAATAAATACAGAATGCAATGATTTGCACGTCTCACAAACCCATATTTTATTCCTAGTAGAACATAAACTGTGATGATTTGGTTACTGGATTTGTATGGACCCAAAAGAAAGCGGTTAAGCGGAAAGCCAGTTAAAAGTGGAACAATGAGTCTTTATTTACAAAAACAAACAATACTTAACTATAAGAAAGAACCAAAGGCGAGGAGATTGACTGGAAATCTCCGGAGAAAAACTGGAAAAAAGGAAACGAGGAGTTAAACATAAATCAAAAAAGCAACTGGAAGCGAGTGGACTGGAGCTACGAGCTGAACTAGTTCGGGTAAATACCACGCAGAGAGTGAGACGCACTGACACCTGCTGCAGCAAAGAGCAGAGATTTTGAAGAGACACAACCTCATCAAGGAATGAGCAGCAGGTTGCGTGGTTGGAGACTCCGCGTGGTTGGAGACTCCGCGTGGTTGGAGACTCCGCCCGGCTGCCCGGTCACGTCTCCTGAAAACACAAAGCACAAAAAGAGCTCCACGGGAAATAAACATAGTAACAAAATAAAAGGCAGGAAGCTGTACCCTGACATAACTACATATCAGGTGTAGTTTACCATTTCATGAAAAATATTAGCTCATTTTGAATTTGATGGCAGCAACACATCTCCAAAAAAGCTGGAGCAGAGTCAACAAAAGGCTGGAAAAGTAACATAAATCATTAAGACATAAATCAAAAACAACTGGATGAGCATTCAATAACTAATTAGGTTAATTATCAACAGGTCAGTAACATGAGTGGGTATAAAAGGAGCATGTTAGATGTAAATCTGTGAAGATTACAAATTGTGGATTAATTTCCAAAAATTGTTCTTCAACATAAAATTGCAAAGTCTTTGAATATCCCACCATCTATAGTCTATAGCATCATGCAAAGATTCAGAGAATCAGGAGAAATCTCTGTGTGCGAGGGACAAGGCTGAAGGTCAAAACTGAATGAATGACATGATGTTCTACTGGAAATCACTGCATGGGCGGCGTTTGATAGGAAACAAAATATACAGCCAGGGCTTCTCCGTGCCTCACTTTCACGTTTTAGTTTCTCTCACCTCTTCTGCATACGTCATAGCAGAGTTCTGCGGCACCGTCTTTTGGTTCTTATCCACACAACACAACACAATATTTCCCCTTTCCGTGAAGGAATTACTCCTGCAGCATTTTTAAGGAAGCACTTAAAAATAAACGCATTCTGTAACAATAGATATCAACGGCCTTAGGTATCATGAATGCACAGCTTGAATATCAAAATATGTAACTCAATAATGATCACAGAATCTTCCACCATGGTTACTTTTTTTTTTCCTAATCCTGAATGCAAGCTAGGGGATGCTTTGTTGAATTAAACAAAAAGAGAACATTGACCTGTTGTTTTGTATTCACATGTGACTTTTAACTAAAGTGCATGCTCTGAAATAAAATCATTAACCACTAGCAACATTTCACTTTTTAATAAGATCAAAATATCAGTGCGTATGACACGTATTCCTTTATCTGACAAAACCCGTTAACCATTTCTTGTTCTCTGGCGCTGTCCTGGACTGGCTCTGGTGCATTATGGTCTACATTCTCCGGCACTATAAGCCCATCAGATGCAGTGTAGTCGCCCATATCACTACAGGTCAGAGCCTCCTTAGAGAAGACTGCCAGCTTGGATGCATTCCATTTCCGACCATCACTTAGCAGGTAAGTATTTGGTGCTAATTTCTTAATGACAGTCAGGGGTTTTGTGAACCTGGATGATCCCTTTGGACTGTATTCAGGTCTCTGGACATGCACAGTTTCATTCTCTTGGAACATGGGTACTTTTGCACCAAACTTGCTGTCTGTGTGCTCTTTGCTGTTTCGCTGTCTCTTCCACTTGTGTGTGTGTGTGTGTGTGTGTGTGCGTGTGCGTGTGCGTGTGTGTGCGTTTTGATGTTTTATGAGACATTATCAGAATAAACAAGCACCAGCCTGCTAAACAGTAAACCACCACATCAAACTTGTGCCGCACCGGCTGAAATAAATATCAGGAGAAACACCAAACAAAATAGCTTGGATACTTAATAAAAGGTTGCCAGATCTTTGAAAAGGTGTCGTAAATATTTCTTACAACATATGTAATGTTCTCTAAAGGTAAACAGGTCATCATTTCTGATATCCATTTCGATATGGAAAGGGAGGATTCTGACTTCCAGGTTAATGCGATGCATTTCCTGGGAACAGTAAAAGCTAGGTCAATAAATTTCCTGGAACTCTGATTTAAAATCAAATTTGGTGTATTTCCTAAAAGACAGAGTCCTGGATCTAATGGAATCGGTGTTTCCACGATTTTAGTTAGTGAGTGGCATATACCATACCCAAATGTTGTCACTTTAACTTATTGCCACGTGCAACGTGTAACGTGGTACCCTCAGCCATACCACACCTGAAACAGACATTTGAAACTGAGGGATTGTTTTTGAGGGCTGAGGTAAAGTTGATGATGAAGAAAACTGTAATTGACCAATTTGAATCTGGCATTAATAGTGGCGAATAAGCTATTCTGGCACAGGTCCTCATGTATTGTGATGCCCAGGTCAGACTCCCACCTCTCTCTTGATCGGTGTATGTTTTGTTTGGGATACTCTTCCAATATTGTAAAATACACCGGGCTAATAAAATGCTTTGGGCCTTTATTATTGTGAAATATTTCCTCTATCTTTGTCCGTTTTAAGCAGTGCCATTTGTGTCCCCCCCAGTTTTGTTCTCAGCTGTAAATAACAAAAGAAACGTTTGTTGGATAGATCATATTTAGTTTTTAGTTGTTCAAAGGACATAAGAGTCCCATCACTATAGCATTGCTTAATATTCATTATCTTTTTATCATGCCAGAGCGTAAACATTTTGTTATCAGAGAACATTGGTATGAGTTTATTTTTCCATAAGGGTGTTTTGGGTAAGTCAGCCTTCACTCCGATAATTTCGTGAACTTCATACCATGATGTGATGAGGTGGATAGTAAGTGGATTTTTGGTTTTACTCAAAATAATTTTGGGATTCCATTTATAAATGAGGTCACGTTTCACCTCTTCATCAAGGTCGTACATTTCAATTTGTGTCCAAGAGGGGGTTGTCTTGTAATCCCAAGATAATTTCTCTATACTCATTCTAGGTACTTTATGATTCCAGATAAAATCACTTATGCTTTTATTAAGGGTTTTAAAGATGTTGCTAGGGATTGGGATAGGAAGCGACTGGAATATATACAGTATCCTAGGCAAAATATTCATTTTGAGTTGTTTTTGAAGGTGTAATGGGCAGTTTTTGGCTAAAAAAAGGGATCTCCACCATCAGATTATGATTAATAGGTGGAGCCAAGGCAGCTATTTTATATCACAGACTATCTATTTTATGAAGTTCTTTGACTGTACATTGGCAGTTTTGGCAAATTTGTCATTTTCGTTTTAAATAAAAGTTGAGATTAAGTCAGAGAGTAAAGTGGTATTTCTCAGATTAAAGTCAGAATACTGAGATTAAAGTCATAATTTGAGATTAAAGATATAATTCTGGGATAAAAGTTGTTTTTTTCTTTCAGGATTTCGTCGTCAAAAAATGGCACAGATGGTGTCAGGTTGCGGCCCGACTGACCCTCCACAGCTCTCAGGACATGTTCAGCTTTCCAGGAGGGAGCAAACTTCAGACAAGGTTTGTCTGCTGATCACCACATCCAATTACTTAAATCCATTTAATTCTCAGACAGATTTTCGACATGTTCAGGTGTCATAGTCGCACACACTTGACACTGCCCGCACACGTTTTAAGCAGGTACAGTATTAGGGATGTGGGAGTCTCCTCGTGTGTTTTCAGCACTATATATTGAACATGAACAAAGCCTCTTTTCCTGAGAAAGCAAAGCAAAGACTACAGTATAAGCTAGTTTAACTTTATGAAATAATGACCTACATTTGCACTTAGTATCCACTTAATGTTGCAATGGCACAGAGAGACGGGGTTGGCTCAATTCCTACTTTATGCCCTTCGATTTGTGCTGTAATGAATATTAGATTCATAAAGACTCAGAATTGTGTAAAAAATATACTTTGTTTTTTTCCCTTATTTATTCATTATACAAATCATGGTAACACTGCAGCAAGGGTTCATTAACATTACCTGAATTTCTCACATGTTTTAAATAACTATTTAAAACATGAATTCACGCCAGTGAATTCACATGGGGGGTGCAGAGCTTGTCTGCTCTGAGGTTGTGAGATTATTAAAATGTGTATTTGAACATATTAAATTTAGAAAATCCCAATCACACTATTGAATAATCAATATCACCCAAAAAAAAAAACATTTTTTGGTCCACCTTTAAATTTATTCAGCTATTTATGACCAACACCTATGTGACCTCTGAATGTCTATGATATAACACATCTTAGGAATGGGAACCAATGCCTTAAGTGACACTTCATTTATATTAAATAGCAATAATTAATCATTACTTAACTCCGTTAAGTGTTAAGCATACTTCACCTTTATTAATTCTCATGTTGATCCTTATTGTAAAGCGGGAAACATGTGCCACAAATGCTTCTGTGTAGTTGTTTCAGGCTCACAAGAAGCATTAACAGATTAATGAAGGTTAATATATACTTAATTATAGTTATTAAGTAATGTTTTCTCTGTAGTCCCATAAATAGTTAACCGTTATTATTGTGTTAACTGATGTTACCAGTACTTGGATGATTCATGAATCAATAGCTTAATTAGGCTGAATGACAATATTAAAAGTTTAGTTGAAACACTAACGGTTACTAAATGTTTGTTGTAGCATGTATTCATGTTAAATAATGTACCCTTATTATGAAGCGTTAACCAAAATCATATATACAGTCAACATGAGTGCATAATGTGTGGGTTTGAACAGACAAATAGTAAAACAGACACAACAAAACAGAACATTTCATTTCAACATTTCAAGTCATCAATGCCCATGAAAAATGTGTTCATCATATTGTCATAAGGTATCAAAAAAATAAAATTTTATTGTTAATACTGATTCGGTAAAGGATCAGTATTAACATTTTATGGCAATCAGAAACTGATGCCATAAAATGAACTGTAAAGTCAAATTAATTAAAAAACAATCTGCATCAAATCAAATTTTATTTGTATAGCGCAAAATCATAACATAAATTATCTCAAGGCACTTTAAGTTAACCTTACAATAATACTTAAGAAACCTTACAATAATACACCTTTTATGCACTCAATTTAAATAGGAAGAGTTTCGTACGTTCAGTTAACATGCTACATTAGAGCATTTCAAAGCACACAAACATAACCACATCGTCTCAGGGACAGGTCTAAGGTCTAATGTGTGACCCAGGATTGTGCTGCTGTTACCTTCTCATTTTGGAACTGGATTTAGACATTTGATTGGGTTAAGATTGTTAACGGATTTTAAATCCTGTGTTGGGTGCACTGCAAAATCTATTTCGCCCCCTACAGACATTCAGTCAGTCACACACGCACACACATCAGGGGCACGATCGGGGCAGATTGTTAGGTCCAGGTGTGAGCATGGACTTTGCAATCTTCGCATGTCTGGCAGGAGGACTAATGTTGCATGTTTGCGGCGAACTGAGGTAATGACACAACGATTAATTAAACACTCTTAATACTGAACAAAGGATGAGATAAAATGATACCTATGTAAAAATCAAAAACAAGGCTATACCCATTTCAGGTGTTGAAAATAAATGGAATGCAAATTGGATTGTCCTCCCAGGCCACCTTTGCTGACACTTCACCTCCCTGAGTTTTTAAAGCTCTTAGCCTGATCAAACCTCTAAAGCCCAGATTATAACCCCCTAACAAGGCATAGTGAACATAAGGTGAGAAGTGTTATCCTGCACTCTTAAAAAAACAAGTATACAGTATTTGTAATCTCACTGACCTGATTAAACAGTGCACAGGCCTTAATCTCACCAATCAGTGGCACTGCATCTTGAAGACACTTCTGCAGAGGTGGATTTGCTTTTCTTCTTCTTTGGGGGAACAGGAGTTAGTTAAACAACAAGTAGACTCAACCGCACACGAAGGACATGTCCACTTCCTCAGGAGTGTCTGTGTGATTTTTCTCCTGCAAGATAAAATCAAAAGAAAGAAATAGCTCCAGAACCCCATTATAGTTGAGGATGAAATTGTTAGCCCCTCCCCCTTATGAAAATGTCATTATTTTTGTATCTCCCAATTTTTAACACAGCTTTTTCAAACATCCTAGTTTTATTTTGGATGCTTCCATTATTTGACTTTACACACAGAAATAAAAATAATTATTCTACAAAATCCAAAAATTACCAGGTTCAAAATTATTAACCCCCTTAACAACTTATTGTCATAGCACAAACCACTTTTGTACAATGATGTGCATAACTGTGTAATGCTCAAAACTTTATCCACTTAAAACTGAGGGTTGTCTCCCAATTTACACACAGTATAAAATGTTCTGGAAGGGTTTGAGCTGTCACTTGAGAAAGCATCATGTTGATGCAGGAGAAGGGTTTACAGAGTTTTCACAACGTTTCCAAGTGTCAAGAACTGGAGTGAGAAGAGAGCCACACAATACAGAACACGCCTGGCAGAGGTAGGAAGAGGAAGATTTCAAAGACTAAGATGTGTCTTAAGACCCAAGAAGAACTGCCAAGACACTAGTGAAGGACTTGGACAAGTCAGGAATTGTAGTATTGTAAGAAGACAATTACTAGAGCTCTGCACAGAAATGGACTGTGGGGTTGCAGACCAAGAAAAAACTCAATTTCTGTAGAAGAGACACCTTCAAGCCAAACTGAAGTATGTTAAGAACAACCTGGACAAAGTGTATGCATACTGGAAGCTGGTCCTTTGGTCAGATGAGATGAAACTAGAGCTCTTTGTCCATAGAGACATTGCTTATGTTTGGAGAAAGAAGGGAGAGGCATATAACCCAAAGAACACCGTCCCCTCAGTGAAACACGGTGGTGTGAGTATTATGCTGTGGGGATGCTTCAGTGAGTCTGGAACTGGGAATCTCATCAAGGTGGAGGGAATCATGAAGAAAGAAGGATATGTGAAGATTTTGAAAGGAAACCTGAAGCAGCCAGCAGCAAAACTGGGTCTGGGTCATGGCTTTGTCTTCCATTGATAATAATGGAATTAAATTTCTATATGAAAGACTGAATGAAAAGCAAAATCATGACTGTAAATGTGGCACATAATAGACAACCTGATCCTCTGTGCTGCTGCTTCTATACGGTTTTTGTTATTGTTCTATGCCTGGTAAATGCACCAACACTTCCAGATGTGTAAAAAAGTCTAATTTCTTATTCCCCTAAGGATCTAAAGGCACATATCAAGTCACTGGATTAGTGTTAGGAGCATGTTTTGTCTTTTCAGATTGAATAAAGGTGAAGGGAAGGTAAAAAGACGTGCTGGATGTCTGGGCTCTTCTCTGTCACCACCAGTGTGACTGTGGCTGTTTGATGCCAAATTCACCAGCATTTGCACATATTCATCACATAGAATTATGCATTTTACATCACAAATGAGTAGGCGAGGTAGAAGAAGTACACAGGTGAGTAAACTGAGGCAGCTCCATATACAACACCTGAAAACACCAATTGGTGCCCATGAAAGGCTTCAAAAGTGGATTCTGATAAAAGATATATATATTTATCTGGCCATTCCACAGGCAAACAAATGCCACCAACAGCAATCAAGCAGTTGCCTGACCACATGCCTCACAGTCAGGACGAGACATTTCAGCAACTTGGTGACTTAGGCGTTTTTTTATCGTTTCGGCCTCTCGTACACACGGGAACGGCGTTCTGGGTGCCCTGAAACGATACTTTTCAGAGAACGGGTTTCAGAGTGGAAAAATCTGGCAACGCCGCCTTCGCGTTGTCGTGTAGAAAAGGAAACCGATACTTTTTGAAAACGATGACGTTGTCATGGTGTCATGTCTGGTCTGGGTTTCCTCCTTGCCCTATTTTGATCTCTGCTTTTATTTTTTGTGTGTTCACCTCACTTCCTGGGAGAATGTGTTTTGCTTTGTGCCTGCAGGAGGTTGGCTGACAGGTGGGGCGGAGCCTTCAATCTGCACAGCTGTTCCCCATTCCCTCATTAAGCAACCTCCTACTTATACTGTGGCTTCCTGCCTCCTGGTGTCAGCGCATCTTTCCAGTTCCACCGGTAATGTCATGTCTGGTCTGAGTTGCTCCTGTGCCCTTTATGTTACTTCCTGTTTTATTTTCTTACCCCTTTTTTGTTCTTCCTGGGAGTATTGTGTACGTAGTCTTAGTAGTAGAGAGAAAATTTGACGCCCAAGATGGTGACAAGCTGAGGTGGATGTGTACCTGCTCTGCTACAATGTTCACTAAATCCTTTTAAAGAGTTAGGAGAAGGACGAGCTGTTTCAATCCCACAAAGTTCAGTTCGACGTCGAAAGGGAAAACCTCAATTTGGACCACGCAGTGATGTCACTACCTACGCGACACATCATCGGTTGTGTACCCCAGCATCCTCAGGTGTTTTCGGCCCTTTACCACAAGACACCCTCCAGTGAGGCAGGCCCACCACAGGCTGATCAGACCTGGGTGTGTGTCGCATAGGGACTGGGTGGTCACTTCGCCCCCCATGCCCGTTCCTTTCTTCGCAGCCACAGCCAGGGACTGCTTGTCTCTGCTGCTGTGGCAAGTTCTTTGATGGTCTTTCTCTGAGCTTGTCCTTTGATGCCCACCTTTTTCAGGAATCTTATGGTGGAGTTGGCAACAAACTCCCTGCAGCCCACTTCCACAGGACACACCAGCACGGACCATCCCCTTCCTTCTGCCTCCGCTGCAAGTTGGGAATACCGCAGCTTTTTCCACTCGTATACTTCATCAATAACTGAGGCAGCATTTGTGGCTGTCCTTTTCTGTTCTATGGCCGAGGCTAGGCATCGCAGCACTTCATTGTGTCACCAGGTGTATCTGCCTTGAGTCAAGGAGGTCTTACAGCCCACCAGGATGTGTTTGAGACTTGCTGGGTCAGAGCACAAGGGACACGCTGGGTCCTCTCCAAACCATGGATTAAGGTTTGCTGGCATGGGCAGGATGTCGTAAGTGGCTTTTATGATGAAACCTAGCCTGGTAGATTCCATGTACCACAGCTCATTCCAAGTGATTTTCTTCTTGGCAACGCCATTCCACCTCATCCACCGTCTTTGTTGCGCCTGGCTAACTGCTTTGGCGCACCTGGCTGCTTCCTCTTGCCTTCGAACCTCGTCCACCACCATGCAACGGCGCTCTGCTGGAGTGGCTTTCCACCAGGTGAGTGCCATAACACCCAGGCCAAACCTCCCCTGCCCTGCTGCACATGCCCTACTATGTCCAGATGTCTGAGAGCAGCCCTGCATCTGCTACTGCCGCCTTTGGTGTCTACTTCTTGCCAGTTCTCAAGGCAGGGGCAGCGCTGCGTACCAATGGGTCCTGAGTCATCTCCAGCCGTGCCTTGGTACACTTGTACTCTTCTGTCAAGCTTGAGATTGGCAAAGAAAGTGGGCCATCAACGCTGCTCATGCATCTTGGTAGCCCAAGCCACTTCCTTACTTGAGCGTTCACCAATCTCTCCAGTCGGCTGATATGGGATGAGGTGACCTCGTAGATGGTAATTGGCCACACGAGGCAGGGCAGCAAGCCAAAATGAAAACACCACAGCTTCAGTTTCCCTGGGAGGACAGTGTTGTTAATTTGCTTAAGGCCACTGATTGTGTCCTGCCTGAGTTGTTCTATCTGTTCTGCATCATTGAGGGTGGCATTGTACCAACGTCCGAGAAAGTTTCGTTGGACAGCCGACCTTTAACAATGGAGATGCTTCTGGACTTGCAGGGTTTGATTTTCATGCCTGCCCAACTGATGTTACTTTGAAGCTTCTCCAACAGCCGTTGCATGGTTTTGTGGATGTTATGGTTGTCATGTCATCCATGTAAGCCCTGACTGGGGGCAGACGTGGGCCACAATCCACACAGATTAAAATTATATCTGGGTCAGCACCAAGCTAAACATAGTGCTTTTTTTTCCCCACAAAGGAAATGTAACGATTCAGTTAAATCATAAAAAAGCAAGGAGGACCCCGTGTAGCAAACCCCGGCCTGATAATGGTGAAGCGTATTGATGTTTCCCAAAAGTTTTATTTAAACACAGGTTCACTCTCCTTTACACTTATTTTTCTACCAGAAAACACTGTAAGAGCTAAAGGACAAATAAAGAAACCATAAACAGTCATACAGTCTAGGGCCATGCTTAACTTAGCTTAAGAAAACTAGTACTTTCTCTCATAGCTAATGTGGCCTAAACAAAGCACAGACACTTCCTTGTTAGAAATTATAATCATTTAAGAAACACACAACAAAAATAATACCTTGTTCGCATTCCAGCCAGGGGCTAAGTTGTTGCTAAGTTAACCTGAGAAGCACTGAATGTCGCAAAACACGGATTTCACCTTCTTCTGTCAAAAACATCAATTGCAGTCTGTTAGACTGGGGAGCACAGATTCTAACAGGAAGTATTTCAAAATAAAGTTTTGAGACAACAGGTGTCATTTAACAAATTAAAAGCTCACAAAAGGTAATCAACGTTATTTTTTGGGGGTGTCATTTACACAAGGACAAGGAGGAACTTGAAATCCAGGTACAAGTTTTTCTCTCAAAGTTTTTGCCCGTGAAACTGAGGTTTGATTCTTCAACTCATGGTTTAGTGAGGGTATTCAAGGAAGACAGATATTGTTATTTTCTTTGGTAGCTCAGTGGTACTGGTCCCCCAACGTCCCCAGGGTGGAACAGTTAACTGTAAGCTATTTGGAAGTTCTAAGATTAGAGGGGAGGATATTCGGGTTAATTATGACTGCCTTTGGTTTGTTATTTTGTTTTTGTTTATTTATTTATTTATTTATTTATTTATTTATTTTATAAAACCTTTAATAAAATGTTGGGGAGCCATCTACAGAAAATGAGGAATAGGGAGATAAAAATTAAAAATGACATTGTGGAACTGCAGAGGTCTACAAAAACTTACGAAGGTCAGACAAGTCCCGAACAGGATTAAATCAATGCAGTTCAATATTGTATTTCTTTCAAGAAATGCACCCGAGGCACGAAGATGATCTGAGAGTGTTAACTATACATTAGATCCAGGAGGGACCAGAGCACAGGAGTCGATCAATCTCACCCCAGCAGTAGATCAATAATACACCACTTTATGAAAGAAATGGTCACTGTCATGTCTCCCTCCTGGCAGGTTGAGCCAGTGGTTTTGTCATTTCCTGTTTTATTTTGGTTCCTTTCTTTCTGTGCCGTTGTTTTGTCTCACTTTGGGTAACTCCATGCCACTCTGCTGTCCTTTATTCTGTTAGTTGTAATATTTTTGCCTCGGCCCTTTTTCCCCGTCTTTTGGACACCTTTTATTTTCAACCTCAGTGCCTTTAGTTATTTAAAGCTTCTTGGACTGGTTATTCTTTAGTTCATTTTTGTAAATAAATCTTTCTTTGGGCTTTTACTCTCGTCCTCCTGCTCCTTTGGGTTCACCTCAGCCTCAACCAGTCTCTTTTTGGCAGATTGGATAATCCGTCCTCAGGCGTATTTACACCTGTATTTACAAGTGGTCAGGCACTGTCTGACTGCAATCTGATCACAGAAAAATGCATTTTAATGCAAGTGTAAAAGGGGCCAATATGAATGTTTTGTCTGGGTGCTTTATATTTTATTTCATATGCATATTATATTATTTTTATAAACAGTCAATGATATTGTTTCAGCATTCTTTTTTTTTCAGATACTTATGCTGAAAGCATCAGTGTTGAGAGCCTCACAGTAACTGTATAGACTGACGGTCACTCTGAAAGCCTGGTAAATGAATCTGTAGGAAAACACTTCTTCCTGTAAATCCATTAAACCTAAACAAACAAAGTCATAGTGGTGCGACAGTGAGTTAACTCTATTAAGCGTATGGCTCCTGTCCAGAACAGGGAGTCCGATGCTTGACTTGTTTAGGAAGCAAAAATATTTCATAATTTAATTGAGGGAGCAAAAGTTGCTTTTATTTCAAAAAGTGGACACTTTGTAGGCAATGTCACGCTGCAAGAGGCTTTAAGATGGTTAGAATTGAATGACGTCTCATGTCTATTAGACGCTGATTCAATTTGACGGCATGTATTTATAGTCCCTGCAGCAAAAGCAGTGGCTCGGTCCTCTGTGTGTGATTAGTTGTGTGTCTTTTTCTGTGTGATTAGATTAAGCAGGAATCCCTAACGCTCCAAGTATCCGCAGTACTTAATGCAGCACAAAATAATTCATTATTGCAGCAGTGTATCTGGTAGAAGAACATCGCATCTGTGTGTCTCTCTTCCTCCCTCTCAGCCATTTTTGTGTTGAATCTCATGTACAACTCAGTTACTCCAGTTTATTAGGTACACCTGTTCAACCTCTCCTTAACACAAATATTGAATCATCTAATTACCACTCAGTGCATTTATGCATGTAGACATGGTCATGGCAGGGGCTGCCCATGGACAAGCAGAAATGAATTGGGTTTGTGACCACAGGGTTGCCAGTTTGTATCCCCGGCAGGTCAAGGGCTGGGGTACCCCTGAGCAAGGTACCCAGTCCTCATTGCTCATTGCTGTTTATTAGCCAGCCACAGAGGGACACATCCACTGTACTCCTAGTGCTGGTCCCAGGCCCAGATAAAGGGTTGTGTCAGGAATGGCATTGGTGTAAACAACAACAACAACAACAACAACAACAACAAGAATCTCTGCCAAATCAACTAGGTGCCCCCTATAGAGAGGGAGAAGCTGAGACTTTCTTTATGTTTCATACAGAGCAATGTAACTGATAGATAGATAGATAGATAGATAGATAGATAGATAGATAGATAGATAGATAGATAGATAGATAGATAGATAGATAGATAGATAGATAGAACATTTATCTAGTGCCCACTTTGATGTTTGGATAAGGCGTTTGGATGTAATTAAAGAGTCAAATTACAAATGAAAGGTGATAGTATATAAAATAATAACAAATGTAAAATACATTAAACTGAGTTTTAAACAGACTGAAAGATGGGGTAGTTTCATTTAAATTACTTGAAGTGTGGAATGGTTGTGGGTTTAGATGCACATCAACAGAGAATGCTCTCAAAATGATCAAATATCCACTGGACAGCAGTTCTCTGTGAGAATATGTCGAGGTCAGAAGTCAGATTAGAATGATCAGACTCTTTCAAACTGTAGCTCAAATGACCACTTGTTGCAGATGTTGTGTGTACATTTCAATTACAATATAACTAAAGCAACATTTATCAATTAAAAGAAAGGTAAACACATGCGCTAACATGGAAGAATGATACAAGCCCGATCCCAGTGTCGCCACTTAGACCCTTCAGACCTGAACCCTTGTGGAATTTCATGATGTCACCTGCTAAGCACCTGAGTGCAAGGCCAGAAAACAAATAAAACTCTACGAATGATTATACATCACAGCGCTGCTGCCTCTATCAGTGGGTTCAAATGTGGCACCTCATATGGATTAACTTCACTCACTCAAATGTACCAACTCAGGCAGCAGTAGATCGACAGTTTTGTGTGCTAATGAGCTCAAAACGCTGCTTTTCTTCGTGGACTTTTTCTGCAGGGGAGTGAGCAGTTTACAGAGGTCAACGGAGACATTACACATATTCTTTAGATAACACAGGATTTATTAGGCAGCCATTTTATTAAGTGAGCCCTTTGTTAAATGGCTCAAAACCTTCACAGACAAAAAGTATTTTCCCTTATGTTCCCAATGGCAGCCAAGGGCTGAGACATCCAAGGGAATCTGCACACAAGCGTCTTTACGCTGCATATGAGTGGACATAAAGACAAACTCTTCAAAGCGTTCGATGATGAAAATAGTGTGGGTGATAAATTGATCTTGCCATATGAGAAACAATAAAAAAATTCTTATAGTATATTCATAGATTTATAGCCCATTTCTTATATTATTTAAGATTTTAATTAATTCTGTTCTGACCTGCAGAACATTGGCAAACAAACTGTGTGCATGTGTATGTTTCTTTGTGAGGACCAAAAGACTTTAGCTCATCTTCTTGTTCTGTCTGACCTAAAAAAGGGCTTTTTGAGGGTTAAGACATTTAGTTGAGATGGTTAAGGATAGAGTAAGGGACTAGGGAATGCATTATTCCTGTGCACACGTGTGTGTGTGTGTATGTGAGACAGAGTATGAACAAACCCCAATTCCAGTGAAGTTCCGACATTGTTTAAACGTGAATAAAAGCAGAATACAGTGATTTGCTTACTTAAATATATAATACCTACATAAAGGTATATGAAATATTAGAGAAAAGAAAAATCTTTTCTGTTCTGTTGACTGTTAAATACAGTCACATAGAATAATTAAATGAAAACAAGTGCTTGGCAGAAACGAATATTTTGTTAAATAGATTTCTCAGATTTGAACTTGTGAGCCAGTGGGGCTGATTATTGTGATTATTCTGAGAGACGCTGCCATTACACTGTAAATATTAAGCTCATACTGCAACTATTTTGGTTACTCATTGTGTCTACTGTATAGTTGATTCTCTTTCTACAATCTTAATAGTCAGTATCTCTTTTATTGTAGATGCATTCATCTTATTCATTCATTTTCATATTTGCTATCTTGACCTTTTTTGTTTTGCTGCTGTACCAATGTACATTTCCCCAATGTGTGAGTAATAAAGGATTATCTTTATTGTGATTTAATTTGCAGTAATATCAAGTCAAGTCTCTGTGTGGCCTTTACTGTGAGATAGCAGGAAAATATTAGCCTAAACACTGATCATCACCAGGGCCAGGCAATAAGTCAGTCAATACATCAACATATATGACGAAAATTACATATACAATATTGACTGTGAGACATACAACGCTTCATTTTTATGTGAAATATTTCACTGTTAAAAAAGGGCTGTTAAAAAAATGTTATTTGGCATTTATCATAGTTATCAATATTGACTAGCTTTAATAAACAATTATCGGCCACATCATTTTGGCCACACTATTTATCCCTAGCAAAAGTATATATAATGAACGTTTTGGATATGTTTGTGTATTTCACAGTTAGAAATGACGAGTACTTCTGTTCTGGTCACATGACAGCAGATGTTTGTCCAGTTTACAGTGGGTGGGTCGACTTACCCACTGGCTCATCCTGGATCCATCTGCCAGGGAACATACAGACTCTTCCTGCGACTGCGTTAGTTTTTCCTCAAACAAAATCTTTACCATGTTTACAAAGTCCCTCTCTGATAATGATGATGATGATGATTGATGCGATGTCCGGATACCATCCTCACCTCGGTGCCGCTCGGCCCTTGTGCCTCGCCGCGCCCTGTCCGTCGGAGAGCGTTCCTGCCTCTGACGCGCGGCTGCGCGCGGCTCTGCGCCGCCGGCATCGAGCGGTTCGTCCGCGCTCACTGATGAACCGGCAGCCCGAACCTGGACCCGACGATGAGCCGACAGTCACACTGGAGTCAAAGAATCTGTGGGATGAATTTCACAAAATGGGGACTGAGATGGTCATTACAAAGTCTGGAAGGTACGTTTGGGAAAGTACAAATGCGTATTTAGTGCGAAATTTGAAGACGCGCGTAATACCAAAGGCTTTCTTTCTTTCCCAGGATTTCTCTGGCTTTAGCTTTAAATTTCAAATAAACGACATCATTGTCATTCCACGGCCCTCAACTCACAATAAGCTTGATACTTTATTTTTGTCTTTTATAGTAAAATATGTCGCTGTCACACGCAACGTTTCGAGATCCATTTGTACAGTCAAATGTTGTATTTGCATATTTGAACTGCTAAGTCACATCAGTGGAGAGTTGCAACTGTGATATCACAGTAAAACACAGTATTTATACAAGGAAATACCGATAAATCACAGTAATAACATAACTATGTACTATAAAAAGGTACTGTAACATAGAGACTGTGACATATCATGGACGCATGAACTATTGCAAAAATACACATTAACTTTGAATGTGAGGTGAAAGATTTTACAGTGTACCATTTATACATATCAGACCAAATGTAAACAACAAAGATAAAAATGATAACATGTCTAAAATGGCTCCTGTTACATACAGTATAGGCAAAACAAATGAGAACATTATCCTCATCATAACTCTCTACCTACAAGCAGTGTGAGGCTAAGTTTACAAAGTGACAGAATATGTCAAGGAAATTTTAGAATCAGCGTGTTATGAATTTACAATTCAAAGCCTTCACTTTGCCTTCATTTTTGTAAGGAAAATAAACAAACAATTTCTTTCAATTTCTCCCGCTCAATCCATCGTGCCACAGGAGGATGTTCCCGCCTTTTAAAGTGAGGGTGGACGGGCTGCAGGAGTCGGACGACTACGTCATGCTGATGGATATCGTTGCTGTCGATGAATTCCGCTACAAGTTTCACAACTCCTGCTGGAGGGTGGTGGGAAAGGCCGACCCCGAGATGCCGAAGCGAATGTACATTCACCCTGACAGCCCCTCCAAAGGAGAGCAGTGGATGAGCAAACCCGTCACGTTTCACAAACTCAAACTCACCAACAACATTTCCGACAAGCACAGATTTGTAAATAGCAGTCCGCTAATTCAAGTTTGAATTGGTGTGGTTTATTATCCGATAGCCATTAAATACCTGATAGAACTGCACTATATGGTGATATTGTGTGGCTTATGTCTTTAATATTTCAGACAGTTCTGAATTCAATGCATAAATACCAGCCCAGGTTTCACATTGTGAGAGCCAACGACATAATGAAGCTTCCGTACAGCACCTTCCGGACTTACGTTTTCCCAGAGACGGAGTTCATCGCTGTCACTGCCTATCAGAATGAAAAGGTAATGCCCTCTCTCTCTCTCTCTCGCACACACACACGCACACTCAGCAGACCTCTTCCTGTTGCCTCTTCTGAGGAGTCGGATGGGCACGTCAAACTTTCTTTTTTGCTCCCTGAATCATATGAACATTTCACAGTTCATATATATTTATACAAAGCCGTAATAGAATGCACAACAGAAATGTCCACTCATAAATGAATTTTACAAATTTACTGTGTTAGAAATACAGCTACGTTGTTGATCGGCTTACTTTTTTTTTTTTTTTCTCCACCAGATTACGCAGCTAAAAATTGACAACAATCCCTTTGCCAAAGGTTTCAGAGACTCTGGTAATGGGAAACGAGAAAAGAGGTAAGTGCTGTGCCACCGTATCAAAACACCAGGACAAGCACGTGTGAAAATGCAGACTTACCCCGACCCTTAATACACCTGTGTGATCTTCAGGAACAAGCAGCTAAACGTGTCTGTGCCGCACGAGAGCCAAATCACCGCGGAGCAGGAGAGCGGTGATTCTGATGACTCAGGTGAACAACAGCCCAGTCCCAGTGGTTCCATTTATTCCCCGCTGGAGCAGCTCAGCAGCCCTCTGATGTCACCGCCGTCCTGCTTTGGTGCGTTACCTTGCAATAACAAGGATTCAATAACATAGGAAGGCAGTGGTCCATTATTTGTCCCTTTTTCATACCACGTTTCCTTGTCGCAATGTTGAAACAGAAATTTGGGATTAAGAAAGATGCACAGTGAATATAAATTACACCACATCCCTAAGTAAGCTATATAATGGGTAGGTGTTTCACTGAGATAAGACCAACAATATTCAAATATATCATGGAAGAAATGAATGGATACAAATACTGCATTTAGTCATAATTCAATCAGGTGTTTTAAAATGTTAATTGTGTCTTTCTTTCTTACAATATTCAGAAGGTTTTTCTTGGGTACAACGTACAGGATCCATGCATCCATTCCTTACTCTCTTTTTATAGCAGGCATGTTTTGAAGTCGACAGCTCATATTCTAGTGTATCGCACTTTGCAATAAATTACTGAAATACAGACAATGCTGATTTTGATGTGTATCTCCCTGACATGTTGCTGGTGCCAGGAACCAGCCTGAGACACTGAAGCTCAGTAACTCTGAAAATATGGCTGCCAGCAGGGACACAACAACAACCGATGTGATTTATTTCAACACAGAGCTCATTCAATAAAATCATCACCTGCTTTAAGCCTAAAATTATCTCAATAATAACTTTGACGCTCTATTTTTCCATTAGACAGCATTTTCCAACTGGAAACTGAGGTCTGCAAGCCACTCACTGTCTTGCACCAAAGTCCATTAAGAAAATCAGCATTTTTGTTTCATGGGGACATTTCAGCTGCTGGTCAACTTCTGCATCATTTAGCAAGCTTGTTTCACTTAGGTAATTCTGAACAATAAAATTTCAAGCACCCCCTCCCAAAATAACATATTGGAACTTACTGATGGGGTTGGCAGTGGTTTAACTCAACGTTCATGTGCTGTGATCTGAAAGTGATGCTTTTGCAAAGCTACCAAGGAATGTATGAGAATTTCATAGCGCAGTATTAGTGACCAAAATGATCACATTTGTCAGTATATGGTATAAAACGTGTTGAAATGTTGGAAAAACACTAAGAAGTTCAGAAAATTTTTACCAAGATTTATGTTTAGATAGATGTTGAAATAGATTTATTATATATTAAAGTAGAAGCAGAATCCAAAACATGAACAAAACACAGCAAAATTAAACATTAAATACAGTTAAACATTAAATATATGTATGTTCTCTCCCTCCCTCATCCCTTCAGACAGGACGCATGCATCTGTGTTCACTTCAGATTAAATTGTAAGGATGTCAGCATATGAATTTTTGTATGGTTGAATATGATGGACCAGTAGACCCTCTGTGAAAAAAAGAATAAAAAATGTCATTATTAATTATTAATGTTGTTTATTAATAATAATTATTATGATTCATTATTGCTTAATGCTGAAGGTGCACCCAACAGATCACAAAACTCATAATTTAGATCATATCACTTCTGTCATGACTGATGTGTTTTCACTCCCTAACTCAGTTTGTCTTGACACTTACAGAATTATTAGGTCGACTTTAAAAAGCAACATTTACAAATGAATTTACAATTAAACGAAAACTCCACATTGCCTATATCATGCACTCGAGCTTCAGGCTAACTTATTTGGATAACTGGATTTTTTTCCTCTAAGAAGGCAAAAAAATGTCCCGGCCAAAGCTGCTCTCACGTCTTCCGTCTGCCATGTCTTCTTCAGTGCAAACTGAAACTTGCAGCATGACACCGTAGGCACAGCGTGCAACGTTTTCCACATGGTGGTTATGGACCATAGGTACCATGGTAATTAAAGCTAATATGTTACCATATTACCATTTGGAATTCTACTATGGTTTACCGTGGCACCAGTCGTCATTACATCCTTAGCGTCCGCCTCCTCTGCTGCCAGTGTGTAGTCATATGGTTCTAAAAATGCAGTTTTTACTCTGAAATGCATTTTATTTAAAAGGGTCCTTTCCCCACACAGATGAGAGCACCATTGGATGGGATTCAGATTGCGATCAACAAAGTGAGGACACTGCTGAACCCAGCTGTTCCAGGGACGATTATATATCTGCCCGGAGCCTGAGAAGCGAAGAGCTACTGCGTAACATGTCTGCCCTCAGTAAGAGCGATGACCCTCGGGATGCAACCAATGAAAGAACAGTGTATGGAGCATCAGATGATATGTACTTCATGGAGATGAACTCCTCAAATGAGCACATGAGTGAAATCCCGTCTCTGATGTTGCAAATGCAGCATCTTTCATCTCTCACATCTGGTCACCGTCAGACTTTAGATTTTTCAGGTGCACACAGGCAACACTTTCCGACGTTTGGTGCATCTTTGTTGTTCCAGCCTGGACAGCTGAGAACTTTCCCCACCACAAGTGTGGGACATCAATTCTCCTCTTTGTCTGGAGTAAATGAACCAGTAAGCGGAGAGCTGTCTCCTCAAAGCATTGCCTCTCCTTCGCCCTTCATGGTTCACCTGTCGAAGCACCTGCTGGCATCTCAGGTACAAATGATCTGGAGCACAGTGCTTAGCGCCCAAACATTCTACATACATTATATGTTAAGGGCTGAGACTCCCAAAGTACAGGATATACTTGCAGTAGGTAATGCAGGGATAAGCAAGGACAGAGGTGTTTATGGTCAATGCATGAAGAAAAAACTTCCTGGTACAGTCAAAATGATGAAAACTGTCTTTGTCAGGATGAGAGTAGACGCTCACGCTCCATCTCATTCAGAAAGTGTTGCAGGATGACAGTGTAAACATTAATCATTCTCAATCTGTGACATCCCAAAAACATTATAGCTTTGCACCACTAGGAGGCATCCAAATAAATTGGTCTCGGCGTAATGCTGCATTCCATTTATTCCATCAGAATTTGGAAGACAGAACTGGGAGCGACGTCACATAGTTCATTTCAAGTTGACAAGTCCGAAAACAAACATAGAGCCACTTGAATCTCTGGCCAGATCTGGTCGATAACAATGCTCCACAAGGTATTTTCAATTAACTTCAATTCAGTTTTATTTGTATAGCGCCAAATCACAACATACATTACCTCAAGGCACTGAACATAGTAAGGCCGAAAACTTTACAATATTACAGAGAGTCTGGCTACAGTGCTGAACAGAAACTTTGGATTATTCTTGTTTTCTTCAATCGGCGTAATGCTGCATTCCATTTATTCCATCAGAATTTGGAAGACAGAACTGGGAGCGACGTCACATAGTTCATTTCAAGTTGACAAGTCCGAAAACAAACATAGAGCCACTTGAATCTCTGGCCAGATCTGGTCGATAACAATGCTCCACAAGGTATTTTCAATTAACTTCAATTCAGTTTTATTTGTATAGCGCCAAATCACAACATACATTACCTCAAGGCACTGAACATAGTAAGGCCGAAACCTTTACAATATTACAGAGAGTCTGGCTACAGTGCTGAACAGAAACTTTGGATTATTCTTGTTTTCTTCAATTAAAGAAGAATAATAGGCTGCTCTAGCTTTATGAAGGGCTTTTTTTGTAAGCTACAAGACCATCTTTCCAGGCTACATGAAATTCTTCTAGATTAGTGGAATTTTGCGCACTCAAACGTGCGAGCGTAGCAACATGTCTGTGCTTGAAACTTAAACAGTGCTCTGTGCACAACTGATTCAATGTGAAACAAATGCAACAGGAGCGCTATTTAAAGTAAAAGTAGCAGTGTTTGTGCCGTGGGCAGACATTTTGGAATCTTATGTTGGGGTTGGCGAGGTTGTTCGGAAGTGTGAGACCAAGTAGATTCTCCATAGCTGAAGGTCTTACCTCCTTTCAGGTCGGCACATTTGATTACAGCTGGTTACACTCCCAGGTTTTCCTCTGATCAGAAGTCAATTTTTACCACTAATTGTTTGTCATATATGCATCAAAACCAACACTTCCTGTTTCTGTTGACATAAATTTTTGTTTATGTTTTATTGTTTTATTTTTTTACCTGGCATTTGAAAAAAAAAGACAAAAAAAAAACTTTTTAATAATAGAATAGTTTGATTAATGCATCATTAATGGATCATCAAACCTCTGACATTTTTGAAGGCCTGTTTTAGGGAGTAGATGCAATTTTTATAGTCCAGTAATGGAAAGTCCTAAATTATGAAAAGCACTTTTCAGAAAACATGTATTGGTCGTTCTGAATCCTCTGTTATAATTGAGATGTTTTCAGAGAAAACTAATAACTGTGAAAACCACAGTCTTTTTGTCTTTTGAACGAACTGACCATTTAAATGGCTCCATACATATTTTTAGTCCTGGATGAAGCCAATACATAGTTATTGTCTTCTTATTATTATCTAATTTTTATATTTCCTGATACCAGACGGATTGCAAAAAATTGCACAGGAAGTGCAGAAAGACCTTAAATGAGTTTTAAATAAGGTTAATTTAAAAAAAAGACAGATACTCAGGATGGACTAAATATGTTTGGCAGGTACACAGAACTCCTGATAAAGTAGCAGGAGTGGCACACGGTGTGGTTCTCTGCTGTTGTAGCCCAACTGCTTAAGATCTGACATACTTTAGTGATGGTCTTCTACATCTGCATGAACCCGATGTTTAGCATCAACAATGCACCTTTTTCTTCCACAGACCTACTGCTCACTAGATGGTTGTGCATGAAAATCCAAGTGGATGAGCAGTTTCTGAAATACTCAGCTGGGAGCATTTAGTTACTACAGTGTTACTGGCCAATTAGTTATTTGAGGTAACAAACAGTTGCACAGGTGTACCTAATAAAATGCATGCTTTAATGGGAGGCGGCCTTGTAGTTGGCTCCCCATGTGAGATAAGGCAAAACCTGGACTAAAATCAGTGAAGAGTATCGTGATCCTACTTTTTTTTCATGCAGGGAATCTTCCTGTCACCATATGGAGGATATCCAAGCAGCTACATGGCTGGCCCAGCTGCAGTCGCTCCGGCTCTTCCAGCTTCTCCCGCAACCTCCTCTCTCACCAGAAACCACCGGGTGCATGGCTCTCAGCCACTGTTGCGATTCAGCCCCTATCATCTCCCGACATGTGCCACCCCACACTTAAGCCCGCTCACAGAGGTTTCATCTGGGTGTTCAGACTCACACTGCAAACCAGACAACAGACAGCCAGGTCCTGTTTGTGTCAATCAAAGCAACAAGACAAAAGGCCATGCAGAGGACTGCTCCACTTCCATCCGCCTCTAAAGGTTCTGTGTATGAAGCGCTAAGAGGAGCTGGTAAACCATGCACCAAACCATAAGCTCTCCTATTGCACTTCTTTCTACACGTGATGGACAATGATGACCTAGGATTAAAAAAGGCATTCAATTGACATGTTGCGCGTTATGATCAAAGAACAGCACATGTTTCTGCTATAGTAAATATCTTATTATATACAGACCCCACTCCAGTGAAATCAGCTTAATAAACTTGGTGGTATGAGATAGATAGATAATAGAGACATATAGTCAGTGCTCACTTCCTGCCCGTGTCTAGCTTTCTTGGTTAAAAACATGTCTGCCAGTGAGGACAACAAGAAAAACATAATTTAGCCACCTGCACCTGTTAGAATAATAGATTTGTCACTTTATCTTGCTGTTGGACAGACTGTAACTGATTGTACATAGTTCTAATGTCCATTGAAGTCAAGCCTGTGGAGCATATATTGTTATTGGCTAAGATACATGGGACTACTGTTCCACTGAAATACAGCAGAGGAAATCAGGGTAGACATTACTATACTGCTGAGTTTAATGGAAAATAGTCCATAAATTCCAACAATATTTACATTTCTTCTACGTTTATGCTCTTCTGCGAATCCAACTGCCTTTCTTCCATGGGTAAATCAATACATTTTATTTTATTTAAAAGTTATCCATTGAATTAATGCACTAATATATCTTAAAATGTCTCTAATTTGTTCTCTGATTTGTTTCTTTATTTAGCCTATAAGCTTGCTTTGTTGTGAATTTTTATAGCCTCTAGCCCTCAACTTGGACAGCTTTTAATTTTGACCCCGTTATGGTTGAGTTTGATGCCCCTGCTGTGGAGAAAATCAGGTTTGTTTGGTGAGCAAGTTAGCGATGGAGGCAAAAGTGGACATGTTGATTTTCTCTATGGACTTTGTTACTTATTACCCACGACCACACTTCAGAAAAACCAAGTATCCCTTTAATGTATCCATACAGCACCATGAGTCAGCCATAAGACATCAATGCCACACTTGTGTATTTCCACTTTGGAACTGCAATATGCCAAAGTCTCCGAATAATGGATTCAGATCTTCAGGGTTTCATTTGTCTTCTTCATCTTCTGCATCCATTTCAAATGTGAACATGTACAGTACAGCTAAATAAAACAGTTTCTGTGGTGTGGCTTACAGTAGGTTACGACAAAGTGGCTGAGAGGTGGGTGGAGGACGATGAGGGTCACGTTGTGTAAACATAGATGGATACTATGAATACTAGAGGAATCAAAGGTTTCACCCAAGACATCTTAGTCTGTGAACTTTTGTTGTGTGAACCATTTACCTAATTATATCCTGCATATGCTGTAGGTACTCTCATGTTCATGTTTCACTCACCTGATGTCAGCATATCTTTGTGCTCACGGCCAAGCTCAGAACAGAGTCCGCTGCTCACCCCTCCTTCTCCTAAGCATGTGGGGCTGTGGTCACACTGGACATACAAATTCAATGCACAGACGTGAGTAGACATGCGTTTCACGTCGGCCGGACGAGTTTAACATTTTCATGTCTGGCAAACACCAATCAATGTTGAGATTCTCCGAGAATGATGTTGCATCCATGACGTAACGTCATGTTCGTATCTCGCTTCGAAACACACACACAAAACCACGCTCTGCCTAAATTGTGCTCTCTGGTAGCTGCAGAAACATGTTTGCTCAAGATGGCAGCTTTGTTTGCCTAAAGTACATATAAAGTAATTATTTCCAAGGCTACGAAACCATATTATTTTAATTTTAAAACAATAATAACATTTAAATTGTAACCCTCTGAACCTCTCGGACCTTAGTGTGCATGCCTGCGTGTCTCTCTGTACTTATGCCTCCCTGATTTGTTTGCCTTGTTCGCAGTAAGGACTCTTTGCCTGCCATCATTGTCTCTGCTATGCTTTTATTCTTGACATGTGCATCAGTTTGTGCATATTGGAAGTCTTTTGCAAGTTTAAAGTAAAAATAATGGAAATTTAGATGCTGTTCGAACTGGGTATTTACACCCAAGTGACCCAATATTGCTAAGTTCAGTCTGATACCGGTCAAAATCCCTGGATCGGACATCAGACAAGTAAAAAATGTGAAATCTGATACAATCATAAAATCCTACATATGACATGCTTCACTATGCACAGACTGTAAATATGTAAATAAAAATCAGCAACAGCATTTTAGCTGAGCCATGTTGTGGGCTGTGTATTTCTTCTTCAGGGGAGAAGAATGTTTGTTACACAGTTGGAGAATTATGTCTGTGAAGGACAAGTAACTTGAAATGGCACAAATTTAGTTTAAAAGGTCTAAATTGACATGGGATATGGCAGATTTTGACATCTGATTGAGTTTGTGACATCTGTATCAATATTCATGCTGTATATGATATCCGCATGGCATATATGAATGCAATCTGTCCTCAGGCTGTATTAGAGACTATCTACTCAGCTGATGTCCTCTGACCAGCTGAAGCTTTGTTTCATTTTTTACACTTGGTAGTGTAAAAAGAAAACAGTAATGCATCTCCATGACTCATTTTTCTTTCACCCTGGTTGAGCTTTTGAGAGGCCCGCGGATGGTGAAGTGCTTAGCACTCCTGCCTTGGCAGCAAGAGGTCCCAGGTTCACAACCTGGTTGGAACGACTTCCTCCCACAGTCCAAAAGCATGCAGATTTGGGGATTAGGTTAATTTAGACCCTAAATTGCCCATAAGTGTGGTCCTGTGATGGACTGGCCACCTGTCCAGGATGTACCCTCGCCCCATGTTAGCTGGAGATAGGCCCCCCCGCAACCCCTAGTGGATAAAGTAGTAGAAAGTGAGTGTTTGAGAGAGGCAGTGATGCTTTTTTAAGTTTTTTAACAGTCATCACTTCTGACCAACATCTGCAGTTTGCTGCATGCAGTGCAACAGATCGAAACAAAATATCAACCGAGTTTGTGGCCTGCAAATGAAATTTTCAAATGTATTGACTATACTAGCTGCACCACTGCTATAAGTGCAGGCACTTTTCAATTTTCCCTTAATCTCTAATGGCGATCGTGTTCCTGCCTTGAAAGTGAGGAGCAGACTTTTCAAATCCATGTGGTATTTGAATGGAAGTCAGTATTTATGACTTAATGTAATAAATTTGTCACATATACTGTAGCCCCATGAAACTTTTCCCCAACCCATGTGAGCACCAGTGGCCCATCAACCAGCCCAGCGCGAACTGTTCCACCCCTCTGGATTAGCCTCTTTGGGCCCGGATGTATGAGACTTTACCTTGGCCTGAGTTGCCCCTTTAATAACATTACTCTCTCCGCATCTTTTTGCCTCTCCACAGGCACTGGCACACACATGAATTATAAAGAGGAATAAGCACATAATGATCTTAATTCTGAAGTAATCAATTTGGACAGCCTTCTAAGAATACAGCCTTGCACTGGTGCCACTTCTCCCCAGACAAAACACGCACATGCATTTCACTCTCCTCAGGAAATGCTGCTGTAGTTTGTTTTTTGTTGGTGATTTTTGAAGCAGTACATCACAGCAGGTAAAAATGAAAATCATGCTGCGCAACATCTGCATTGACTGAACAATGAAGAAATTGGTGGCTGTCAAACATTCTTGACAGCCGGACAAGGCCAAACTCATCATCACATATTTGTTTGTTTTATATATTTGTTTTAATATAACCATGCCATTACATTGAAAACATTGTGTTAATTAATTATAAAAAGGTTACATGGAATTTGATTTTATGCTCTTTAAATAACCTTTGGTATAATTAATAATGTAAACAAATGTTGAGCTGCATAATCCAGTTTGTTAGATAGAATTTGCAAAGGAACACTGCATGTTAAGATAAAATTCTGTCATCCCAAACTGTAGTTTGACAGTAAAATGTCTGATGATATCCATTATTGTAGTTGTCACTGTTGTTTGGCTGACTAAACTCAACATTTACCAGCTCACACACAACGGGGCCTGACTCCCTCTTGACTCACCTGACTCCACGCAACCCCACCGATGACTACGTACCTGCACACGCACGCACACGTACGTGCACGCCATTCTGTTAAACCACTTATCCTTGACCCATTGGCTCAGAAGTGGCTGCAAAACTATTTGTGGTACCAATTGGCTAACTACACCGCACGCCCAATTACGCAATCATCCTGTCTAGTGTGTTTGCCCTCTAACCCTGTCAAATATTGTACGGGATTGCCATATGAAGAGAATCTGACCGCGTTCTGTATTACCATAATTCCTCGTCTACTGCGTGTCCATTCACCTTTAACCCATTTTCTAATCGCTCCCATGAAACTATTCAGCTTGTATCTTATACTTTGGACCAGACCTTGTACTTAGAATTTGTTTGGTGTAAGAGTCACATCCGTCTAGCTGTAGGTAGCGATTGGTATTTTGCATACATGCACGGTGCGTTCACTACACCTTACAAATTTAGACTTCGCAACATTCCTTATCCATCCACCCCCCGATGGCCCCAGGTGCTGTAATCACTTGCTACAGGCTCACTCGCACCGGTCCCCATGTGAAAAATGTGGGTGACTTCCCACGTTACTGTAATCACACTGTAGAGGTTCCTTCTGAAAGGGACTGGCATATGTCCAAAGCTCTTAACATGGACAAACTGGACAGTGTTGGATATTTGTCTTTTCTAGCGACTGCAATTGATATTCAGACACACCCACTGCCTGATGTCTATTGGATTTGTGGTGACGGTAAACTGCATCAGACATTACCACGAGGCTGGTCTGGTCTATGTGCACATGTTACACTTGTCTCTGACGTCAGACTGGCTGTTCCTGTTGAGTCACACACATCTCGCACCAAAAGATCTGTTCCAGGTAGTTTTGATGACAAGGTGTACGTAGACTCCACTGCCGTTCCTAGAGGTGTCCCAGACGAATTCAAAGCTCGTAATCAAATTTACTGCTGGATTTGAATCTTTCCTTTGCTTTTGGTGTGCCGTGAATAAGAATGTAGATTGGATTAATTACCTATTTTATAATCAACACCATTTCATCACTGGCCTTGCTGAACAAATTTCTGCTTCATCTCTCATGACATGGCAAAACAGGATGGCCCTCGACATGATATTGGCTGAAAAAGGAGGAGTTGGTGACTCATGTTGTACTTTCATCCCCAACAACGCCGCCCCTGATGGTTCTGTCACACGGGCTCTGGAGGGCCTCTGTATTCTTAGGGAAGAATTGGCTGAAAGTTTTGGTGTTGACACTTCCATGTGGGCATGGTTTGATTCAGTTTTTGGTCAATGGAAAGCCCTGATGCTCTCTCTCTCCTCACTGGCGTCATCATCGGTGTTGCTGCTCTGGCCCTGTGTGGTTGTTGCATTGTTCCATGTGTTCGGGGACTGATTGTGCGTGCTATTGACAAATCCGTCTCCCACCAAATGTTACATCACACTGCTCTCCCTACCTCTGCACACCCTGACTCTCCTCCTCCTCCTGACTGGACTGATGATTTTGACAAGCACAGCTCTGACTCTGACGCTGACTCTGTTCCTTGCCCTCTTTAAATGACAAAGTAAAGACTCCCTCTCCATTTTTTAGATTTCTAAATGTTAATACCGTCATTTTTCGAACTACAGCTTAATTATTTGTAGTTCGTCTGTGCCACAAAAACAGCATCTGCATCCTTTTCTTTCCATCTTTTTTTATGATGATGAATTTTAAACCAGTGATGGTGTAATACATTTGATGATGGTTCTAGGTATAGTAGTGGTGTTTTATTCTGTAATTTGTTTTAAACTTTAAATATTTGGGGATTTTCATCATACTCTGAGTGGTTTTAAATCAGTATAATTAATAATAGAACCTTAATTATAGAAGACTATAATTCAACTAATAATTTGATTTATTTGTACTAACCTGTGATAGAAATCAGGTCCAGTTTGCTGATTGAAACTAGCAGGGTTAACTAAGAAAAGACACTGTAATGACAGGTGTATTGCACTCCCTCCAGTAGCTTCCTATTCATTTTAGGATTGATTTCAAAATGTTATTGATACTTTCATCTCACAGCATTATATGATTTGAATAGAATAGTGTTACAATTTTTGTGTTAATTTACACTAAAATAGTTCAATTTAACACTATGTCAGAGCTTATTTAACTCTTTAGTGTTCAAACATAAGTTAGTGTTCATTTGGCACTATTAGAGTTTATTTAATTCATTTATTGTTAAACTATCAGTAAATAAGTTCACTCAGTACTCAGTAAATAAATAAGTTCAATTTAACACTGTGTCAGAGAGTATTTTACTGTTTTGATGTATCAGTAAAAGAGTTGATTTAACACTATTCCATATATTTAAATTTAAGTATTAAAGTAACCATGCTGTGCTGTTATAAGCACAGCATGGGTATTACTATACTGTGTCAGGCCCCAGGTTGTAATCAATTAATCATATTAAGCTTTGTAGCTCATCTGGAAAATGTTCAATGTATAATTGAGAGAGGAAATGTCTGCCATTGCGCACAACCTGAATCAGAATTGGTAAAGGGAAGTCCTCTGGAGCCACCTAGTGGATCACAGGGGCAGTAACACTAAGAGATTTTTATGGTATTGACTTAAGCATTGAATTGCACATCATCAGAAATACTACAAATACTGCTCAGTCCAACAGATTATAGTTTTAAACATTTGTTCCATCCAAATCTATAAGCATAACAGTAAAAGGAAAGATTTTTATTGGATTTTCAGGAGAAGCTGGATACGGTCTAAGAGATTCACGCTCTCTGTTAGTTTACTTTGTCCCAAGTTCAACCTGGCCATAGGGCTGGCTGATATGGGAACAATATTATCAGCGTTGATATATATAACAATATCAATCAATATTTCTGTAAGGCAGGGCAATATGGCAAAATAATAATAATAATATCTCAATATTTTTAGACTGTATCCCGATATACTGTAGAGATAGAGAATTTTCTTTGAGTGACAAAACACTGCAAATAGACTCTAAAATAAAATATCTACTGTTTATGATCTGTATTACATAATTATAAAATACACGCATTACCTTTCATTTCAGATAATACCTGCCTCAGATATTTACGTGCTTTGATGACACTGACTATAAATATGGTCAAATTCTGCAATAACACAAATAATAAAGCTTTAAAAAAAAAAAAAAAAAAAAAATTTAAAAAAATTATTTAATAGAACATACACTATAGAACATAGTGTATTTCACTGATGTTTTCAATATAATAAATATGATGATTACCCATGCAACAGCCTTTAAAACCAGGAAAAGTCATCACAGATACTTTATCACAATATGATGATATTTTAAATCCAAATCAAGACCAGATCTTGTCTCATATCATGATATCAATATAATATCAATATACTGTCCAACCCCAGTTGGCTGTTGTGTAGATTTTAAACAGCTATTTAAATTGTTGGAGAGAAGAAAGACAGATGGCGTGTTCATTTTATGCATTTATGTAAATAATTTATATATTTCAATAAATATAAAGCAATAATATATTTATATAAATGATTACAATTTACGTTAATAATGTAAATAATGACCCAGCAACATGCACGATTAAAGACTGCCACTTCCGGGTCCCGCCCTCTTAGTTACGCCTACAAATCCCTGGAATATGATTGGCTCTCTGCGCCCGCGACTGTCATAGATTTAAGTTAGAATAGATGGGTGCTGTGTTGACGCTATAATCTTATTTTATTCCGTGTCGTGAGGTATTCTATATTTTCTAGCAACAAGCCACAAAATAGAACACCCTATGAGAGGGAATAGTCTCTCTCTCAGTGGTTTAACTTTTTTTTTTTGAAAATATAGATATACAGTATTTGCACAGAGTGATTCATATTAGATCATAATAATTCGGTTTGTTTGTCTCTATGTGTAGCCCAGTGATGGACTGATGACCTGTCCAGGGTTTGACCCGCCTATGTCAACTGGGATTAGGCACCAGCGACCCCCGTGACCCCCAGATACACACTGATTTCAATTTAAGATGAACCCTACCTCGATAAATTTGATAGGTAAAGAAATAGACAAACGTTAAATTTCTTCAATAATGACATAAACAAAGGCGCTGGCAGGTATAGTAGTGTACGTGGTATAATTTTGAGATTTGGGACCTCTTTTATTAATGTTAAAATGCTTTTATTTTTAGGTATGCAAACACACATTCATAGAGATTCAAATTGCAGCGCGCAGTTACGGTTTTCACGTCTGTTAAAGGAGTTACCGTCCGTTTTACAACAGAACTCGGCCTCCTTTTTAAAACTCACAGTAATAAATATAATAAGAATCTCGTATAGCATGCGCGTCTGCAGTGTCTCTTCTACTACATCCGTTTCTATAACGGAAGTTGGGTTCAGAGGTGAACGCCCGGGAGTAACCTGGCCGCTCGTCGTCACATCACACCACTCTCTGCTGTTAAAGCATCCGATGGTTCCGTGTGACCTCATCATGATGTGATTTACTTTTTCTTCTTCATCATCATCGTCAGCGGAGGAGGCCGGGATGTCTGGAAGCCGCAGCTAACTTACCGAGCCTTTGTACTATTCTGTCAGGATTACGTGTCGGTTCATCTCCACCGGTGAGTTCCTCGCCTCGGTGTTTATGTCAAATTGAGTTCTCACGTCTGTTTAGTGGCGTTCGGCGCTGCAGTAAAGTTACACTTATTAGCTATGTTTCAGTTACATTACGGCACAATTAGAGCAGTGTCGTGAGCACTGTCCGTCACTCACACTGTGTATAAACCTCTGCTAAGCTAGCTTACATCTCCATCCCAGTTTTGCCGGTAAGCTAACTGCGTCTGAAGTGACAGGTAGCACCATTAACCACTTATGTCACTGAATAAGCGCCACGCTTCGTGACAGAGGTTTGGGTTTTTTTTTAGCCTGTTAATTTGAGTTGGTAGCATAACTATCAGTGGCTCGTGTATGCGGCGTGTTTGGCTGCAGTGCTCGGCTAGTTTTTCTGGTCTCACAGGCAGCTCCACACAGGTAGAAGATAAGGTGTGCCTACTGTACCTGTCCGGCTACCGAGAAGCCGATAGTGTGCGCCTTATAGCTCACACACACACACTGGTTTCCATGACTTCAGAGGACATTGTATTGACTTACATTCATTTCCAGGAGACTTACTAGTGCCCTAAGCTTAACCTAACCCTGACCTCAGCCTGACTTTAAAACCTTAAAATGTAGTCATTAACGCTATGGAGACTTGATGAAGACAAACAGATTTAGGTCCCACCTTGACAATGTAAGGAATTCGAGGTAGACAGGCAGACACACACAGCTGAACAAGGAAAAACAAACAAAACAAAGCAAATGTAATAACGCTGGCTTTTTTCACCTTTAAAATGAATTGGACTTCTTGAGCTAGATTGTCAGTGTGCTGCAGTTGGTAAGTTAGGTTAGTTAGGCAGGCATGATGAGTTTTACAGAAGTAGTCAGTATTAACCAATTTGCACTTGCAATTAAGTTGTTTTAAATTATTGTGTGATGTTTTAATTGGTATTTACTCACTCACTCTCACTCATTTTCTACCGCTTTATCCACTAAGGGTCGCGGGGGGCGCTGGTGCCTAACTCCAGCTGACACAGGGCGAGAGGCAGGGTACACCCTGGACAGGTCGCCAGTCCATCACAGGGCCACATAGAGACAGACAACCATTGACTCTCACATTCACACCTACGGGCAATTTAGAGTGTCCAATTAACCTAATCCACTGTCACGTTTATTGTGACCAAAATTATTGTAATAATTGTGAAAAAAGGAAACGTGCTGAAAGAAACACAATTCTTTTTTGGCTCTATACACCACCACAATGGATTTGAAATAAAATGAACAAGATGTGCTTTAACTGCAGACTTTTAGCTTTAATTCAAGGGTATTTACATCCAAATCAGGTGAACGGTGTAGGAATTACAACAGTTTGTATATGTGCCTCCTACCAAAAGTGATGGGATAAATTAACAATCATAAATCAGACTTTCACTTTTTTAATACTTGGATGCAAATCCTTTGCGGTCAATTACAGCCTGGAGTCTGAAACACATAGACATCACCAGAAGCTGGGTTTCATCCCTGGTGATGTTCTGCCAGGCCTCTACTGCAACATCTTGTGGTGAACCCTCTGTATTGACTCTGGTGAAGTCTTCTCTTGATTGTTAACCTTGACACACATACACCTACCTCCTGGAGAGTGTTCTTGATCTGGCCAACTGTTGTGAAGGTTGTTTTCTTCACCAGGGAAAGAATTCTTTGGTCATCCACCACAGTTGTTTTCTGTGGCCTTCCGGGTCTTTTGGTGTTGGTGAGCTCACCGGTGCGTTCTTTCTTTTTAAGAATGTTCCAAACAGTTGATTTGGCCACACCTAATGTTTTTGCTATTTCTGTGATGGGTTTGTTTTGATTTTTCAGCCTAATGATGGCTTGCTTCGCTGATAGTGACAGCTCTTTGGATCTCATATTGAGAGTTGACTTCAACAGATTCCAAATGCAAATAGCATGCTTGAAATGAACTCTAGACCTCTTATCTGCTCCTGGGAAATGGGATAATGGGGGAATAACACACACCTGGCCATGGAACAGCTGAGCAGCCAATTGTCCCTTTAAAAAGTGTGAGGCACATATACAAACTGTTGTAATTTCTACACCATTCCCCTGATTTGTATGTAAATAAGTTTGCAGTTAAAGCACATCTTGTTCATTTTATTTCAAATCCATTTTGGTGGTGTATAGAGCCAAAAAGATTAGAACTTTGTCAATGTCCCAATCTTTATGGACCTGACTGTAAGTTGGATTTCCATCATAGTTTAGCTGCTTTTATTAACAGAGTACAATATGAACATTTTATGTCACAACTATCCTGACTAAAATGACTGTGATTCAGTAATTGTACTTTAAAGTCTACAAATGTCTCCAAAGCAAACTGAAATCACTTAAATTTTGGTAATGAACAAGTATTTTTTTTTTAGATTCATTAACAGAAGTGGGTGGAGCCTACTCACTGTACTTACTTAATCACAGTAATTATTAATATGAACTGGTTGATCCCTCACGTCTAACAGAATAGCCTTTCCCTGTTCAAGAAATGTAATATATTTATGACCTGCACACACATGTACTGTTGCTGATGTGTCGTAATATTAGTGTCATTATCAATCCCCTTTGGTTTATCAAACCCACTTTTGCAACATGGCAACAGCATGGCATGGCAGCCAAGTGTAATAAATGTCACTGTACCAACTGTTTGGACTGTACCTGCTCCTTTATAACCTCTGCTGCCACTCTTCTTTCTCCTGTCAGTATTCGCAGCCTGTTCGTGTCGCCCGACCATGGCACAACAGGACGGCGCTGCCAACAAGAATCCAGCTGCAGCTGTGTTGCACTCCCACTTTATTGTGGGATCAGTTTCGGAGGAGAACTCCGAGGATGAAAACCAAGGGAAGCTGGACATGCCGCTGGAGAAGGAGACGCGCTCAGTGTCACCGTCGTCCAGCAGCTCAGACAGCCCGTATGAAATTGTCTATGACCAAACTGATGGCTCCATGCAAAATCTAAGGTTAGAAACCACACCTGGTTGATCTTCCTCCCTTTCAGTCTGTCGGTGTTTAATATTTTTCCTCATGTTAATACCAAAAGATGTTTGTTTGTGCATGATTGCAAAATTGCATTCGTGTGATATTGAGGATATTATATCAAAAGGGAAAATCTGGAATTATGATGCTTTTATTTTAGTGTAGGCCTGAACAATTTGGGTAAAATATCTACTTGTGATCATTCTGGCATACTGTATGTACTGTATATTAGGAATGTAGTCTTACTTTAGATATCTACTTTAAAGTCAAACCTCAGTTCCATATTTATTGTGTTGTAGATTTTAAACAAGGTGCAGCATAAAATACAATCCAAACATTAAATTCACATTTAAGTATGTATTTTTTTAGTAACATCCCAATGCAGAATAATCAAAAAATCAACAATTAAATTGCAGCCTTGTTACTTTACATTTTTCACTTTGCATGAACATTAGGATCTTGCACCGTCAAATGCTACCTTAGTATAACTTTCATTTAATGTTTGTGGAATTCTGTGCCCCCCCCCCTCCCCCAGTGCATGTAAAAAAAAAATGTGGCTTCACTAGGACCACCCTGCAGGACAGGGTCTCTGGCCTGGCCTGGCCTGGAAAGTGGACAAACATTTCAGGATGATAGTTTGCAAAAGTTCACTTATGAATTCTCAGTGCAAAGGAGCTATTCAGTACTGACAGAGCTGCAGTGTTCAGTCTCTCAGCCAGCAACAGGGCTTTCACAGTGCTTTCTTTTCTTTTCACTGTGTATAGCGATTTTTGCACAATTTGTCTTCAACTATTAAAGTTAAAAAAATAAAATGATTTGCAACTTCCTACAAAACATCCCTCACACTTTATACTGTTATATTATGTATCCACTTCACTTGGTGAAGTTTTTTTTCCCGATCACTAATTCTGGATAGTTTCATTGTGTCACAACTTGTCCAGTCTGGTTGGTGGTATTTTCAAGGACAATATAGGATGAGGGTTGACAGAAATTAGATGGGATTGCAGTTTTAAAAACTGGAAATACTGGATGGTGGGGGAGTCTTTCCTATCCACCTCTGTAATATCCTCTCTCATTGGACAGTTGAAACTGTCGGTGTTTCACTGCTGGATTAAAAGTTCAGCCTCCACTTTGGCTTGGTTTTTCTAGCTACCCTTCAGTGATGCAATAATGCTGTATCAGGCCACAGACTCCAGCCAGACAAACAAGCCCTGGTGCTGCCACACCCTCCACTCAATAGCCTTAGTCCTTCCCCTGTACTACACTCTCCCCCATATGGGTTCCTCTGGGGGTGGAGCTTGATTTATTAAAGCTGTTAGAAGCCTGCCTGAAGACTTGTGAACAGTTTTGTTCTTGGCACTTTGAGCAGAATACTACACTTTGGATGTTTGGTTAAACATATTTCTATCATAACCTGCCCATACTAAGCCATTAATTTTAAGATAAGGGACAGTACTCCAAGCGTCGGCTCCCTGCAAAACCTGCTCTCCTATCAGTGCCTTTTGGATATGAACTGTTTTCAAAATTCAGCTATTATTCAAACACTGAAGTTTGCTTCAGGGTTTAACAGTTTCATATGACAACACGACTTATACCTACTTAACCCAAAGGTTGTTTTAAAGGGCCACAGTAGCAGTATAAATTAACATCACCCCTACGTATTGATCCTCTGTATGTCAGCACATTAATCTGTCGTTAGAAGTGTTTCCTAAATGCTATTTTCACAGACCGATTGTGAATTGCTGGTTTATTACGTAAAACGTTTGTCCTTTTTTCCTTTAACATATAATATTGTTATATTTCAATTCTAATTAGTTTAGAGATATTATCATTAGTTACTTTAAAAAAAAAGAATAAATACAAATTTAATCATTTCTTCACAGTAATGGCTCTAAAAGTAAGGAGCTTTAAATAAAAAGATTCTAAAGTGAGAAGTAGATAAAAAGTAGTGTGGAATTTAAAAAAAAAAGATACATTTCACTGTTTTTTTTCTGTATTAGTCTATATTAGAAACTTCTGTACCTAGACTTATAAAGCCCATTCATGGTATTTTCACAGATTGACTGTGAATTGTGCTGGTTTAATAGATAGTAAGTAAAACTTTGGCACCTCTTTACAATAAAATTAAATAAAACATCAACTCTAGACCAATAGTATTATTCTAAAAAACAATCGTGGTTGGGAATGGGTGTATTGCATGTATCGTTACCTCCTCTATTGTGGGCGTAACAGCTTTTGGATGTGAATATAAATGGCTCCCCACACACATTTGGTTTAAACACCAACGGTTCTGAGCAGTTCATATTGTTTGCTTAACAAGCCAACTTTTTCATACTCTATTTTTGCATTGTTGTTGTCTGTAAAAACATATTAATGGCTTCATACACAGGTAAGAACTTTTTAAATGTTTTAATACCATGTGCTACTGCTTTTAACTGAACTTTGACCTGTGTTTACAGTAATAAACCAAATACAGTATCACCCGAGCTGGTACAAAAAAGTGATTTTGATTGAGTTCATTTGTTGTTAAAAAGCCTAAAGGAAAAACAAAAAAAAACAAGGCATATGAAAGTAAAATCTCTAGCTACAACAAGCAACAATATAAAAAGCGTATGATTGATGCAATAGGTAAATTACTTCCAGTATGTAGTAAAAATCCTTTTTTCATTAAAGTGTGCTACAACAATGATGTCACAGCCTAACAAAATCCCTCGGTTAGACAACTGGCCAGATAGTGGTGACTACAGCGATGTTGATGATTATGATAAAGCATTTGTAGGGGCACAAATAGATAATGAGTTAAAACGGTGTGCAGCAGCAATCTGTCGGTTTAACGATTCTTTAGCAAACAAATTACTTAGCTGGTAACTTGCTGACCTTAATAGTTTCGCTACTGGGTCTGATTGTAATCTTGAACAGCCTCATATTAGGGACATACCGGCATTTAATGCTCCAGAACTGCATCAAAGCCTTGATTTTAGAAATGTTGATGTTAGTCAAATTGGTGAGGTGCCAGGTAGAATTAGAGAGAGTTTTCTAGGAGTCATTGAACAGTCATTAGAGATTTCACCACCAGAAGCGTACAATAATATTCTATCAAAAAAGGGACGTTTTTTTGCACAATCCCAACAACAATCTGTGTTTTTCTCTGTGTTTAGCAAATTATGTTAAACGCCGCTATGACTGAGTGTCAAAAAACAACATATGCCCAACAGCTACACAGTGCTCTGAACTTAAAGCATGCCAACAAAGTTTCACTTTCAGGCATCACTAAATTTGAAAAACAACTAAATGTAAAAAAACCATAGTTTTTCACTACAGCACAGTGCGTGAGTGTTATCAAACAATACACCAGATCCACAAACAATTGGGCTATACCTTCATGATGACCACTACTATTTAATTAAGGATTAGACTGGGCTTTTTGGTGTCATAAGTCTGTCCAACTATGAAAAACGAATGTATCACAAATCCAAGGTACACTGTACTGCGTGTTTTACTCAGTGTCACAGCCACCCTGGCAACACCAAAAAAATGTGCGGATTGCAAACGCATTTGCAAATCTAAATTTTGATCAGCACAAACAACCTGAGGCAAATCATAAAATTACTCCATACGTCGCTTTGAGATACTGTGTAAAGTGTGGAAAAATACACGTTTGGAAAAAAGCGGCCCCTCCTGTGTGTCCACACTGTGGCAGAGATAAAGCAGAATGTCAGACACCACACGCGACAAGGTAAAACACAGGTCAAATGAGAGGGTGTAACATTAAACACCAAAAATTCAGTGGCTGTTACACACAACTCACTGAAAGGTCTTGTTCAGGCATTTGTGGCTGACTGGAACACCACTGCACACGTGATGAGTGAAGCAGAAATCATCAGACGTGATTTAAAAAAAAAAAAAAAAGCACCTTAAAAACTACTAAGTTTTTAAGATTCAGGTCGTGTACAATAAGTGTAGCACTTTGGCCCTCTGATACAAATTCTCTAATGTAATCTTCCTCAGTCAGACCACACACATCACCGTTATTAAGCTTATTCATTGTCACCTAGGTATGAACCTGAAGGAGGGACCCAGTCACTCGGCTGCAAAGTAAAGATGATAGAAATATATAAAAAGCAGCAGGGAGAAATATATGCAAAGTATATGCAGAGTATATATAAATAGCACCCGAGAGAATATATGCAGAGTGCAGGTACTGTATATAGAGTATATGCAGAGTTTATATAAATATATGAATTGCAGCCAAGAGAAAGTGCAAGTGTGCTTTTAAAGTGCAGTGTCCCTCATTGTTACCACTAATCAAACCCACCATGGTTGTATCATCACCAAACTTAATGATGTGGTTTGATCTGTTCATGATTCTCATGGGTGAGAAGCGTGAACAGCAGGGGACTGAGCACGCAGCCTTGAGGTTCTCCAGTGTTCAGTGACTGCCAGGGGTCTTCCTACCAGGAAGTCTAGGATCCAGTTGCAGAGGGAGGCATTTAGGAAGAGATCAGCCAGTTTCCTTACCAGCTGCTGGGGGGATGATAGTGTTGAATGCCGAACTGAAGTTGACAAGCAGCATTCTGACATAGGTGTCCTTTCTATCCAAGTGTTTGAGAGCCAGGTAAATGGCGGTGGGGATGGCATCGTCTGTGGAGCGGTTGGGATGATACTGCATGGGGTCCAGTGTGGCAGGTAACTGTGCTTTGATGTGTTTCATGACTAGCCTCTCGAAGCACTTCATGATGGTGGATGTAAGTGCGACTGGGCGGTAGTCGTTCAGGCAGGTCACGGTGGATTTCTTTAGTATGGGGATAATGGTGGTCTTGAAACAGGTAGGAATGACGTGGTGCTTAGTGATATGTTGAAGACATTGCTCAGAACTTCCGCCAGTTGGTCTGCACATTCTGTGTTTTTTTTTTTTTTTTTTGCAGGAAGAGTGTTTTCTACACACTGTGGGAAACTTTTTCCTTGTCGAAGCAGAGACCAGGAGACGTTGGGAGATCTTTCAAGCCGAAGTTACTCTTTATTGAGAACTTGCTGTGCGTCTTTAGTATGGGGATAATGGTGGTCTTGAAACAGGTAGGAATGACGTGGTGCTTAGTGAGATGTTGAAGACATTGCTCAGAACTTCCGCCAGTTGGTCTGCACATTCTGTGTTTTTTTTTTTTTTTTTTGCAGGAAGAGTGTTTTCTACACACTGTGGGAAACTTTTTCCTTGTCGAAGCAGAGACCAGGAGACGTTGGAAGATCTTTCAAGCTGAAGTTACTCTTTATTGAGAACTTGCTGTGCGTCGCTGTAGTCATCCAAGTCTGACTATAGCTCAGCACTGTAGAGTTTTATACTTTTCAAGATAGAGGTGGAGACAATCTAAACAAAGCATGCAAATTCAGTTCAGGAATCAGCCTGGTAACGGAATTTCCCCAGCCCTGATCTCATCAGCGTAACAGTGTAGTTGAATGCATAGGTGCTAATCCAATCAGTCTGACAGTATCGCCCAGACCTTCACATTGTCATAGAGGTCAAGGGCACAGCCTGACTTTAAGATTAGCATTCACATTTAACTTCTGACCCTGCCAGGGGTCAGGAAGTGCATAAAGACAAAAGGTTAATGGCTGCCAGACTTGATGTCATCATCTTTACCTCAAAATGTAAATCCCAATGTACATTACTTTTTAGTCTATATACTTTTATGTTGGAACCTAGATTTAAACATTTTATAAATTTGTAATCCAACGACACCCATGCGGCTAGACAGCAATGTTGTAAATGCATACGGCTCAATTTGTATGCATGCCAGAAATGTATTACGGTATTTAGAGCATGCACCCAAACTGTAGTGTCATACCCATAAAAGGACGGGTCTGGATATTTACCCACATAATGCTCATTCTCCATTTTGTTAAATTTGTGAGGAAAATACCCTTTGTCCAGATCCAGAAAGCCCAAAGCAGCTGGGGTTTTTGATAGGCTCATGGTTAAAAAGGTAAACAAATCTATCAGTCATACATCAGAATGACCCTGCTACCGTGCATTGTCAGCAGTGGGTGATTCTTTGCTTTTCCATTTATTCGAGCAGGATGTAATTGTCAAAACCGGATGCATTGTGTGCAATAAATTTGCGAGGTCTGTATCGTTTTACAAATGCATCAACACATTTTAGCGTGCTAAAACCAAACCTCCCTCTATTTCCATAGCACACACAAATTTGCCTCACGTTTGCCGTTATGATACCTGGTCTCAAAGTCATAGAGAATATACTTTTGTTGGATTTTTTTCTGGTTTTATGGGCTGTATAAAACATCGTTGTGGTGTCTCACCTTCTGTTTTAACTTCACCACACTGTGGACACACAGGAGGGGCTGCTTTTTTCTAAATGTGTATTTTTCCACACATTTCACAGGATCTCAAAGCGGCGCATAGATTTTCTCAGTTAAATTTTAGTGGTCATCATGAAGGTAAAGCCAAATTGTTTGTGAATCTGGTGTATTATTTGTTTGATAACACTCAAAAAACATTTAGTTGTTTTTCAAATTTAGTGATGACTGAAAGTGAAATTTCAGAGCACTGTGTAGCTGTTGGCATATGTTGTTTTTTTTGAGACTCAGTCATAGTGGCGTTAACATAGTGTGCTAGACACAGAAGAAAAACACAGATGTTTTCTAATATAGACTAATGCAGAAAAAACAGTGAAATGTATCCTTTTTAAAATTCCACACTAAATTTTATCTACTCCTCATTTTAGAATCTTTTTATTTAAAGCCATTAAAGAGCCATTACTGTGAAGAAATGATTAAATTTGTATTTATTCTTTTTTTAAAAACAAAGTAACTAAAGATCATGTCTCTAAACTAATTAGTTTTGAAATATAACAATATTATATTGCTAATGTTTTGATGTTAAGTTTTACTTAATTAACCAACACCATTCACAATCAGTCTGTAAAAATAGCATCCAGGAAACGCTTCTAACAACAGATTGATGTGTTGTCCTACAGAGGATCAATATGTAGGGGTGATGTTGCTTTAAGATGTGGGTGCTAATTGAGAAGACAAACAACAATAAACACAGTAGGTAAGTCCTTATTAAGCTAGCCCTTTATTTTTTCTAAAAACAAAACAATGCAGTACATGTAGTTGCATTTGTTTTGCTGATTGAGAAGACAATCTAAACATGGCAGGGTGTAGCAGGGGTTCAAAAGGTCAGGAGGGCAACAAGGTATCAAAAGGTACATTAGAATGATGCATGTATGTATGTTTGCACATTCGCACACATGTACACATGTATGCGCATTTTCACATGTACGCGCAAATATGGGGTATATACTACTTACAGTAAAGGATCTTTATTGTTTGCTTTTTTTCTTCAAATAGACCAAGCATGTCAGGACTGCACCTGGTGAAGCAAGGCAGAGATCGGCGGCGCATCGATCTACAGAGAGACTTCACAGTGGCTTCCCCTGCAGAGTTCGTCACCAGATTTGGTGGTAACAAGGTCATCGAAAAGGTAACATTTTCTTCTTCGGTGAAATGCTGCCATAAAGGCATGCTAACTATGCTATTCCAACTAATCCTAGATTTACTTTTTTTTGTTGGGGGGGTTGGGGGAGGTGCAGACAGAAAAACATCATGTTGTTCATGTGTTCCTTTTGCCAATCAATCTGTTTATGTTTGTAGTATGTTATTTCGTGCAGGTATTTTTAAAATTATGGGGTGGGCTGCCCCCCCAATACACTGCCTGGCCCAAAAAAAGTTGCCACGCGTTGGACCACCTTTGGCTTTGATTACAGCATGCATTCGCTGTGGCATTGTTTCGATAAGCTTCTGCAATCTCACAAGATTTATTTCCCTCTGGTGTTGCATTCGTTTTTCACCAAGATGTACTGATGATGGGAGAGTAGGACCACTGTACAAAGCCTTCTCCATTGATGGCCATTGATATGAGCTTCAATAGGACTGAAATTTTTGGTTAGAAAATCCTATTGTGATTTTTTTTGAAATGCGTATCACAAAAGCGGTTTCATTTGCGATTTTAACTTTAAGTTCAAGGTTCGCTTCATACTTCAGTACTGTCATAGATTTAAAACAAAGTAGAGCATCATCTCATGAGACACCATCAACATTAACACCGTCCTCTATTGAAAAAGGAGCACTAAAGAATATGAATTGTTTTGAACGTTTATGCATTTTGGAAATGGTAATATGTGTTTACTGAAATTCTTGCCACTGTTTATTTCTTTTTGAGTTTTTAATTTTTGATTTTGAATTATCAGCTTTGTTGCTGCTACAAGCTCTCACTTACAGGTTTCTCAACACTTCTGCTTCATTAGGCGCACTCCTTATTGAGGGAGAGAAGACAATAAGTCACAGCTTGTGTTGCCACCGTGGACAAAGCAGTATAAAACATTTTTATAAACTTGCAAATGCTAAGAAATTTACCTTTTATGTTGTTATATCAGAGTGTTTTAACTGAGCAGCATGTCTCATCTTTGCTGGCCGTTGTTGAATTGTCTCACCTTTCCAGGTTCTTATTGCCAACAATGGCATTGCAGCCGTCAAATGCATGCGCTCCATCCGGCGCTGGGCCTATGAAATGTTTCGCAACGAAAGGGCAATCCGTTTTGTTGTCATGGTGACTCCAGAAGACCTGAAGGCCAATGCAGGTGAGCTTTAGCACAGTTTGTCTAAACATGTGAAATTCCTGTGTATTTTGTGTTTGACAACACTGATATAAATGTGACGTCATCAAGCCAGTATGATCTCGCCATATCTAATTCTCTAATACTCTGCACATTTAAAGATCTGAATTGCGTCAAAACAATGTACAATGTATGTTTTGCATTTAAATTAATTATTGATTGTCAATAATATAGATCAGTATTTAGACACAAGCTATGATCCAAGAGGTAGACTGATAAATTGGCCAATTTAGGGCAAAAGCAGTGACTGGTATGAAGGCCCCATTGTATGATGCTCTTATTATTCATTTTCATTATCACCTTTTTCTTTCACGTACTGTAGTTTTTGAGTGCTCTTTTGAGGGCATTGTCTTGCAGGAAAACTCACCAACCATGGCAGTGACCAAAAGTATGTTTGCAGGAATAACACGCAGCAGGCTTTCGCCTCATCTCTATTTATTGTCACCTTTTTTTAGGGTCAATTGGTCCACGTTGGTAACCTGCATAGCCAGTCATTGCACCACCCACTGGCAACAGGAACTAAGCCTTCAGTAGTAAATTGTTTCATTTGCATAAAGCTGTCAGGGTGTAGTCTGAAGTTGTTATACTGTACACCCCGACATGCATGGGGAGTGCGAAAGCCTGTTCAGTGCTGCTTGCAGACTTAATTTTCTTTGTATCATTTTATTATTATTTTGCAAATTATTACCAATTACACATTTTTATTTTCAGAAACTTGATAAATGATGCTTTGTCATGAAAGCTTCATGTATATATTATTTAGTATATACATTACTTTTAATTGAAATTACTGGATAAAATTGCATTACATTGCAGGCATAAAATGTAAATTGTAGAGACAGACCTTTAGTAATGTTCAATCCCTGATTAAGCCAAAAACATCTGCATCAATTATGAGCCCTCGATTGACCTGATTTCTAAAAATCGGCATTGACCATAGAAAAACACCCATTTGTCAACCTTTAAGTAATGATTTAAAACTGAAATAAATCGAATAAGAACATATTAGGACTTACAAATTAGACCTGTGACAGTGAAATAGGTAGGTCAATAACACATAATGTTTATCCTAAATTGCAGCTTTTGCAATTTGCTAATTGCATTGTTTGAATTTGCATTTTTGATTTGGAAAGAGTTGCAAGGGTGAAACACAGTATGTCTCAGTGATTGGTTTGTACGGGAGAAATTGATTTTTCTGTTCATTTAATTTTTTTTTTCCACAGAGTATATCAAAATGGCTGATCATTATGTACCTGTGCCTGGAGGGACCAACAACAACAACTATGCTAACGTGGAGCTCATTCTGGACATCGCTAAACGAATACCTGTGCAGGCAGTGTGGGCTGGGTGGGGTCATGCTTCAGAGAACCCAAAACTCCCGGAGCTGCTTCAAAAGAATGGCATTGCTTTCATGGGTTAGACATCTTATCTTTTTTATTGAGTTTGTTGACACATAAAGCTTCAGTGTGTAGGTTTTGGTGATTTTTGTTTGTTTTGTATTCTGCCTCAGTTTGGTCTTTGAACAAAAAAAAAACATTTGCTTGCTGTGGCCTTCATTAGAAAATCATACCTGACCCAGGGAGTGTTTGTGTGTATACAGCAGCAGAGCAGGGGCGCGTGAGAAACAATTAATTTTCTGTTCGCAGTGCAGGAATGTTGCTGGTTGACATGAGATCTAAACACTGCTATACTGATAAACACAGAAAGAGTCGTGTAAATCTGATACACTTAATCAATTTGAACTTGACAATTGTTTAAAATCCATTTGAACACAGATTTAATAATTATTATTATTATTTTTTCATGTTTATTGTCTTCTCCCTCTTAAGGGCCCCCAAGTCAGGCGATGTGGGCGTTAGGAGACAAGATTGCCTCCTCCATTGTCGCTCAGACAGCTGGCATTCCAACTCTACCCTGGAGCGGAACAGGTAGGTCAAAGTTTCACATCAAAAAAAAAGACTACTGCTGTTGCCATTGATAATAAATAACATATCAATATGGCTGGGGTATATGACTTCAGAATAAAATAAAATCTCAGATTTTTTTTTTTAACCAAAATTGATTTTCGTTTTTTTTTTTTTTTTATTCTCCAAAAAAAAAGAAAAAAAGAAATGCACTGTAAAACTCATGTAGGGCTGCATAGTTCGGCTGGAGTATAAGTCTGTTGCTCTGAAGTTAAAGGTCACCTCTGCAAGCTCTCTAGCTATCCTCTCCTGTGTGCAGTTGTACAAGTGAGACAAAGCCAACTTCAGCAAAACCCTTGCTGCTTAGTAGCTCATACCTTGGGTTAAAAGTTCCCAGCCTATGGATTAATCCCAGCTTTTCCACAATATAATTTGGTACCATATCTTTTGCAATATGCAACGCGACCACGTCAGTAATAGCTTTCCCATGAGTTCCTTTCTTGCGGTAGGGGACACAGTGTGAAAATGACTACTGAAGGCTGTTTTTTAACCACTTTGTGGAGTGTGGTCTGTTATATCTCGCAGAGAGCGACATTTCTCCCATTTGGCTGCATGCTGCTGTTTGAGGCACTGGAACAGATTCTTCGTGCTGCATCCTTTTGTTGCAGTTTTGTTCGTGGTCTGACGCCACAAAACTGAACCAGTTCCAAATTACCGATGACGCTGTGCCTTCTTTTGGGAACAAGCGCTTCCCTAATAGCTGTCATACTTCCCTTCTTGCTAACATGCTGTCCACATCTAAGGAGAGGTGGGGGGAGGGATTAGGCCACTGTGAAAGATGGGGGAGCTCAAGGAGTGTGCCGGAAGTGGCAGTACAAGAGGAAATTCGATTTTCTGATTTCATGAAAAACTAGCTGATATGATATCATTTGTAAGAAACACACACATATATGTGCTGAGTATGTCACCTGTCATTGTTAGGGCTGACAGTAGAGTGGACAGAGAACGACCAAAAAAAGAAGACCATCAATGTTCCTCACGACGTGTATGAGTGTGGCTGCATTCAAGGTGTAGAGGATGGCTTAAAAGTAAGCACGTCATCTCACTGATGTTTCATAACTCCAGAATTAATGTTGAATGTGTTTCGGTATGTTCATGCTTTTTTTTGGTTTATTTGTTTTTGTCAGGCTGCTGAGAAGGTGGGCTACCCTGTCATGGTGAAAGCGTCTGAGGGTGGTGGAGGAAAAGGAATTCGTAAAGTCAATACTGCTGATGATTTTCCGAACCTATTCAGACAGGTAGGTGAAAAATTCACACTAAAGACAGGATTTATTGTGAAGCATCATCCAGAACTTGAAACATTGTAGAACGGGATTTGAATGTGTTGTAATTGTCTGACTAAATTCTGGGATGCCAGGTAGGTGAGGGCTTAACAATACTTCCTTGGGAGGTGAGTTGTATATATTTTAAATGTTTATGTTTTAGTATTTTTGCCAGCTATACACAAGAGTTCAAGAAAGTGATCTTAAACCATTGGCACACTGGCAATAGTGCATTCACCATTTTTTTTCACCATAGGTGACTTGCCGAGCTTTGGTAACCGGATCGTGTATAATCATAACTTGCTAATGCTAGAGCTATCCAGCAATTGATGCGTGCTTATTTTCGTTAGCAGTCCAGCTTCCTTTCTCACTTCCTGTCATGTTTTCTCTCTTCGTCTGGTCTTATGGAATTGGACTGTGTACTTAGAGCAAATTGTCCTCCATTTCAGCAGTGAAACGTTTAAAAATTCATCCATGGGATTCGTGTCATGGGTTTTGCACAGTTTGCTTCTCTCTGGGTGACTGATGTTTGCATCTACCTGCATCTTTCTGACTTTGTATGTACCGTTGTGCTCATAAGTTTACATACCCTGGCAGAATTTGGTTTATAATCCAAAAAACTGTCTATCACACATGGTTAGAGTTTGGGTGAAGCCATTTGTCATCAAGCAATTGTGTTTGCTCTTTTTAAATCATCATAACAACAGAAACTACCCAAATGACCCTGGAGGTTTTGGCCTGATGACATGTAACACATGGATTGAAATGGCTCACCGGTAATCTGTTTGCTTGTATTCAGTGTATAAACAGTCAGTGAGCTACTGGGCTCCTGACAGACCCCTGCATGTTTCATCCAGTGCTGCACTGACGTTCCAGGGTTCCAAGCCACTGGGAAAGCAGCAGAATTATCAGATCAAAGGTAAAGGTAGTTGAACTTCATAAGAGGAAAAGGATATAAAAAGATATCCAAGGAGTAATTGACGAAATTTTAGCCACAACTGCCAAGAAAATGGTTTGGGATGCAAAGAAAAATCCACAAATAACCAGCAGACATACAAGACTCTCTGGAAAAGGTGGTATGGCTGTTTCAAGATGCACAATAAGGAGGTACCTGAAGAAAGATCTGCATGGTGGAGATCCAAGAAGAAAGCCATTACTACACCAATGCCACAAAGCAGCCTGCTTGCCATACACCAAACAGCACAGAGACAAGCCTCAAAACTTCTGGAACAAAGTTATTTGGAGTGATGAGACCAAAATTGAACTTTATTGTCATAACCATAAACGCTACATTTGGAGAGTCAACAAGGCCTATGATGAAAAGTTCATAATTTCTATTGTGAAACATTTTTCTGAAATTGTTCCACAACTTTTAGACACAGTTTGCCATAGATTGTGAACCTCTGCCCATCTTTTCTTCTTTTGATACCCAGTCATGTTATTGACCTGTTGCCAATTAACCAAATTAGTTGTAACAATATGCAGAATACATTTATTTTGCATTTCCTAACATATGGTTTTTATCTCTCTTTGGTTCAGGTCCAAGCAGAAGTTCCAGGGTCGCCCATTTTTATCATGCAGCTAGCCAAACACGCCCGCCACTTAGAGGTCCAGATCTTAGGTGATCAGTATGGCAACGCCATTTCCCTGTTTGGCCGAGATTGTTCTGTACAGAGACGTCACCAGAAGATCATAGAGGAGGCCCCTGCTACCATTGCCACTTCTGATGTGTTTGAGGATATGGAAAGGGTACAAACCCTAATTAATAACAGTAAAGCTCATGATGGAGATTAAAATGTCAACCTTGATATGAACGGACCTGCTCTCTCCCCTCAGTGTGCAGTGAAGCTGGCTAAGATGGTGGGATATGTCAGTGCAGGTACAGTAGAGTATCTCTACAGCCAGGAGGGCAGCTTCTACTTCCTAGAGCTCAACCCTCGTCTACAGGTGGAACATCCCTGCACTGAGATGGTGGCTGATGTCAACTTGCCTGCTGCCCAGCTACAGGTAAGTCTCAACTCATACACCTATTCCTACTAAGAGAGTAGTTAAACTATATCACGCATTCAAGTCTATGCCTACACTAAAGCAGACATAAATTTGTCTGCTTCTCTGCCTTCACTACCCTGTGCTCGGTGGGCCTCATATCACTAGGCAACCAATGGCTAAAGGAGGAGACAGCTTTCACAAAACATTTTATTAAAATGCAGTGGCTGTAGAAGCATGGGGTCACATGGTCTGTTCTGCATTTGTGGCTGTGTGTAAATAGGTCAGTGGCAGACTGGCAGTATTATTGGGATAACTGTGCAGCTGAGCTGATTGGGTGTTACTGTGGGAGTGTCACAAACACTTGGCACTGCTTTTATTTATTTATTTTCATTTTAAACCTGAAAACAATCGGACCATCTATTTTTAATATACTGTATAGACCCCGAAACATGATGTTGACAACAGTAAATGAAAATTCAAGTGGTTCATTCAGAGAATGTACTGTTAAAAGAGAATGTACTGTAAAAAAAAAAAAAAAAAAAGTAAAAAACAGTCAAATGACTGGCAGCAGCGGCTGCCAAAGAAAGCATAAAATTAATGTAAAATATCATTATTCAAATAACTAATGTAAATCATTAAATTTACAGAGATAGTCAATAAAAAATCTAAAGGAAAGTATTGGTATTTATTTTAAGGTTTTAATAAAATTATTACAATAAATTATGTTTCATAAAGTGATAATGCTTGTATTTCTACTAAAGAATTACTATAATTTCAGTTTTTCCCAAATTATAATGATCAAATATGTATATATTATGGCAAATCTTCAGTTTTTTTGTTGCATAATAGTTATTTTAATAATGTTTTTGTGTAAATGTATATGTAAAGGTAATATTCTAATTAATTAACTTTAATTAATGGATAACGCTAAACATTTTTGAAACAATATTGCTATTTCACATTATTACAATCAAAAAATTATAAAATTATATCAAAAATAAAGTTTTTACAAAGTACAGTTTACAGTTTTTTTTCTTGACATATTACAATCAAAAATCTTTAATTAATGTATACTACTAAAGGTTTTTACCAAAAAATACTGTTATTTTACAGATCTTCCCAACATTATTACAATCAAACATCTTTAAGTGATGGACATGACTAAGGTTTTACCAAAAAAAAAAAAAAAAAAAATATTTTTATTATTATTTTATTATTTTATAGTTTTCTCACTTATGATCAAAAAAAATGATCAACTATCTTCAAAAAAATGACAATACTAGAGGTTTTCCTGAAAAACATTTTTAACATATCTTTCCTCATTTATTACAAATACTTTGAGGAGAATATTAAAGGTTTTGCTGAAAGATACTGTCATTCTACAGACTTAATCCAATGCAATGAAAAATCTTTTTTTTTTTTTTTTTCAGTATTTGCATGCAAAAATGTCAAATTAAATAGAGCAAACTGTTTATTTTAAACCAGCCAGCTTAACCCATACACTCTGTGTCGGTGAAAAACCATTAAAACATTAACTGTCACATCGCAGCAACAACTGCTCATACACGTGTGAACAGTGCACTGTAAGAGGTGCATGAGAGAGATGTGAGACTGGAAAGAGAACCGCATGTAAATGGCTTATGTTCATGACAATTTGCACTCGATGTTCGCGATATTAACACCCACCCAAATACAAATATTACAAACCAGTTTTACATGGCTGTGCAAACTTTCTGCTAAGCTCTAGGGGACTTTTGTCAACAACCTCGTCTTACTATATATGATAATATGTTTTAATGAAATCAAACATACCACGAAAGGTCAATAGGCAACAGTGCAATGCAGATGATAAGGCAGAATCGTCCTCCAAATCACCAGTAATCAGTTGGTTGTTTATAAAAAATTATAATTACTGGTATAGCATTTTCCCTAAAACAAATGCAGGAAACAGTGACTACTACTACTACTACTACTAGTGTTACTAAACATTTTAAATGCCTTAAAACTATAGCTTTTGTGATCCAAGTCTCTTAAGGCCTTACCATGCCCAAGTTGACTTCAAGGGAAATTCCAGTATTTTTGACCTTGGTCCTATGTTCATAAATTTTGTTGTGTATGTGAATGGTACTTAAAAAGGGTCTCATAATAGGTCCAGTAGCTCAGCTCAGAGGGCAGCCACCACAGGCTGCAGTATAATCTTAAGGGGCAATCTGTGTTAACTCTATAAAAAGTGCTTATTGTTTTGCTGATAAATGGCTCAGATTGTGTAATAGTCTGACAACATTACCAAGGGTGTACAAGACTGGTGGAGACACTGTTGTTGGAAGTGTGTGTCTTAGCTGTGATGCGTTCACTGATGTTTGTAAAATCCACTAAGTCTCGCTCACCTCTCAGGGCAGTCACGCACATGTATACAAGAGCGTTTGTGTATGGACAGCGGGAACAGAAAGCCAGATTGTCCCTACCAATGTTAGAGATGTGTGTACGTGTGCACGGATTGTTACACTAAGACTTTTTACATACATTTGTATGTATTTTAAGAAATTTGAAAATGTAATGTATACATATGTCATAAAATGTGAATATAAACATGATATCTCCAAGACACACTAGAGGGCTGCGAACCACACTTTGGGAACCACTATATTGCAGTGTATGCTATAGGGTTGGTCATCCATAGGTTGAATTAGATTTGATTAAAATGTAAATAGATGCATCTGAATTATTTTTTGGGGGGGGAACATAATATGTTTAATGATCCATAATAAAATAATCAAATGTTTTATCTTCAATTTTCCTTTATTGATACAAATGGAACAACAGCAATTAGAGGAAACCTGAATAGGAAACAACAGTAAGCCTCTAACAGCAGTTTAATGGAGAATTCATTCATTTAGATGTGTTGTGGGTGGAACCACAAGTGTGCATGGTATCAATGAGTGAGAGTTTGTTGTTTTAAACTCCTGAAACGATTCAGTGGCATCAATGTCAGTTTTCATAGTTGAACCATGTTCCATCAAAGAATTTTTTCCCCTCTCTTTATGTCCTCTTATGTGTCTAAAGCTCATGTATATGTTTACTCACACTGTCTTCTGTCAGATTGCTATGGGTATTCCTCTTCACCGGATTAAAGACATCAGGATGCTTTATGGTGTCCAGCCCTGGGGAGACAGTCCCATTGACTTTGAGGGTCTATCCACTGCCCCCTCCCCACGGGGGCATGTCATTGCAGCACGAATTACCAGTGAAAATCCTGATGAGGTATGATATGCTTTCTCTGCATATTTTAATTTCAATATTTGCCAAAGCTACATGCTTACACAAACCCTATGATGTGTACCTCTTTATGTTATCACATTTATATATAGTAATTCTGTTTTACCCTTAAATAATTCATTGTTTTTAAATCAAGAAGATAAGAGGTGGTGTTTGTCTGATTGCAGGGATTCAAGCCAAGCTCTGGAACAGTGCAGGAGCTGAATTTCCGCAGCAATAAGAACGTTTGGGGCTACTTCAGTGTTGCTGCGGCTGGAGGTCTGCATGAGTTTGCTGATTCCCAATTTGGACACTGCTTCTCCTGGGGAGAAAATCGTGAAGAAGCCATCTCGTTAGTACACCTAATTTTGTAAACACTGTGTCAGACAGGTCACTTAAGGACTTTTTATACGTTATATACACTATTTATGTTATGTTGTCTAATCAAAGGTATTTATTTTTGTCTTTTTTTAGCAACATGGTGGTGGCTCTGAAGGAGTTGTCTATCAGAGGAGACTTCAGGACCACAGTGGAATACCTCATAAAGCTTCTGGAGACAGAAAGCTTTCAGCACAACAGCATTGACACTGGCTGGCTGGACAGACTCATTTCAGAGAAGATGCAGGTATGCAAACCTGTTCCAGCCTCGTATACTGGGGGATAATGTACTGTATGTCAGTGTATGAATTTTGCACCACGTATTGACATCTGTCCTGAGAGATCCAAGCACAAGTGGACAACTCTAAGTACGACTGTTCACATTTGGCTTTAAAATGGATCCCAATGGCTCTAATTTCGTGGCGCAGACCGCGCAGTGGTAATTTTGTCCAGGGCAAAATTGTGCGCAGCGAATTTGGCAATTTGGTGGACTGAGGCAAGCCGAGATAGATGTGGCTGCGCAAAAGGGGGAGGTGTCCACAGATTCAGCTTGGTGCGGTGACAATTTCGTGCCAAAAGGCTGCGCTGAAGGTGCGTTTTCTCCAGGTCTAACCTGTTTAGGCTCTAATTTCGTAGACCAGGCGCAGTGCAGCGCAGGTGCGCCGTGGAAAGTGGGTGTGTCCAGGTGCATTTTGCAAGTTTCGTGCACAGGGTGCTCAGCCAGGCGCAAGTACTCCTCTGTCCCACCTCCAACTCTCCTACCAGCAAGTAGCAAAGAAAGGGAGAGAAGGCGTGACTGGGTTTCACCAATCAAATGAGCTCCTCTCCTCACCTTTAAATGCGCTGCAGCAAGGCACAGTGTAAGTTTTGTTTCTCCATGGACGAAGGAGACAGCTGCAAACGTGCCAACCGCCTTTGATCTGACATCAGATGTGACGGGACAGTCAATATAGATATAAATGTATGTGTTGATTCAGGCAGTTACATTAAATAGTGGCTGTTGTGGTTATTAATTGCACTGAAATGTGCCTGACATTCTGTAAACCTGCCTGTGAGGTTTTGGTGACGTGTGCACACCGGGCGTCTACTGGCTGACTGTCGACACCTTCCCCTTTTGCGCCGACACACCCACTTTCGGTGTGCCTGGTCTCCCAAATTGCCAAATTTGCTGCGCACGATGTTGCGGTGCATGGAATTACCACTGCGTGGGCTGCGCTATGCTGCCCCTAGCTACTCTCAGCACAAGGCGAAGCGCAGCCAGTCTAGTGGTAATCAGGCAGAGCGCAGGGGAAAGGAGAGACCACCTGCTGCACAGCTCTGTCCTTAAATGTTTGTGTTTATACATTTTTGGCCACAATTATCACATTAAAGATACATAAAATTACTCATGAAACAAGATGGTGTTAACATCAATTTTATTGAGCCTGTGGAGGTCTGTTCATGTGATCATACTGTATATTCGGCTACTGTGAGCTTGGACCTCCCGGACCAGAACATCAGTTTTCGCTGCAGCTGTCTCCTTTGTCCATGGTGAAACGAAATTTACACTGCGCCTTACCGCAGCGCATTTAAAGGTGAGGAGAGGAGCTAATTTGATTGGTGAAGACCCAGTCATGCCTTCTCTCCCTCTCTTTGCTACTTGCTGCTAGGAGAGATGGAGGCGGGAGAGAGGAGTTCTTGCGCCTGGTTGCGCCTGGCTGAGCACCCTGCGCTATGCAACACATAGTATTTCAGACACATTCATTTTATTGTACAGGGCCATATCAAATCATTAATAACAAAATACACGCAAAAAGAGCAAAGGAAACTGAATGTGTAAGATAAAGTGACAGAAAATGAAGGAATGAATGAATAATCAATATTAAAGCGACACAATGTAAATTTTGCACTCAGGAACCCCCAAAAGTTTGAAAACACTACTGTCTGTTGCAAGTGTCATTAAACATACGCTGTGGTAACATGTGCACATGTTGACAACCAACGATACTGGACAACTCTAGCCATGTCTTCAACAAGTATGTTAACCATAACTAGCAGTTAGGGGAAAGACCGCTCCACTACATGAATAACTTTAAATTTTGAACATGAATGGGGAATGACATGACTTTAATAACATCACCTGACACACAGCAAGCTCCAACACACTATGTTTAGTTTGTAAGCGAACAATTTCTACCTACTAGTCCAACAGTAGAGCCACTTCGCTATCACTCCTTGCTATCATCCCTCAGCGTCTCTCAGCTGATGCTGGTGAGTGAAAGCAGGACCAATATTCACCCTTGTCCGGCATCTTATCCTATCACTCTCCCACTTTTTCTTTGACCCCTTTCGACAAAATCGTCAAACTCTCTGATATCTGTGCTCTCTTCCACTTCCAATGAAAAAACAACTCCTGTATAACTTTCACCTCCAAACTTACAGCGGCTTTGCTCACTCGGATCACTGTGAAGTATGCAGTAAGCAGTGGAAGCACTAGAAATGTCTTTCATTTTGGTTCTTGGAGTGACCTGAACTAAATTTACATAGTGTTAGACAGTACAGGTGATGCAGACCCTTTCAGGCTCTAACATGGGCGCTATTCAAACAGTTATATGTAGACAATAAGTTCCAAATATATTTGGAAACATTATTCGAAGGTTGAAATACTACATAGTGTCACTTTAAATTAGATAAAATTCAAAATAAATAAAATAGGATTTAGAATCTTAATTATATAAAATGTGATAAATTGGCTAAAATTGAAAAAACAACAAACCAATAAGCAAATAACAATTCAATGAAAAGCCAAAATAAAAATGGTAGGTCTTGACTCTGCTTTTAAAAATGTCAATACTCTTTAACTTTGGAATAATTTGTTTTAATGGTGTGGAAGTGGCTACAAATACATCAGTGCAGAGAACTGTAAAAATATTTTCAGTTCACTGCAAAATTGCAGCAGGTCATTTGATGTTAACCGAGGAGGCAATCTTTAATGCCTCTTAGTGAAAGATTTGAGTTCACAGCAGCAATAGAATATGTCACCAAAACACCTCTGAATGTGGTTTTTGGCATCCAGCCTAAAGACACTTTGACCTGAAAAGGGACATGATATCACTGCTGAAACCACTACATTCAAGTTTTGAAGATTATGATGAGACTCTGATTTTGTTGTGTGCAGGCAGAACGCCCTGACACCATGCTGGGAATTGTGAGTGGGGCTCTTCATGTGGCAGATGTTAATCTGAGGAATAGTGTGTCCAACTTCCTGCACTCTCTCGAAAGGTGATGATTGTAATCTCTCATGGTAATCAATGTAATTGTAACGCAGCGATTTAAGTTGTGTTTTGGATATAATATGAGACTTTGTGCTCCAGGGGCCAGGTGCTGCCTGCACACACACTACTCAACACTGTGGATGTGGAGCTGATCTACGAAGGTACGAAGTACGTCCTGACTGTGACACGCCAGTCTCCCAACTCTTATGTGGTCATCATGAACAGCTCCTCAGCTGAGGTTGATGTCCATCGACTCAGCGATGGAGGTCTATTGCTGTCCTATGATGGCAGCAGTTACACTACATATATGAAGGAGGAGGTTGACAGGTGAGCAAAAACAAAAATGATTAACGATCTTTCTCTTAATTGAGCACAGATTGAAAATTAATAAATTAATATTTAATTTTTGCAAGTTTGTGAATAGGGATGAGTTATTGCTATCAGTATCTCTCAGATACTGGTTAAAATGACTGGATCCAATTTTGGAAAAAATGTTAACATGATCCAAAACTCCAGATATCCCATAAATGCTTCAATTATGTTTTTATTTTTACAATTATGCATTATGTTTTTAAAAAGGCTGGCTATGGCTAGGTGGTAAATGCATCAACACAAATGTGTTAATAACAGCTCAGTATTCTTGAAAGATGTAAAACAACTTTGGCTGACTAATATTGGTATCATATTGGTAGATAATCACTGTTGTGATATATTATTATAGTACTGAAAGATGATTTATGCAGACAAGGAATCATCAAAGTCTTCTTTTCCCTTAAAGGTATCGCATCACTATTGGAAACAAGACTTGTGTTTTTGAAAAGGAGAATGATCCGTCGCTGCTGCGATCTCCGTCAGCAGGAAAACTCATTCAGTACACAGTGGAGGATGGCGGGCACGTGTTTTCTGGCCAGTGCTATGCTGAGATAGAGGTACAATGCAGTATGTTGTCCACCAGGTTGAATGTAAGATCAGTTAATGACCTGTTTTATTATGCTAAGTGCTTTGTATCAATGGAAACTCAGATGTTCATTGACTTCCAGGTGATGAAGATGGTCATGACTCTCACAGCTGCAGAGTCTGGTTGTATCCACTACGTGAAGAGAGCCGGAGCAGCGCTGGAGCCTGGCTGCGTCATTGCCAAGCTGCAGCTGGATGACCCAAGCAGAGTGCAGCAGGTATTTCATAAACATGCTTTATGTAGTGGCTTTATAGGATTCTGTGATTTCATTATTCCTGCTACAAAGTCAGACATGATATGAATGGGTAAGTTGACAGTTGCTGAGTATTATTTGGCAATTATTTGTCGTCCCATTGAGAACCAGCCTTACAATGATGCAAGGAATTTTGCATTTGATTTTTCAAACTTTTGGACAACATTTTCTGACTGAAAAGTGATGTTTGTGTCACTTTGGTGCAGGAAGTGAATGGTTTACAAAGTCAATAGAGAAAATCAATGATTGTACACTACGGTACACAGGAGTTAGCTCCTGCAGTTATTTCAAATATATTATTTTGTGAATTCTGTGATTAAAATCCCCTTGTTTCAAGTTAATTAGATGACACAAATTTACTAAACAAGGCGGCAGGTGTAGTAGTAGTAGTAGTAGTAGTAGTAGTAGTAGTATCATCACTTTAACAAAAAGTGATCATCAGTTCAACCCTTTGAGGAGTTTAACAGAAAAGTAAACTGCTCGATTCTCCAACTATTGTATTCTCTTTCTATTTCAGACGCTAATTCTTCCTACTATAACAGCCTATTTACAATACATATATATGAAATAATGGTATGTATGTATATGTATTTGTCTTGTAGGCAGAGCTGCACACCGGGGTCTTGCCTTCCCTCCAGACTGTAGCTCTGAGAGGAGAGAAGCTCCACAGAGTCTTCCATAACACACTTGATCACCTCGTTCACATCATGAATGGCTACTGTCTTCCAGAACCTTTCTTCAGTGCAAAGGTGAACATCTTATACACACATCTATGAACACACCACTCCTGTCTTCAAGCTATCATGTAAATACATGCTGTATGAAAATTGTGACTTTCCTAGTTGAAGGAATGGGTGGAGAGATTGATGAAAACCATGCGTGATCCCTCTTTACCACTGCTGGAACTTCAAGACATCATGACCAGTGTTTCAGGTCGCATCCCTCCTGCTGTGGAGAAGGCCATCAAGAAGGAGATGGCGCAGTATGCCAGCAACATCACCTCTGTGCTCTGCCAGTTTCCCAGCCAGCAGGTGAATCACATCATTCTAACTATGTGCATTATCTTCTCTTTAACTAGTGTTTCCCATTATTATCTACACTGTGACGGCTCACCGTAGTCTAATTTGCCCCACCACAGTTTCATAATGAACCCAAACATTTTTACACTTGCCTTAACAACAGAAGAGATGATAAGGCTGTGCTTTAGACAATTAACTTATTGCCGCCTTCTGTTTCATGCTGTAATCTGTGAGACCTTCGGTATACTGCCATAGGCTGAATTATAAATGTGGGAAACACTGTTTTACAGTATAATATGTGTCATGCAGCTATTTTGTTTATGTCTGCTGACAGCTAGAGGTCTGCAGCAAACAATTAGGTAGCATTGTGAGTTTCTCAACTGTATCATCCACTCCAGAACAGGAAAAAAAGCTGTGAACCTCCTTTACCCTTTGCCCAGATATTTGTGTAAACAAATGATTTCAATCGATAAATCAGAGTGAGAGACACACACAGGATCTTATTGATTAATTTCCTAACACTGAATAATTTTAACTAAAACTTTTCTGAATAAACCCATGTGTCTTTCAAGAGAAAAATAACGCTGGACAGGGCTCCGGACTGCGACGAAAATGTGAGACATGAGAACACATTGGTGTCAATAGTCTGACGGAACAACGACAGAGCGGGACAGTCCAGTGCACTAACAGCCCACTTCATGCACTGAAGTAATATTGTACTATAATGACTCTTATGTTTATGTTGCTTCTTTAAAGGTGCACAATAAAATGTGACTCTGTGAATTAAAAACAACACATTTTAATTTCTGCATTTAAATATTTGGCTTACAACTGTGCGCTTAGTAAAAAAAAAAAAAAGTTAGTCTGCAGCCCTGCTGGATTTTAATAGCCATTACTTGTGAAACTGATATTGATGCATATTTGATCAAATTAAATAGTCCTGTTTAATTTGATAAAATCTCAAGCAGTCCAGTATAATGAGTACAACTAAAGAGGTGACACCATGCTCAGATTATATTTAACTATTTTTTTTATCATTAATATTGCACCCTTTGATCCTTGTGTTCCTTGCTGGTTCCTGTACACACACACACACACCACTTGGATATAACAAGTACAAACTGATCTAAGGGGTCAGTGATGCCACTGGGCTTCATTATGAGTCACCTCTGTTGGGATTAAATGCTTATATGAATTATCTGCTTTGTTTCTAGATTGCAAACATCCTTGACAGCCACGCTGCTACTCTGAACAAGAAGTCAGAGAGAGAGGTCTTCTTCATGAACACTCAGAGCATTGTTCAGCTGGTGCAGAAGTGGGTGTTTCACTCAATACCTTAACATGATTTTTCACATACAGATCACTCAGTTTCAAAGGGAATTTTGTGATCCCTGCACTTCATTTCCATGGAGTTTTGTTTGGTGTCAATAGTTAAAGTCAGACAGACAGACATTCCCTGTATTTATAGGTAGATATTATAAATGTATCTGTTGATATGCAGATAAATAGATGTACTAATGAATAGTCCAGATTTATTTGACTTTAGTGTATGTTTTGTAGCTAACACCATTAATGAAATTTGTGTACATTTCATCATGCAATTACCCAGTTAGAATTTTTCAACAATGCCAAAAACAGAACTGAAATTAAATAGTCTCATCTTATCTTTTCATGAAGGACTCTGTGGTTTAACCTCATGAGTTAATGACTTTGTCACATCTTTTTTTTCTTCTTCTCTCCCTTTAGATATCGCAGTGGTATACGAGGTCACATGAAGGCAGTGGTCATGGACTTGCTTAGACAGTACCTCAAAGTAGAGATCCAGTTTCAGAATGGTGAGGAAATGGGCGACACTCACTGTCATACTGAGTAGTTTCTTAGTACTTGTGTGCACTTGAGTTTATGATGAAGCTTTGCATCGCCACATTCTCTCCTTATGGTGTCGCTCTTTTACAATAAACAGGGAAGCTGAAACATGTGACTCTGGAGTTCACCTGCACAGTCTATTTTACCAAAGCTCTTCTCGTATGTTGGCTTTTTAACAGGGCATTATGACAAGTGTGTTTTTGCACTACGTGAGGAAAACAAAGGTGACATGGCCAATGTGCTCAACTATATCTTCTCCCATGCCCAAGTCACCAAGAAGAATCTTCTGGTTACAATGCTGATTGTAAGTGTCCTTTCTTACTGATTTATTGATGACTAGCCACACTTGTAATATCAATATTTGTTACTGTGCCACTTTCCCACATTCTTGTAACAAAGGTTTTCATATAAGTGGATATTACTTGGATTGCTTTTAAATTCTATAAATGTTTAGAACAGGGATGTCAAACTCAGTTATAGAGGGGAAATAAAAAAAATGTGTCCAAGTCAAAGGCCAGATAAGGTTATATATACAAAAAAAAGCTGGCTTATGGATTAAATAAATAAACAAATCGGAGATTAAATTTGAAATTAAAGATGTGTCTTGTTATGATATATTAGTGAGTGCAATGGATACTTTTCTAGTGAAATTATTATCAAACTAGTAATGATGTTATCTCTTGTGTTTAGGACCAGCTGTGCGGCCGTGATCCCACACTGACAGATGAACTGATGGCCATCTTGACTGAACTCACCCAGCTCAGCAAAACCACCAACGCCAAGGTGGCACTACGTGCTCGGCAGGTCAGATGTTTACTTTTACTTTCTGGTGACATTGACAAATAATTTTTTAAGGCTTAATAATGAGCATTTGGAGACAACAAAAAGATTTCTACTCCATGATCCATAGCTAAAATTGTACCACCAAATTGCGTATGCAGTACCCAATATTTAGCGACTGGTTCATTTCCTGTCGGGGAAAACAAATGAAAGACAAAAGAGATTTAAAGATCTGAAATGTTACTAAACATTGAAAATACAATTACATGTTGTGACTGTGTTGCAGATTTTAAAAGAACTCCTCTTTACATTCTTTAAGTGTACTGAATTCCACATTTGTCCTTCCTTACACAGGTATTGATAGCTTCCCACCTTCCCTCTTACGAGCTGCGACACAACCAGGTGGAGTCAATCTTCCTGTCTGCCATTGACATGTATGGGCATCAATTCTGCATTGAGAACCTGCAGGTAGGTGACAAAGGACATTTAATCACTGTTTTTGTGTGTAATTTAATGTTCTTTAACTGACATTTCAATGATACGCTTTTCTTTTTAGAAACTGATCCTTTCAGAGACATCCATCTTTGATGTCCTGCCTAACTTCTTCTACCACAGTAATCAGGTAGTCAGGATGGCTGCACTAGAGGTGAGACCTACACTGATCATTGACTTTACCTAATCTTAACGACAACCACAAACACATAAAGGGATTATTCCATTATAAAGTTGTGGTTGTATTGGGCACTTCGACATACAGTAGCCACTATACTGTGTGCCCACTATTTTAGAAACCGGCTTGAGACTCTGAAGCTCGCTCTCAGTGAAAGCTTGACTGTCGTTGGGGACAAAAGGAAAAGGATTTTATCCACTTAACAAAAGGCTTACCAAATATAATCTCTGCCCCCTTAAGTCTATGATGTCTTAAAAATATATTGTGTCACTGCCTTATATTGCCATTAAAACGCCTTTACTGACTGGATAACCAAACTTTGTAAACTGCTCACTCTCCCTTGCCCTCGTTCATTGAGAAAATCTGTTTTTAACTCTCAGCAACACAAGATCTTCTGGTACACTGCTGCCTCATTTGGAATGTTTGTGGTAAATCTGAGCATATTAATTCAAACACCAAGGTCACAAAATGACATGTATTTACTATTGGAGGCAGAGATGGATCTCTAACTTCTGTTTGCTGTAATGTAAAATTGCCTCTCTTCTTCATGGAATTTGGTGTGGGTAAGTGGTTAACAAAGATACACAAACTGTCTTTTGGAAAAGACTGACAGTCATATAAAGCGTTGACTTATTACCTTGTATATAGTGGTGTCAACACATTTTGCAGTATTGTGTTGTCAACACATTTGCTATCTCATTGCGTGCTCTGTGCACTCATCAATGTTATTTCCAGCTCACAAAATGTGAAGATAACATACATGCAAACAGGCGGAGATTTTTTTTAGGTTAGTTTTTTTGTTTAGTGGCTAAAATCAGTTTTCCTTTGTGTCCCCCACTGGCAGACATATTGCCAGGGTGAACTTGTGTCCATTAAGCTAGTTCCTGACATAAGGGGTGAGCCAATGGTTTACATAGCAGTCGCTGCTGAGGAAGCATCAGTACCTCATATAACCACACTTACAAAAACCTGAATTATCCCCTTTAACATATGTAATAAATATTGTATGTGGTTTCCTCTCACATAACTCCAGGTTTATGTACGTAGAGCATACATCGCCTATGAGCTCAACAGCGTTCAGCATCGACAGCTCAGGGACAACACATGCATCGTAGAGTTCCAGTTCATGCTGCCGACCTCTCATCCCAACAGGTATCACACCTGCATAAAATGTCTCCAATGCTAATGTGCTGTGCATAGCCTCTCCTGCCCTGCCTTCCTTAAAATGGCACTGTGGACACCTGTCAATATTTACACCAGCAGTGGAGGTAAAATTTTGCTTTGGTGGCCACAATGTTATAGTCACAGCTAGTATCAGCTTAAACAGCTCTCTTAATTCTTTTTCTGCTTTCCTCATCATTGACACGTGTATTAGTCCATTGTCTTTTTGTCTGTACAGTAAATGGAGGTGCTATAATCGCACAGAAGGTTTCACTCCACCACTTAGTTCACATAGTTCACAACCTTAATGTTGTCCATGTTGCCACAGCTCCACCCCTTCCTCCCTCTCACCTCTGTCATTATTGATCATTGTTCCTCATGTGCAAAAGAGGGTATTTTACAAAAAATAATGTACTTTCTGGGTATGTCAAAAGTGCAAGTGCCATGAGCAACAAAGCTCCCAGCCTGGTCGATTGTTTTTCATTGTGAATCTTGGACAAACTCATCTGATGCCATGTTAAACTTGAGAATGTGAGAAACACCAGAGATGAACCCCCCCCCCCCCTCCGCCGCCGGCGGAGCACTGTGGCATTTGTTGCAGCGCTCAAATTCCGCATCCTGCCTGTGTGAATGTGTTTGGTGTGAACGTCTGTATGATTTGCATGTCAATTTTTTGTTTGTTTTGCTGTTTCTGTTGGGTGGTGGTATAAATCATGTTAATGCCATCATAGTCTCATAGTCATTGCACGCTTGTGTTTTAATGTGTCTGTATTAACCTTCATGTTTAGAGTGTGAAGAGTTTACCTCATGACAAAAAGGCATTGGGTTCACATTATGCTTGATGTAAAGGGAACAGTCAGGATGTGTGTTTCGTCATCTCATTTTTCATATTTATTGCTTGAAATTGGAAGGTATGTTTTTATCACTCGACGAGATAAATTACTCACAGTAAGTTTATCTTGAAAAATTTCCATCATCAGGCTAAATGTGATTTGGGGAAATTATAATTATTATTAGTTCAAGTGCCTTGAAATGCTGTCTAATTTGCCAACATATAGCCAGCATATTTCCAGTCTTTCTAGGATATTATGATCTTTAATTATCGTCATGTTTTTCACTTTAAATGTAAAATACAGTATGCAACCTATCTTCACTGCCAAAAAACTTTCTGACGAGCAGATTTTTACAATTCACAATTCTTTTTGGTCAGGATACCATATTGTTCCATTCCTACTCAGTAAGCCATTTAGAAACAGATGTATACAAAAGACAAACATGTACACTTGAGGACACAATTATTAGCCTACCTATGAAAATGTCATTGTTTTAAAACTATTTCCCAAGTGCTGTTAAACAGAGCGAAGAATATTTATCACAGCTTTTTTAAACACCCTAGTTTTATTTCATTTCTGTGTGTGAAGTCAAATAGTGGTAGCATCCAAAATAAAATTAGACTGTTTGAAACAGTTGTGTTAATTTGGTTTGCTCTGTTTAACAGCACATGGGAGATACTTAAAAAACAGTGACATTTTCATGGGGGGGTGTAATAATTTTGTCCTCAACTGTATAAGTACACACACACACACACCTTGCCTGTCTTTCTCTCCTGATGCCTGCCACTGACTACTTAGTAATCAATGTTGTTTGATTGCAGAGGGAACATCCCCACTCTAAACAGGTATTGTAAATATTCTTTCTATTGCATTGCATACTAGTGACTGTAGACTAGCTGCATGGTTTAAAATTGTAATTCATTAGTATTAGAATTAATTCAGCTAATGATAAATTAATTCAGCTACTTTTTAAAGCTTCAGTCTTCAGTTTGTTTCAAAACAGTGTTTTAATGTTATTTGTTGAAATCCTCTTCACATCCAGATATCTATGAATAAATTGTTTATATAAACAATAAAAGTTGTCCTAGGGTAAAAAAAAAAAGGTAAAGCACTCATAGGGCTTTCACACAGATGCGGCTCCAGAAAATTTTGATTCACCCACTGTGTTTACACCAAAAATAGATTGGTTCAGAACATGGAAAGTGGGTTACCCGCGGGAACCACAAAAATACTTGTGGTTTTTTTCCTGCAAATTGGTTTGTCATCAGTGGACATTATATTGTAAGTTATAGATGAGAGGAAGAGGGAAGGACAACATAATAATAATAATAATAATAATAATACATTTTATTTCATATGCGACATTCTGTCATCCAAGGACACCTTACAAAGAATACCAGTGAAAATGGTCAAGGAAACAAAGGACATGCAGTGGTCTTAGGAAAAGACAAAATGTTGGGGGGGGGATGTGGACGTCCTATGAATTCCAGCCTGAAAAAATCTCACTATGTCCATCATGTTTACCACTGCTCATATTGCTTAACTGGTGTTAAGCACTGTGCTGGTGGTTGTCAGTGTGAAAGGGCTGTCAGAGAGCTTTTTCACAAGTTTAGCAGTTGATTAAAATATTATTATTCCAAAAAAAAAAAAAAAAAAGATGATTGGAAAAAGTTTGTGTGGAATTACTTGTTTGTGAATGTTGCAAATGCTGTGATGGGAGTCTTGAAACATAAATATCACTTATGGTACAGTAAATAAAACCAGTTGGTGGCAGAAGAGGTCAGTCAAGATAATGCAGTGCATATTTAAAGCATGTACTATATTAACCTTGCAGTTAAAGGTTAATGAAGAGGATTTTATGGCCATTTTTCAAAATAACTGTATCACAATGTGTATTGTATCATGGCCTATGTGTTATGATGCGATTCATATCATGAGAATGCAGGAAAATATAGCCTTATTGGTTGTGTTTATTATTTACAAAAAACAGATTTTTTTCCAGACGACTTTATATATTGTTGGCTTTCAGGATGTGAAGAGGATAAAGACAAATTAGATGAAGGAATAAATTGTTTTCAAACTAATTATAGACTACAGCTTTAGGTCAACAAGGTTTAGATTTGCAATCTAACTGTTTGGTGCTTTACATTTTTCCAAAATAAAAATCATTTAGCACCTCTACAGTCTGGTCGAAAAGGATAACGTCTCTCACTGACAACTGCATGGCCTTTGCCATTCAGCCTCTGTGTAAATCATCTGTCTCTTGCTGTGTGTGTCTTTGTGAAAGAGTGTTTCATGCTTACCTATTGTCTGTATATGTGTCAGTGTTGTAGAGACTGGAAAAACCGTATGACTTAATATAGTGTAAGGTAATTAAAATACTTGTTAGTAAGCTGGTGCAAATCTCCTGAACTTAAACATGTGACTGTCCTGCCAGGAAAATGTCCACCCCAATCCTGGACACTGTTAAAGACATGGAGACTAAATTACAGGAAACTAAACCCCAGGACCTTAAGGCACAAGATAGTAAATCGAAGGATGATGGTGCTGAGGGGAAAAATGTCTCGGAATTGGAAACTGTGGACAGGTTTGACACCCAAAACCTCTTGGGTGCTTTCAGTGGGTGTATCTTTGGGAAGACTTTCTACAATCAAAAGACTAACACCCAACAAAATGAAATCTGTCAATCTTTGAAATAGGTTTTCCTAGTGGATTTACATTCCTTTGTTCCAGTGAAGGAAAAAATGTTCTACTGTTTAATCTTACTAACCTGTTGCCTATCTCACGAGAAGAATGCCTGGCATTATGTAGCATTGCTTCACTGTGTTCACTTAAAATTGGGTTTTAATTTGTTTTGTATTATGATTTGTACCTTATTCTGAGCCACCTACAGTTTTTTTTTTTTTTTTTTTTTTTCACATCCCAGCATCTCAAACATGCAAAAAACTGAGGAATAAAAACTGTAGTGAGGCTCCCTAAATTTGACTTGGGGTGTCTTTACCTAGCCAGTCAAGTGTTGTGGCAGATTTCCTTTTTTAACTGCTCTTGGTCAACTCCTTAGGATGTCATTCTCATCCAACCTGAACCACTATGGCATGGTGCATGTAGCCAGCGTCAGTGATGTTCTGCTTGACACGTCTTTTACACCACCTTGTCAGCGCATGGGAGCCATGGTTGCTTTCCGGTCCTTCCAGGAATTCACCAGGTCAGTCCTTGTCAGAAAACAGAACTAGACTTGGTTATATTGAAGATAATATCAGAAGTGTGATTAATGGCATGTATGTTCTCTTCTAGGAACATCACAGATGTCTTGAGCTGCTTCACTGACTCTCCTCCCCCAAGTCCCACTTACCCAGAGGGTGGTAATCCTGTGCTGTATGGGGAAGAGGACAACAAGGTGATGAATTCAGTTAGGTCCTTCCTATACCTGTCACAATTGAAGTCCTATAAAATGATGGTGAATTGAAGAGATTTAGTGATAGTTTAGGATGAGGTACTGACCCACAGGTGGCAAAGACCCCTGCTATTTCTATGAGTGCTTTACCTATGCCTTGTAGCAAGAATCAGCTTGAAACATGGAAACTCATCTCTCATTAATAACATGGGTTCCAGCAGAGACACAAGGAATAACAGATTTTAGCCACATAAAGGTACATTGTGTAAGAATGTAAAAAAAACAAACAAACAACAAAAAAACAAATTAGTATAATTATTTTATCCCCAATTTCTGCCTAGTAAGAAGTTTTACCAAAATTTTACACAATGAACTTTCAACTAAAGGCTCAAATCTATGGTATCTTAAGAGCATGTTTGCCATTTTATCTTGCTGTTAGACGGATTTCCCACACCAAAGTCCATGGAGAGAATGAACAACTTTAGCTCTCTGCAAGTATATAGTATAGTATTAAATATAGTATTTAAAGCACTGAAGTCATGAAATAACATTTGTATTTCTGCATGCCTTGATGAAAAATATAAGATTTTCTCACTGGACTTTGGTGAGGTTTGTAGACCGAACACTAGTTTCCAGTTGGAAAAAGCGTTCTAATAACTTCTGTTAAGTGGCTAATATCACTTTTTTCTTTTGTTCCCTCTGAGCCATATTTTTGGTCAAGATACGCGTTTGTTATTCGAGCTGATGAAGGGACAGAGGGTCAGTAGACAGTGGAGGCAGAGTTTCCACAGGCTAAGGACCACATACCTATCCCTCAGTGTTCTTGCTGATCTACTCATTCGCCTTCACCTCATGCACAAGCAGATCTGTCTCCTCAGCAGAGAATCGTTAACTTCTCCAGTTTCCTGCTAATTTATTTAAATAGCAATGTGCAAATATGCATGCACCTGGCTTTTATGGGGACTGACAAGCAAAACTCTGATTGGCTCAATGTTATGCCCAGTACAGACCTAATACTGTATACACTAAATACAGCCCCTTTGCACCTTGAACCTCAGTTTGCACCAAGATTTTGCTCTTTGTAATTGGCAAAGTGGAATAGGGCTGTCAAAATTGCTCAAAATGACGTTTGAATATTCACTCTAAATAAAACACATATATTCGAACATCTGGTTGCGCATTTTGTCAATGACGCGCATTACGTCAATAACAGGACAAATTAATACAAAGAGACATAACTACTTGTATAGGTAGTTTATTTAAACATATTTGACAATGTGTTACCTACACAAAACAAGTCAATCAAATAATGGCCAAGACCGCTCGCTCACTCACACGCACTCTTTTTCTCTCTCGCCCGCACCCTCACGTTCTCTGCGCATAACGGGTTTTTAACCAACATGGAACGCTCGTTAAATAAAATGAGGCACACAATTCCGTGAAATGTGACGACAAAGAACTTTTACCCTGAGGTTCATAAAAAAAAATTAAAGTGCTTTAAAAAATGGAAAAGGTTTTTCCTTTTCCACATTCGAATATTAATTTTTACCGCATGTTTCAATATCCTATCTCTTAAGTATGTGTAAACTCGCATAAGTACAATGTAAGTGATTACTCAAAATACAATCTGGGCTGCATACTAAATATCCACATTATTTTAAGATTGTGTATACATGTGTGTCTTCAGGAACATTAAATAATGTATATTTTGTAAAAAAAAAAGGGGATGTGTACTCAATTTGCTCACAGTATCAGAAAATCATTGAATTGTGTAATTGTACAACTTTGACATGAAAAGTCTTTTGGCTTTTTCCCCCCAGAGTGTCCAGGATGAACCAATCCACATCCTGAATGTGGCCATAAAGACAGATAGTGACATCGATGACGACAGCCTGGCAGCCATGTTCCGGGAGTTCACTCAGTCAAAGGTTGAGAGTTTTTTCAGCAAAGGCTTTAGAATTAAAGATGTTCAGAAAAGAGCTCCTCATCACCTCACACGTGCCTTATGTTTTCTATCAATTCCAGAAATCCCTTCTGTTTGAACATGGCATCCGGAGGCTGACCTTCCTTGTGGCTCAGAAGGTGAGAGTTGTAATAAATGTATACGCCCTGCTGCCTCCCTTACAACATACTACCATGCATGTCACCTAGGGCTGCAACATTACAGCATTTCAACAACACACCTAGGGATAGAAGAAATAATTAAAAAAATAACAATTTAAAAACAATCAGAAAGCTGTAGATACATCATGAGGTAGGGGTGTTGTAATAGTGCTCATCACGAGTAATCAAAATAAAATAAGTTTTCTGATTTTGTTTACATTGTCTTAAGTGTGAATATTTTCTGTTTTGCAAGCAAAACAAGACATTTGAGAACTTTAGCGTTTTGATTTTGGAAAAACTGATCAACATTTTCCAACATTTTGTTTGACATTTTATGGCCCAAACAATTCACCAATTATGGAGAAGATAATTGATAGATTATTTGATTATGAAATAATTTGCATCCCTAATGTTTGTCTATTGACTAATTTTTCGCATGTGTCAAAATAATGTAAATGATTTGTCTTTTTGCAGTTACTAATGCCTCAACAGTAAAATTGTCAATGACATGAGTGTGGTAATTTTTATGATTTTTGCATTTGAAATTTATCTTATTGTCCTGTTTGTCTCTATATCTCCTGCATGCCTTGCTTTTGCTGCATTTATGATAACAGGATTTCAGGAAGCAAATCAACTGTGAGGTGGACCAAAGGTTTCATGTAAGTAGAGAGACAACGGAAATGAAGGCAGTTGGTTCTGAAATTAGTTTAGCTGCATTTGCCATTGCAAAACAGGTCTGTCCATTAAATATATGACCAGTCAGCTCCTTTTTCTCAAATGGAGGTTTATTTAGCCCTGTTTTACCAGCATTAATAAAGAAAAACCAAATGCAACATTGTCCTCAATCAATAAACGTTTGGCTAAGAATGCAGCAGGATTTTCAGTTGTACTTAAATTATGTAAACACAGAAACATGTGCTCATCTTTATAACTGAAAGCCACATTGGAATTGAACCCTCAATCATGGCAGTTTTATTTTTGTCCTGCTGATCGTGCTGTAGATTGCAAGACCTTTCAAGGGTTGACCCATTATAAACAGAAGCAGCACTAAAAACTGGAAGAAAATAATAACATGAATGTAGGGCAGGATCGTTTAGAAAAATAGGGTTTGATTTTCTTTTGGTGGCGCTACAGTCCGCGATGAGAACAAATCATGGCAATACCCATCATTATGTGGCTCTTGTTTACATGGAGAGGGTTTTTATGTGCTTGGCCTAAAATGTTCCTTTTCTCTTTGGTCACTGCATTGAGGGGCATGTGTAATCACAGCTGTGTAGATGTCCACTGTGTGCCCTGTCACAGCTTCCTCATCATTATGTAAGCTGTCATTGTTTGAGGCTAGTGTGACACTTGGCGTGATAACGTCAAACAGGGCTAGCAGGCGTTATTCACAGGATCAAACACCTCTGAAAACAAGATGTTTTATTCATAAGCATAGTGAATGATCTGTAGCCTATTACCATTATTATCTGATTGAATATACAGTGATTCCATCAGTAGGGGCAAACACTGCTTGTAGAACAAGGTCCTGACCATTACTGCGAAATACTCTCCATTATTAGCAATTTTAATTTATACAGGACCCAGAGTAGCTGCTTTGAGTACTTTTATTTTTAGTTCATACAACAGCCATCTTATTTTATGGAGACATTGTTTATTTGTTAATTCATTTTCTTGTTATTTCTTTTTTCTATGCAGCGAGAGTTCCCCAAATTTTTTACGTTCCGTGCCAGAGACAAGGTGAGTATCTACATTTCACAAACCTTGAGTCAAATCAGTTCTTTTATGTAAAGAGGATTTGTTTTTGGCAATATTATAAAAAAGGTCATTATAGTCGTTCATCATAACATTGGAACACTGTGTTAAATTTAAATGAAAACAGATTGCAGTGAGTTGCCAATCTCATAAAGCCATATTTTATTACCAATAGAACATAAACAACATATCAACTTTGAATTTGATGGCAGCAGCACATCTCAAAAAAGTTAGAACATGGAGATGTTTACCATTGTGTAGCATCCCCTCTTCTTTTAACAACTGTCTGTAAATGTCTGGGAAGTGAGGAGACCAGTTGCTGGAATTTTAGGAAAGGAATGTTGTCCCATTCTTGTCTATTGGTCAAAAAGATGCAGACTTTTGAACTGTCTGCTGTTAACAGTCTGGATGGTCCCTCTCCTCTTTAGTCCACAGGACACGGTGTTTATGGTGTCCTGAAAGAATTTCAAATTTTGATTCATTTGAACCACAGAACAGTTTTCGATTTTGCCTCAAAGTCCAGAAGAAGATACTAGAGTGGCCGTCACAGTCACCAGATTTGAACTCTTTTGAAAATCTCTGGTGGGATTGAAAAAGGCAGGTGTAGCATGCAAACACAAGAATATTACGAATGGGCCAAGATTCCTCTGGAATGCTGGCAGAAGCCGGTGTTGGTGGTGAGGCATCACATTTGCAGCAAGCCATAACAGCAAATGGGGATCTATCAAGTACTGAAGATGCTTGTCATGAAGGGGTGGAATAATATGGAGACAGCAGTAGTCATTAAAACTTGCATATAGTGTTCATTTGGAGACACTACTTGTAATATTACTAGTGTTGAGCTATTTAAATTGTTTAATTTTTTTCAATTGCCACCACCAATAAAGGGAGTTTAAATAATATTGTTTGCAACTGTAATGTGGAATTTGCATTTAAAAAAGGGATGTTGTTATTCTTTTGCATAGAAAGCTTTTGCTTCAAAACATGAAAGGCGCACCGTGATTGGTTTGTTCTTTCAAACAGAGTAGCACCAAATGGTGCCCCTTAATAATACCTATACAAAAACCAACTGATTTTTTATTTTTGAAGCAGTTATACATTTACATAGTCTTTGCAGATAAACCCCCTAAATGTAACTCATAGGACATTTGATTTTGACATATTTGTCATTTGACATTGTCCATGTTTTAGATTATTGTGACACTGATGTTAAAACGAGATATTTAAACATATTAATGCATTTTCCTTGAATGGGAAACTGTTTAAGACCCTTTCTCATTAAAAGACAACAGCAACTTTTTACCCCCATAGCAATGTGTAATTTCACTCTATTACTATCAGTGATGTCTCTTCCTCTGCGTTACCCCTTGTAGTTTTTACGACAGTGATGCCACTAAAAGTCATTAAAGTAATGAACTTGTTTAATTATTTCTCCCATTTAATAGAAATGACACCCATTAGCAGCTTACCGAGATTGAGATTGCGCATGATTTCATTTACTCAATGCATGGTGAGGCTCACAGGCATTTTCTATTACTTGTGTTAATGGAAAAGAGGCAGAGAAGCCTAACTTTGAAAAAGAAGTCTGTATAAACCACATTCACAGGTCTTATGTATTGTATTGCTGTTTGTGATTGTTTCCTGTCCTTGTGTAAAAAAGTTTGAGGAGGACAGGATCTATCGCCATCTAGAGCCAGCACTAGCTTTCCAGTTGGAACTCAACCGCATGCGTAATTTTGCCTTAACTGCCATCCCGTGTGCTAACCATAAGATGCACCTGTACCTGGGTGCAGCCCGTGTGGAGGTCGGCACAGAGGTTACAGACTACCGTTTCTTTGTGCGAGCCATTATTCGCCACTCTGATCTGGTCACCAAGGTAAGAATATAGTAAGGGTAAGAGTTATGGCATTTTCCGCTTAATCACCTTGATATATATGTATATATATATATATATATATATTTTCTCCTTCTTTATTTGCAGTTTTGTTTAATTATAAATGTATAAAGTAAAGATAAATTAAAGGGGTAACAAGTATATTTAATTCAGCATATGGAACACCTTATTTAAGTTGTTTCTATACTTGATTTTTTTGAATATGAAATGAATCACAACTACATATGTGAATCGCAATTCAATTTTATTTACACTATATAACTCCAGTTCATAACATGCATTAACTCAAGGCACTTAACATTGTAAGGTCAAGACCTTACAATTATTAATTATGAATAACAAAGTGGGAACGATGGCGTGTTTTATCCATAGAATGTGTATAAAGGTTTCCCGTTTCCATAGTAAAGTCTAAGGTAAAATGAGCAATTACATCACAGTTGATTTATAGTGTCAGTTCCTGAGTAGTTATGGTCTCAATTTCTAGTTTTGCATCTTCTTTAACAGATAATGATGGCACAAATGAGTTCATACCAGTGTATTTGACAAGTGGTCTGATTTTCCACTTGCAAAACATCAACATGGTGCTGACCAAATGACAATTCTGGAGGCTTCAGAATTAGAATACGCATTCCTATGCATAACATTTCAGTTGATACCTATAATGCAAAGAGAAACCGCTAACTCTCCAGTGAAGAGAATTTTGTTGGAGGTTTTTATTACACAAGCCAAAAAATATTTTTCTGAGAATTCTACTCTTTGGAGAATTGTGGTTCGATCAATGGCAATGATAATTATAACTTTTAAATCCTTTTTATAAAATGTACATTAGATGTTTTAAAGTGTATTTGAGATTAAGATGCCAATCGGGTTTGATTTACTATATCTTAACAGTTAATCTACAAATAGAGAGTTGTCAATTAAAACATGTTTTGTAATAATATGATCTGCTTTTGTTGATGGTTATTTTTTCTTTACCTTCACTAGGAAGCCTCTTTCGAGTACCTTCACAATGAAGCAGAGCGCTTACTGCTAGAAGCCATGGATGAGTTGGAGGTGGCTTTCAACAACACAACTGTGCGAACTGATTGTAACCACATCTTCCTGAACTTTGTTCCTACTGTCATCATGGACCCATCAAAGGTTTGTGAAACAATCATACATATATGCAGTATTGCACATCTTCAAAATTTAGCTCACTTCTTACTAATGACTTGATTTTGCTTTAATCCTCCTATCAAACTACAGATTGAGGAGTCTGTCCGCTCCATGGTCATGCGTTATGGGAGTCGGCTGTGGAAGTTGCGTGTCCTGCAGGCTGAACTGAAGATTAACATCCGTCTGACTCCAACAGGAAAACAAATCCCTATCCGCCTCTTTCTTACAAATGAATCAGGCTACTACCTTGACATCAGTCTTTACAAGGAGGTCACCGATTCTCGAACGGGACAGGTGGGGCCCAAAGACCGACAGGTGGGGCACTCACTCATCTTCCATCTCATCAATATATTGTCCAATTTCAGGCAAAGGGTTTCAGCTCCATCCCAGAAACCTCAGATCTCAGAATGTATTTTTACTCCTTAGTGAAGTGACGTTTAAGTGTAATATTAGACACAATAATATGACACTATAGCCAGCATTCCCTTAGTGCTGGTAACCAGCTTAAGACACAAAGGCTTGAAAATATGGCTGCTAGTAGAGAACGCAAGGAAAAACTGTTTTTAGTCACTTTAACAAAAGGCTAACTTAATAAATAAGTCAACATTATCTCAAGAATTTTCTTCCCGCTAGTGCTGGGTGTTATACTGGTTCATCCCAAACACTGGTGAATTTTTCGTATACCTCAACGGGGGACCCTTTTCACTGCAGCACCACACATGCTTCGGTCTTAGCTGAAGAAGTAACTGTGGTAGTAATTGTAGTAATAGGAGGACCAAGACTGCGTATACTTGTGTTAACAGACAAACACTCAACTGTGCCTCTCTCTTGGTGGAGCACTCACTCATAAGAAAATGTTGTTGTATAGAGTTGTTTCAATTTTGAAAAATACTGTGATATCAGTTTTTGCTCATACCGCCCAACAGTACTTGCCAGTTTATCTCACCATCAAACAGCCTTTTGCAACTGAAAACTGAAATTCTTAAACCACTCACTCTCCCCCACCAAAGTCCACAGAGAAGTTCAGTGTTCAGTGTTTTTAGCTCATGGGGACACAGGAGCTGCTGGTCTACTGCTGTCTCATTTCGTAGGTTTGTGTCAGGTAAATCTGAGCAAAAAGACTGAAATCATAACAAAAACTCACTGATGGAGGAAGCAGAGGATTGACAACTCCTGTGTGCTGGGGTGTAAAATGATGATTTTCTCTATGAACTTTGTTACAGGGAGTTTATTTTATAGTTGGAAAAAAAATTCTAATGGTGACATAAAGTAGCAAATACATTTCTTATGATATCATAAACACAAGGCATGTGTAAATTTTATTAGGTGAAGTTTTTTTTTTAAGTGGGTGAAATCAGTCTTTGCGTCTTCACTGGTAGCCAGTTTTCTTAGTGAGAGCGCTATGTGTCAGTGTCTTATTTACCCTCACACCAAAAACTCGAACTATTCCTTTAAGTTTTAAACTGAGTTTATCGGTTTAAAACCAGTGAAAGGTAAAATGTTTTGGCTTTAAGATTTATTGATGTGAGTTAGAGCTGCAAACGGATGCCTTTCCCCTTTTAGCCTGATGGACCATTCATTTAGTAGTATGTTTCTTCTAAAAGGTGATCAGGTAAGTTGCCCTTTATTCATCCATCCATCCATCCATCCATCCATCCATCAATCATTATGCATTCTTTAGCATGTCAACATTGAAAAGGTGACATCTACAGTGTGTTGCGTTATTATTGAATGTCAAGACTAATTAGGTTTAATTTGAAGACACGATTAAGACAAAATCTGTTTAACTTGGATGACACAAAAATGTCACATGGATGAATATTAAGGGTGTTACTGTCCAAATTCTACAAATAATGGAATAGAAATGTTTTTTTTCAAACACATCAACATCACTGTAGCTTTTGAAATTCACGGATCACATCTGCGGATATGGATATGTATTGTGTTTTGTATCAGTTTTACTTTATTCTTGCTTTGTATTAGCTCATATTCAGAGACCTTAATTGTCTCTATTGGGGGGAAATTACAGTGAATGACGGGAACAACCACATTCACAACATTCATCATAGTCATTATCATCATGATCGTCATGCACAAACATTGTGTCTTTATTTTTTTTTACCTCATTTCAAAGCTTGATAATGATGTGAGAATGTGATGTCACTCTGTATCCTCATTTCTTTCTAGATCATGTTCCAAGCATATGGAGATAAGCAGGGTCCACTGCACGGTATGCTCATCAACACACCCTATGTCACCAAGGACCTGCTGCAGTCCAAACGCTTCCAGGCACAGTCTCTGGGAACCACCTATGTCTATGACTTTCCAGAAATGTTCAGACAGGTTATGAAAAAAATAAAATAAATAAATTCTTGACCACTGTGCTTGAAAATTGCTTATTTATTCTGATCATTTAATTTCTATTTCCAGGCTCTGAAAAAGCTGTGGCACTCAACTCAGGCTTTTGCCGACTTACCCAAATGCCCTTTACCTTCTGAGCTGCTCACCTTCACAGAGCTGGTTCTGGATGCCCAGGGTCAGTTGGTGCAGATGAACCGACTGCCAGGAGGCAACGAGGTTAGTTCACTTTCATTACTTTCACTTTCCCTCTATCTAGCCACATTCCCTTTTCAAATGTGCATTTTCCTTTTTACTCTGTGGGTGTCTCTTTGTTTCTGAAACTCTGTTCTTTACTACTTTGTACTTTATTTTAAATTAATTAGTGCACATTGAAAGTGCACTGAGAAATATTATACACGTTGAATGAATGGTAAAATACTGCTGCAGAGCATTACAGGTGGAGTATCTTAAAAAATATATTTGAGGGTCAAAAATTTGATTCTGACCCTGACACCTATAAAAGAATATTATTGACAGAATATGTGATACAGTAGATTGAGATAGTTCTTGAGTAAAATGACTCTGTTTTGTCTGTCCAGATTGGTATGGTGGCTTGGCGGATGACCCTGCGAACTCCGGAGTATCCAGCGGGACGTGAGATCATTGTCATAAGTAATGACATCACGCACAAGATCGGCTCATTCGGGCCTCAGGAGGATGTGCTGTTCCTGCGAGCGTCTGAGATGGCACGGGAGAGCGGCATCCCTCGAATCTACATCGCAGCTAACAGCGGAGCCCGCATTGGGCTGGCTGAGGAAATAAGACACATGTTCCATGTGGCCTGGCAAGACTCAACGGACCCATATAAGGTCTGTGAGTCTCGGCTCACTCAGACAACACCGTAGCTGAGGATTTCTGGTTTTAAAATTATGTTCACCCAGTATTTCCATCTCTCTATCTGTACCATTATTTTAACTTGTTTCTCTATCTTTTAGGGAAGCACAATACTATAAGCATTATATCAGCATTGGTCGATATTGGCTTTAAAATGTATTACTGAATTAATTATTAATTATTAACCATGACCCCCTGACATAACTAAAACACTAAGCTGAATAGGCTGCTACCTCCTTGATGTTCATAATTGCGCACTCTTTAACAAACTTTTATACTGTTTATTTTGCACAATGAGAAATCTCTGTCTGTTGCGATGTGAGTATGATCACAGTATAATTTCACCACGGAAGAGACTAAATGACCTCTGCTGATGGGCACAGGGCAATATGTATTAGTATTGGTAACAGTTATCAGCCAAACCATTCCTGATATATCTGCATATAATATACTGGCAAAAAGTCCAATATTGTCCATCCCTTTTTATTTTTGTCTGTTTGTATCTATCTTATCTATCACTGATCAATGTTTTCCATAACTAAGCAGTCATAATTTTTTTCCTCTCTGCAGGGTTTCAAGTATCTCTACCTTACACCTCAGGATTACAAGAAGGTTTCAGCCCTGAACTCTGTGCACTGCGAACATGTGGAGGATGAGGGCGAATCCAGGTACATCATTTGTTATTACATATAAACACACTTGCCTTTGTTTGTGAGGAAATGGATTAGTCAAGTGTACATGACTCCGCATTTTAAAAAGTCCATGCGAATCCGAATGGGAGTGCATTCGCAGAGGCACAGCTTGTGGAAGGGTCACATGTGACAGATTAAGTGTTGTCCTGCAGGTACAAGATCACTGACATCATTGGGAAGGATGAAGGGCTCGGTGTGGAGAATCTGAAAGGCTCTGGGATGATTGCCGGAGAATCCTCACTGGCTTACGAGGAAATTATCACCATGAACCTGGTAAGACTGAAGTGGACACACTTTTGCTCAGGAAACACATCTAAGCATGTAGTTTATCATCAGTCCTGAGCTGTGCACATTATAACAAACACTATTTTTATTTGACACACTATTTCTTATAAGATATTTGAACAAAACAGTATAAGAGCAGCGTCCTACCAAGAGGGCATTCAAAATGGATCCAAGATCTAGCTGCCCTTTTTGCACCCACTTTTGGGCTGGGCATTATATCGATATATCTATATCATGACACAAGATGAGATATGGTCTTAGATAATCATCATATTTTTCATATTGAATAAAACTGTCAAATAGAGTAAATGCAATTAACTAAAGTTAACTAAATATTATATACTCATAGATAAATACACGGATCCAAAAAATTATATTTTAAAAAATATAAATCTTATGGCTAATTATTTGTTGTTTGTTGTTATATTAAAATTTGACTATGTTTATAGGTTATTTCATTGTTTGTAACATACATTTCCTTTGTTAAACATTAAATAGCCAAATGAAAAAACCTGACATATTGGCTTTAAGCTTGACATACTGAAATACTGATGTACTGCATATCATGATATAGAGTGATATGAAATAATAAAAAAATACCCCCCCCCCCACCCCTCCAAACAGCCTGAATAGATAAAAAATTATTTTCTTAAAGGTCACATGTCGAGCCATAGGAATCGGGGCCTATCTGGTGAGGCTGGGACAGCGAACCATCCAAGTGGACAACTCCCATATCATTCTTACAGGAGCTGGAGCGCTCAACAAGGTAAAATTATCTTATTTAATATAAATGTGTATTCTAATTTTTTCAATTGCATACAGTGCTGAGTGCACAGAGCTATCCCTGAAACACTATAGTGAGTGAGCACCAAATGAATCGCCTCTCCAAATGAATATTTAGCATTATATTCTGTATATATAAATATTTAGCATTATACGGGAGGATTTCATTTTCTAGTATCTGATACTGTGATTTTAAATGAGCTTCAAACTGATCAATCAATCATCTTATTATCTCATTTTTTTAATAATTAAACACGTGTACACATTGGTGAAGTGGCTATAAATGTTGCCTCATTGCAGTTAGGTCACTGGTTTGGATCCTACTTATTTATTTTTATAAATTAGTAATCCATGTTGATTTTGGTACATGTTCCAGCTCAGCCATCAGGCCTTGTCCTTCTTCCATCTCTTGTGCTAGGATTCCTGTTTCTGAACATGCCTGTCTGCCACTCATGGTGCAATAATTCAAAGCGAACCATGAAGATGTATTTGCATAGAAATAGAGTGACATGCTGGAGGCGGTAATGCAGGACACACACACATATATATATATATATATATATGATCAAAATGAGGTTTTGCTGAGGGAAATTGTTTTCTGAATTCAGTTGCTGTGTGTGTACGCACTTCACACTTCACTCCCTGCTTGATTTAAAATGACTCCATTTCCAATTATATGACAGATTGCAATAGGCCAAATCATGTAAATGGCCCGATAATGGCATTTCTCTTCACTGGAATACTCAATTGTTCAACCTATATGACCTCAGGCTGTATTTGTGTGATTATGCTTGTAGAGAAGGCTATTGTCTACATTGTACTGTAGGTTACTGGTTGTGGTACATTCTATCCTGTCAGTGTTTATTTAAAATACAGTAAGGATTTCACAGGCAAGAACTGGAAAATACATTTTTCCTGGTTTTTTTTTTGATGGTTATTAACTGAATTCTCATTTCAATATCTGCTGAAAGCTCAAATTTTTTTCACGGACTGGATCGTAGCTACAAGAGCAAATACCTCAGTGGGCAGTAACATTCAGCTGGCCTCTAATTTTCCTTTTCCCAGTCATCTCCCATTGTCTTCTCTTCACTGTAGAATCTTAATGAAGCTGTTGACGAGCTGGAGGCGCTGGAGTTTTGTGTATGTCAAGGTGATTGCAATGTTTCTTGGGCCCGCAGGCTCTCCTGACAGCTTTAGTGGAGTGCCCTAGATTTGTAGCCAGATACATAACCATTAATGGTAATAAAGAAAGTAAATGATGGCTGAAAAGGTGAGAGCTGAGGCTAGGGTTTGAGCCTCTCTCTCTGATTTTTATGTGGCCATGTCAGGGCTGTTCCACCTGTTCTAAGCCACTGATGAAAATAGGGTGGGCTGGGTGAGGTTATATGGCATTCGATTGGCAATTGTAAGGATTAAAATGACATTCATTCTTTATGTCACTGTTAGAGCTGCAGTAGACAGATTCCCTGGAACAGTGTTGATTGTTGAGTTTGATCTGCAGGTAATTAAAAGTGGGATTAGTGCCCTTTGTCACATTTGATCAGTATGGACAGACACACTCATTTTATACTCAACAATCTAACCTGAGGCAGTCTGTCTATTTCTAAAACACTGCTGATATCGACACCTTTTATTATCTCTTTTAATCCAGTGCCATCACGGTTGTGGAACAGCCAAGGAGTGATTTCTCTCTCTCTCTCTCTCTCTCTCTCTCTCTCTCTCTCTCTCTCTCTCTCTCTCTCTCTCTCTCTCTCTCTCTCTCTCTCTCTCAAATCACTTCATTTAATATTATGCTGAAAGGATACTATTAATTTATTGATCAATAAAAGCCAAAATAAGTCTCTTGCAGTTTCAATCAATTAATTTTAAAATAACTTAATAACGATAGTAAACCAGAGAATGGGACAAAAGCCAGTACAGAGTCTGCTGCTAGCATGTCTTAAATTGCACAAGAGCAAATACCTTAAGAATCTCCAAGGAATTGTGGCAAACACTGCCATGCCACTGTGTACACTGTGGTGGAGATATTTCAGGCTGCTGTATTGATGCTGGGGCCGTGTAATGCAGGGCTCCTGCCGTTACCTGACATGTCTATAAAGAGTGTGACCTCATTGACCTTCAGGCATACAGACCTAAAACCTGGTGATGACGATGTTACACAACATGAAAGCTACTGTAGCATAATACTTTTGCCAGGCTACATCTTTATATAATTAAATTAAGCAGAAAATTATCAGGTTTCAATGGTAGCACTGCAGTAGTTTACTGCTCTAAATGAATGTGTGGGGTTATATACAGTAGGTTGTATATAGGAGCTCACCACAAAATACTGTATATGAGATATCTAAGAAAAATAAACAGATCAAAACAGAATGGGTTAAGAACACAGGAAAAAAAAAGGCATGAATACAAAATAAATTAAAATAAATAAAAAATGGACAAGCTAACAATCACCTGACAGACTGGAAAGTTATTGCTACGTTGTGCGTCACTGCCATCTTGGTTGGTGTATGACCAGGTTTACTCAAAAGCCAAATGGCAATTTATATGATCATTTCTAATCCACTTTTTGTTTCCTTTTTCTGCTTGCAGGTGCTGGGCAGAGAAGTATACACATCAAACAACCAGCTTGGTGGAATTCAGATCATGCACAACAATGGCGTGACCCACTCCACTGTTTGTGATGACTTTGAGGGAGTCTTCAATCTTCTGCAATGGCTCTCCTACATGCCTAAGGTAATAAAGAAGCTGTTTTAAATCAAAAGCTAAATCCTGAGTTTGTGTGGGTAGTAGGGCTGGGTGATATGAAAAAAAAAATCATTATATACTGAATTTTTTCATTTGAACATCTGTACTGAAAACTGAATACACTAGAGATTAGCTCATCATTTGAACCGCCCTGCCACAAGTGCACACCACTGCCTCTCACCGCCGCCACCAATCCTCCAATACTCCAATACTCCACAAAGATCACGGTTTTCTTAACTTTAACAGTTTTACTGTTAAAGTGAAGGAGTGCCGGATGCTGTGTTTTAGGAGAGTGGAGACAGCTCACCGCAACATGCAGTTATACTTGTCACTCCATGGAAGCGGGTCATGTCTAACATCACTTTGGCTGCGCTCGGCTTCAGTTTCGGTCATTCTGCTCTTTTCTTTGTTAACCTTGCTGCAAACTCACAAACCAGAGTGGTGCAGGAAAATGTAAACTTGAAGTGGCTGGTGATGTGCAAATTTCTGCCGTGTATGATCAAGTAAATATGTCCAAAGCTGACCATCATAAACGATCACCCAGCCCTAGTGTTTTAAGACTAATGTTAAGAGCTATGTTTATTTATTTATTTATTTATTTATTTTTATCAAGTGTAAATCAAGTCCAGTGCCCATTCTCAGTGCCAAAGATCCCATAGATCGGCCAGTAGATTTCACTCCTACAAAGGCTCCATATGATCCTCGCTGGATGTTGGCAGGGCGCCCCAGCCAGTGTAAGTAAATAGTGTTTTATCAGTTCATCATATCAAATCCAACGTTGTTGATGTTTAAGGATAAAAAATACGTTTTTGAAACTTCTGCATGGGCCCTATGAAACAGTCTCTCTTTTTGCACATATTGATATTAATGAATACATCGGGATCTGTTTCAATACAGCTGTGATTCCCAGTCTTACTTCCAAGTCCTTTTCCACTCTAATTTTTCTGCAAGTGCAAGGAACTTATCTGTATGTTAATGGAATAACTGTCCAACAGGTGGCTTTACAGGCATGGCAGGTAAAATAGTATGGGAACTGAGATTGCACTAGTCCTGAATAATGTAGCAATGTCAAATCCAATATCAAAATGAGTTGCATGGCTTCATCTAGCCTTAGAAAGTATCTCTTGAATGTAGCTTTAGTGATGATTTATGCATTATTTTTCATGCTACATGAAATCAAAATAAATTTGGTATAGCCAATGTCAAAGTAGTGTTCTAATAAAGTGATTAAGTAGCAATAAGTAGTAAGTAATAATTATACTGTATGGTAAATAAAGTATTGCTTAAACAACAAAGCTAATGGTGGCCTAAGACTTTTGTTCTTTACTGTACATGTGCAATGATAATTGTACTAATGATAAGTTATGTTTGTACATCAGAACTGGGAATTAAATAACTTTTGAGTTCACTGTGTTCCACTTGAGATGTCCGAAAAAAATCACGGAGGCAAACATATCTCATGCTAGCCATTCTTATCAATACTGGTCAATAACAGCTCTCATGTAGTGTTCTGCACACACAAACAGTGTAGCAACATGTCTAAGGTTAAAAATTAAACAGTATTATGTGTATAACAACAACAACAAACGTGACAGAAGTGCTGTTAAAGGTAAAAGTAGCATTGTTTGTATAGTGGCAACAATTTTGTAATCCCATTTCGCGGTTGGTGATGTTGCTCCGTTAAAGATTTGGAAATCTGAGTTCAGTGTTCCACCTACAAGTGGAATGCACCTTAAGTATGAAATTATAGTTGTTAGTAATGCTGGCAGAATTAGTTATTGCTATTGATTCTTTTCACCCACAAGGCTTTATCAGCAGTTTTGTGTCTTTATCATTACACTCTAATGAGTGAAACAAATCAATATAATAATAAACATAGAATGGAGATAAGACCAAGAATTGCTTTTAGAATGTTTGATATTGCAGATCAGTACTGAGCAGTTTCCACATTAGTGTAATTAGAGCTGCAGACAACAACAATACTAGTAGACCGTGTGGGAGGTTAGGTAGTCTCTCTGGTGGTGATGAGTGGCAAGGTTTAATTGAATGGTAACCTCCTGGGCTGAGACTGGGCATGTTTCTCGAGTTGTAGAGGCAGTAAAAGAGCTGAGCAAGCCTCCTTATACAGTCATCCATCATGGTTGCTGCCAGGATTACAGATTCAGACCAAAAAAAGGAAAAAAAAGAACTCTCTGCAGGCAGCATATAGTCTGGGATTTTAATTATTTAAATATTCATTCATTCATTTATTCATTTTAACGATGGAAGGCATGAAAGCTGATGCAGCTGCATTTCCTACTGGCAGTAACTGACTCCACACTCTTCTCTGTTTCTCTCCTGTCTTTCATCTCTGTATATAAAGCTCCTAAGGGTTCCTGGCAGAGTGGTTTCTTTGATCAGGGCTCTTTCATGGAGATCATGCAGCCATGGGCTCAGAGTGTGGTGGTAGGCAGAGCCAGGTAGAGTTCCAACATCACATGACTGCTGCCAAAAAAAAAATCACCAGTGTCCATTGTAGACAGTGAAGGTATTGTGGTGTTTTTTTTTGCCATTGGTGCCTCTCTCCACAGACTGGGCGGGATACCTACTGGAGTGGTTGCTGTGGAAACCAGGTCAGTGGAGCTGTCAATCCCAGCTGACCCTGCCAATTTGGACTCGGAAGCTAAGGTGAGGGGAACCTGCTATGCATTAAATTGTTACACAGGTATTTGGACCTGCTGATGCTGATGTTCTGATGTGTGTGTTTAGATCATCCAACAGGCAGGACAAGTGTGGTTCCCAGACTCTGCTTTCAAAACGGCACAGGCCATTAAGGACATGAACCGAGAAGGCCTGCCTCTCATAGTGTTTGCCAACTGGAGGGGCTTCTCTGGAGGCATGAAAGGTACTCCCCTTTCATAATTCTCACCCAGTTCAGATGTGGTATTAACAGCTGTCCTGACTGATCTGATCACAAGTGGTCTCAACACACCCCATGCATCCTGATTGGGTGTTTGCATCTGATCACACAATAAAAAGTTTCCTGGAGAATTAATGGTCTTAGTAGCTAGTTCTGAATATTCTTCAGTAGTATTCTTCAGTTTTTATTCTGTTTCAATTTAAATACAAAAATGGACAATAAAGCATGGCAAATATGAGTGAAAAGCACCAGTGTGACTGATAGCTGGTGCCACCCAATAGGTGCCTAGTGGCAGGTGATGTCTATGAACTTCTAAATGCCAAAACTAACATGGCAGCAGTCGAAATTGCTAATTTCAAGGCTTCAAAAATGGGAGTTCATTTTGCAACCAAAAAACGACATCCATTTTTTATATACTCTACAGTCAGTGGTATGAATGCAAATCTGTCCCTATGATGCATTAAAGACTGCTGACGATCTCTGCCTTACTTCAGTCTCACAGTGAAATCAAAGTATTTTTTACACTTTTCCGAATTAAAACATTAACATTTATTGACATGATTTTTGAAAATAATTGTTAAGACTGAATTTCATTGTACAGCAGCGTAAGTAGTCCTTTGATTCAGTTAGCTACTCTGCCCTCTTTTTCCTCTCTCTTTCTTTACCTGTCGTATGAGGTGACACACACAGACAGATCTCTACACTCATTTATATCTTCATTTGGTCTTCGCAAAAAGAAATGACTTCCTTCCATACAGCTCAGATGTAGCAAAATCCAATTGCATGTGGTCATAGGAGATGCATTCATGAGCCATTTAAATGCCAACCAGCACAGTTGCACATCTCCGGAAGGATGTTAATGGGGCCACTGAGTCAACCTGGATTATACTCTTGTCCTTTGCTCATTTGAAAATGCTTCTTCCCAGATATGTACGACCAGGTGTTGAAGTTTGGGGCCTACATTGTGGATGGACTTAGAGAATACAAGCAGCCCGTACTGGTTTATATTCCTCCACAGGCTGAACTTAGGGGAGGCTCCTGGGTGGTTATAGATCCCACCATCAACCCTCGTCGCATGGAGATGTACGCTGACAAAGATAGCAGGTGAGTTGGATTAAAAAAAAAAGATGGCTTATTAAGAATCATCACTATAAAAGAGACATTTGCTCAGTGAAATCCCTCTCATCTGCAGAGGTGGAGTGTTGGAGCCTGAAGGAACAGTGGAGATTAAGTTTAGGAGGAAGGACTTGGTAAAGACCATGAGAAGAGTGGATCCAGTCTACATGAGCTTGGCTGAAAGACTGGGTGAGCTGTAGTTATTGCTCTCATCTACCTGCTCCCTGCCATCTTGCTTTTTGTCAGCAGTCATATATAGGGGGGAACATGTGCGAGTTCACTGTTGTCCTTTATTTGGTGTTGATTGTATCATCTTTCCTGCAGTCCCTCGGGATATGTGTCAATCATAGCTTCCTCAGATCAATCACTGACTCTTCTGTCACACCTGAGCAAGCTATTGATTTTACTTGCAGCTCCGAGGAACTTTGGTGTGATGCAGCACGGGGGGAGGGAGGGATGTTTACTGTGGAGAGCTGGCAGATTGGAATTGACAGAAATCAGTCTTTAGTGTCAGCAGTAGTTAGTTCACAGCTGCATGTGCAATTAAAATTTGCAAATACTGTAAATGGCAGTCAGTATTTTTTGAATTTTAGTTGTATTTACTGTGATTAAAGGCAGTGTTTGCCTTTTTTTTAATTAGGAACTCACTTTTATAGATGACAATTGTGATAATTGTGACAAGGGCAAATTTGTGCATAATATAATATTTTTGACTACTTTTACTGCCATTTCTGTAAAATCAAATATTCAGTGTTAAAGAAAATATTGATACTAGGGTTTCAACTAATAAATTAATTTATTAAGAATCAACTAATGTATTATTTATTTATAAGTTTGAATGTTTTTTTTGATTATTTTCAACTTCTTAAGATAATACTTTCTGGTCTCTTTGCTTCATATAACAAAAATGCCCTGTATCACCTTATTCTAATATTTTGTAGTATATCATATAATCACCTATATTGCCAGATTTTGCCAATTAATGCAATATTATTTGTATTATTTGTATTGTATTATTTGTAAACCTGACAATTTCAAAATATCTACACATTATATTTGGTAAATGAATTGCAACTTGTGTTCTTATACACAATTAATTGTTGCATCCCAGTCCAGTGCACTGGGATGCAACTTTTTTTTTTTCTTTTTTTTTTAATTTGTGTAAAAAGGAAAAGCCCACTTTGCATTTAAATATTGCCTCATGTCTGATAGTTTTACTTCTTATGTTTAACAGATTTTAAATAAGCCAAACATCCTTTTCTTGAGTCTGACTGTTGAATCTTATTGTGAAACATCCTCCCTTGTGTGGCTGAAAGGTGTACTGCACATATAAAGGCTAGGAAAAATATCCTGTGCAGCCCAGTCTCTGGGAATTACTGATTCTTAAGGAATTATTTTGAAATTCCCACTAGGAACCCCAGAGTTGAGCCCCCCTGACCGCACAGAGCTAGAGACCAAGCTGAAGGAACGTGAAGAGTTCCTCCTACCCATTTACCACCAGGTGGCTGTGCAGTTCGCTGACCTCCATGACACCCCAGGTCGCATGCAAGAGAAAGGTGTAATCACGGTGAGAACTTTTTTCTTCTCTTTTTTTTGTGAAATACTCTCTTATGTGCATGTATTGCTACAGTAGAAATGTGGGTAGGGTTGGAGCTACATGCTATTTTAGTTCATTACTTTCATTATGTTGTAATACCATTATTGGGATAATGGTGAATTTGGAAAATATTTACTATTTCTTGTGAGTGATCCTATTGTTTTCACTTGAAAATGTACTAACATAAATGTATCCTATCTGCACTGCAAAAAAAAAAGGTTTCCAAAATGTAAGGTCAATTGATCGGTTCATTGTTTAAATGACATTTTAGGAATTGTAAGCATAATTTTAAAAATAATGTTAATATTGTGAATCGTGTAAGTCATGTTTTATTATCGCCTATTGTCTAAATGTGTGGTATGTGAATAACCTGGAGCACCTACAGGGAAGTGTTGGTCTAGCTGCTGCTGCACCTGCCTAGTGAATACTGTTTGGTCTTGGTGTGCTGCTGAGACTCGTCCTTATAATTATCTTCTGATGACCCTGGTCCATCACCTTAGCAACCACAGAGCAGCCTCAGGCAGACCTCATCCCATTATGTGCCTGCAAAGTCCCATCTCCCTCTCTCTCTCTCTCTCTCTCTCTCTCTCTCTCTCTCTCTCTCTCTCCCAGAAGCATGTTTCACAGATAGCAGATTCTTTTTTTTTTTTTTTTTTTTTTTACAAACAATGTGGATTGAAAGAATTACTAACTGTATGTATGTTCACTTTCAAATATTTGTTTGTTTTTTTAAAAGACATCATCTGGTCTCCCAATGACTTTGATAAATACATCAATTTGCACAGCTCTAAAATGAATTGTTTTCAATATCACTCTTTTTTTAACAAAAAACTGATTTTTTGAGTTGTTTTTTAAATTGATTGCAGTGAATCAATGTGTGTTTAGTTTCTTTGTTGTTTTTTATGGCTTTGGTGTTTTAAATCCTTAATTTGCATTTAGTTTGAGATACAAACCCACTAAACAAGGGAGCAGTAGCACAACAAAAGCGTAACTAAGTATCATAAATTGTGTCGTTTCTGTGATATTCCTAATCCAATCCACACATACTTGTGACACTATGTCTCTATTGTTTGAGAAAATAAAAAGCTAATTCCATTTCAGACAAAAATTCTAAATGGCATACACACCATGTATGTAGAAATCTAACACCAAAACGTGAATGATTTGTAAGTCTGTGTAACAGTAACTGCTCACCTTCTGCCTTGCTCAGGATATCCTGGAATGGCAAACATCCCGCCAGTTCTTCTACTGGCGTCTGCGGCGTCTGCTGTTGGAGGAGACGGTGAAGAGGAAGATCCAAGCTGCTAACGGTGAGCTGACGGACGGTCAGATCCAAGCCATGCTGCGCCGCTGGTTTGTGGAGGCCGAGGGGGCCGTCAAGGTAAAACCCACTTCAGAAGTGTCTGGTTTATTCGATAGCCTCTGTATTTGTTACCAAAGTGGAAGCTGTAAGAAAACATAATTAGTATCCTATCAATTCAATATAGGTTTACCTTGACGATTTAAGATTTTCTGCATGTACTGTTAAAGTGCTTTGTGAAACAAACAGCTTCAGTGTAGCTTGTGAGATTGAAAAAGGATCAAATGTATTATCATTTCTTTTCATTGTGACCTAGAGGGCAAATTCAATTATTTGAATTATATTTATTTTGAGATAATTTGGTCAAGAATTCTCTTGTCCAAAGTCATCTTTAACAATGTTTTTTGATGACTATCAAATAAATAAGATAAAACTAAATAGTGATGAGCTGATATGATATTCAGTGTTGGTCCAAACATGTCTGAGACCAAAGCTAATACACCACTTAAACGTGTATACATAAAATTGCTACATTTAGGTAGGCACCTGATGAAGATTAAAGAGGGTGACTTTTACCTCCACTCTGCAATCTCACAGGATGGACCAGCTAAAAAAAAGGGATCATAAATGATCATAAGTAAACAGTCCTCATACATAAATGTGGTTCCTTCTGTCCCAGAGACAGGAAGTGGCCCAGCTCGTACAGTTCTCTCCTAAGATGTTTCCTTCTTGTTGGCTAATATTATATCCCAATCAGGGCCCAACTGTTTTAAGCCACAATTAATCACAGCTCTGGCACATGCAGATAGCAGAGCCAACACACTGTCTGTTAATTAAAAGCAAACAGATTAAAAATGATTAATAATGGCATTAAATGTTCTTGTGGACCTCATGCAGGACTGCTTATAAAAAAAGACAAGGGCCCATTAAATCCCCACCACCACCACCACCCAAATCTTTGCTAAGCCCTCCAGTCGGGCTTTGTGTGGAATCAGATGTCAGCTCTCTCATGAATACAAATTTTCCTGTCAGGTCCAGTCAGGAAAACACCAGACCTCCACTCTGTGTCCATCCAGGTCTTTTGTTGGGGGACTATTATCATACTATTTTATAGTATATATGATATTAATGTAAGCCTTAAATGTTTTCTTTTTACCAAAAAAAAAAAAAAAAATCTAAATTACATTTGTTGACAGAGTAAGGGTGGGAGTCTGTGGGCTGGACAATATATTGATATTTTATCTCTCCTGTGACATGAGTCAAGATATGATTTTGGCCATCATCATATCATGATAAGGTTTCTGTGATGTTGGCTGTTGCATTGATAAGTTACATATTTATTATATTGAATAAATGTTTGAAATACACTAAATATTATAAATTAAATATTTATATTGATTAAAAATACAAGGAATCTCTCTCTCTC
>JAFBJR010000052.1:880286-930389 GCA_016785285.1 Brachirus orientalis | reverse complement strand
ACCTGACCTGACCTGACTTGACCTGACCTGACCTGACTTGACCTCACCTGATTTGACTTGACATCACCTGACCTGACTTGGCCTCACCTGACATGACTTGACCTGACTTGACCTCACCTGACCTGACCTGACCTGACTTGGCCTCACCTGACCTGAACTGACCTCACCTGACCTGAACTGACCTCACCTGACCTGACTTGACCTCACCCGATTTGACTTGACATCACCTGACCTGACTTGGCCTCACCTGACATGACTTGACCTGACTTGACCTCACCTGACTTGGCCTCACCTGACATGACTTGACCTGACTTGACCTCACCTGACCTGACTTGACCTCACCTGACCTGACTTGACATCACCTGACCTGACTTGACATCACCTGACCTGACCTGACTTGACCTGACCTGACCTGACTTGGCCTCACCTGACATGACTTGACCTGACTTGACCTCACCTCACCTGACTTGACCTCACCTCACCTGACTTGACCTCACCTGACCTGACTTGACCTCACATGTACAGCAGCACAGTCACAATAAGACACTTCACCTACTAGTTCAGTAAACGTTTGCTCCCAATCTGTGATGTTTTTCTTACTCATGTTTATCAATTTGTCATCAATGTATTTATTTCTCTTATTAGCAAAAAAACAAAAAAACAAAAAATTGGTGGTTTATTTGTTCTAGATTATTTTTCTCTTTATTTGTGTTTATTTTAGTCACAACTTACAAAAAAAGACATTTTTAACCAACAGTATTGTTTTATCTGTATTAAAACATTTTGTAAAACGATAATTCAGTGATGAATTGCAATAATTACAAAACCATTTTTACTCATTTATCGAGAAAATTGCACTCGTTCAGTTTTAGAGTGAGCTTTCTTCGTGCAAGTCAAGCTAGACCTGATTTATTTATTTTGGCGCACCTCAATAATGAAGTGCAAACTCAGCTTCTGGCCTGCGGAGACTCAGACAGGCAGTGAATCTTTCTGGGGGCAGGAGGGCAGCCTGTCAGCAGCTGCATGAGAGGTTTCATCTCTGCGCCACGTTTGAAATGTGCCATAAGGGTCAAAGGTCACGGCGTCCTGTGAAGAGCTGCAGATAATGCTTTCGCTTTCTGCCAGAGTGCGGCATAAAAACTGACTGAGGGTGAACTGAGCACCAGTGACAGAGAAGGGATCATTTACGCGAACGAGAACAAGAAATGTGCGGACAGAAGGAAAAAAGTCACAAGTTTCTCACCAACATGTTTTAAAATTGATCTCACCAAAAGCAGTCGTTTTTACAGTTTGAATTAAATATATAAAATAAGACCTTTGGTTGCACCTTGAGGATGAAGCTTGTCTGGGTTAGTTAAGGCCGTGCCATGATATTAAATGGGTAAGTCAGGTTTTCTGAAGTGTGGTTCTTGGAGCTATTAACAGGTATCTAAGGGTGTTATTCCCTGTTTTAATTTGTAACAACGTTGCAGTTAACCTTTGTTTGCCAGTGTGGGCAGTAGCATTTACTACCATTCTCTTGATGGTCATTTATCAGTGTTCAGTATATATATAACATTTCCAGTTTGAAAGAACAAAGGCTACGGCAAGACAAAAATGCCTTTTGTTTGATGATGATGATGATAGAAAGACCCACTGCTGCATCTTCTATACACTGTATCTACAGTACATCTTTATATTCTGAGCTGAGGCCACCCTGTCCACTTGGTATGAGCTGGACAGGTGTGCGACTGCTGTGTTCACACAAGCAAATTAGAACCAGTGCAGGGGACAAACTCCCGGTTTCGGAAAACAACAACGTAGTTGTGAAAGTGTCCTTACACTCAGTGGCCTAGAAAGTACATGAGACTAGGACACTGCTGTCAGCAAGTACACACACACAAAGAATGACACAATTTAAGTGCTTAACAAATGGGTTACCTCTTAAAATGTACACATGACTGTATTTTCAACAATATTTCAAGAATGATCACCTCTGCGGACCGGAAACTGAAGTGTGTAAACCGCTCACTCTCCCACACCAAAGTCCATAGAGAAAAATCAGTGTTTTAAGCTCATAGAGACGCAGAGGCTGCTGTTCTGCTGCTGCACTGTTGGCTAAGTTTGCGCCACTGAAGTAGGGCTGAATGAACGAGGTCAAACACCAGCAGATATCACATTTGATATCACATTTGAACTTACTGATGGAGGCGATAATGGATTAGCATCTCCTTTGTGCCATGATATAAAATAGCTGATTTTTTTCAACTGGTTTAGGTGCAGGGAAGCAGCAATTTTTCAACTTCTGTTTCCAGATAGAAAAGACAAAAGAGAAGAAAATACACACAAAAAAAAAAAGACACAAACACCTCCTTCTAAATGTGTGAATCTGCTCCTGGTATATACAGTGCAGTCATTCCTCCCCTTCCTGCCCCCCCCCCCCCCCCCCCCCCCCCCCCCCCCCCCCCCCCCCCCCCCCCCCCCCCTGCATTAACATTCATGAAGCCACTGGAGGGTGGCGAGCCACGTTTATCAAGCCAGCAACAAAATGCGAGGAGTGAGGTGGAAGAGGGAGGAGAGAGGGGAGAGGAGAGAGGGGAGAGGCTGCTCTGAGCAGAGACGGTGGAAGGATGGGAGGGGGTGGGGCCTGTCAGAGAAGGTTGCTCAGTATGGGAATAAAGGAAAGGTCAGCATCCAAAGGTGTCACATCACTGGTAATCATTGCTGTCTGGTCTGGAGATCATAAGAGAAGAGGAAGTGTAACAGTGGGAGAGTGGGCGAGTGCAGGCTAACTGTATCCCTCACTAATGGCGCTTTTCCACTACTTTGTTTTCTATTAGCTCGTTGTTCCTCCTCGACGTGGACGGGGTCATCATAGCATGGCTGCATGCGACTGCCGTGATGCCGATTTATACGAGATACAAACACGCAAACTAGCAACGAGCAAAGCAATTCTTTCCATTGTACTGAATCGTTAGAGTCAGTTCGTTAAGATTAGTTCAGTACTTCCTGCGTGACCGGAGCACAGACTGCGTCTGACACAGTCACGGAACTGAAATACGGCTGAACGGGTTGGGATTGGACTCACGTTCTCCGTCTTTCAGCAGTGCTGTCGCTAAATACACCAGGCTCCTCAGTGAAACGTTGAGATTTTACAAATGTCCTTGTTAAGTGTTTGTGTTTTCAGGATGTTTAAGTCTTTTTAACTCATCTACAGTTCAGCACTGTTTGGTTCGATTTTTTTGGGTCGGACGTCGCGCTCGTGACTCCTCCGGTGGCGACGCTCTCTGACCAATCAGTGTCCACGTCACATTTTACTCCTGACTCAGTTTGCTTGAAATCTCGACACAGGGGATACTAAAAAAGCACCCGGTACTATCCTTAATGGAAAAGCAAAAAAAAATACAAGTAGAGTCAAACCGAGCTGTGCTGAGCCGTGCCGGTACTGTATGCTGGTACCATAAATGTGTTTCTCTGGCAAAGAAACACTGTGGAATATGGTTTCGTTTAAAGCTGTAGTGTGTAACTTTTTAATATAAACAAATGTCCTTCACATTCAAACCAGTATAGTACAGTATGTACAGCTGGTGTTTCCAGAGCTAACATCCTTGCTGCAGATTTAGTTTTTAGTTTATCACCTCAGCAGGTCTACTGAGGTGATAAACCTTTAGGTAAACTTTTTATCCTGCATGCTACGAGTCTCAATGTAAGATAAGAATCTTAAATCCTTCAGGGAAACACTTTAAAACGTAGTGTGTATTACACAGTTTAATACAAAACAGTTTGAAATCCTTGTATAAAGCCACACCTGTTTGACTATGGGAAGCACCACATGTGATTACACACTAAAATATCTGATGATCCTAAGGTTGAGTATTGATAATGTGTCTTAATTTAATTCAGGGCTAAATAACTTCATCATTTTATAATTAAAACGTAATGTGGTACAGTAAAATAAGTACTTCAATGTGAAGTAAGTGGCAGATGTCCTGTGTATTACATATTAAAATGCACAATAGTGTGTGGAAATACGTTTCTTGTGTAGGGGATTTATTTGTCCCAAAATAACATTCGTGGTACTGCATGTACCCTATATGCAACACAAGTGTTTCCTAATTCACACAGTGTACACGTTTCATGTCGATTATGTAAGTACAAAAAGACATAGAAAATCAATCAGCTGAAATCATTAAATTGGGTTTGCATGGGTACAAACAGGAGTGAGACTGCATTTCTTAGTGAACAAATTTTGCTTAATGTCTGTGAAAACTGTGACATTGTGAGAATGATATTTGGATGGAGTTCAGCGGTTTGCGGTCATGAAGAGGAGGAATAGTGTCGTTCGTGCAGTGTGCTGCACTGTAAAGTCATTAGGAGTTATGGTTTGCACGGAGTTGCTGACTAAAAGAGTTTAGCTGAATGCAAACAGCGCTGGCATATTTTAAAGGGGCGTCACATTAAAATTCATATGTTACAGTCATAGCAGTGAAGCGTTTAAAGCCAGCTCCCTGTGGAACTGTTGGTTTACTGCTTCTCATTGGGCCAGTGGAACGGCTGGATTTGTGACCAGTGTCCTCTGGCTCTGAAGGACAAAGGCAACCAACCAGGGAAATCATTGTGATCGTTGGACACTGTTGCTGTCCGACATTTAAGAGCATCAGCCCTTTGTGTGTGTCTTTTCTTTGTCTTTGTGTTCCTTTGACATTAGTGCGTTTACAGTGATAGTCCCATTTTTTTTTTCCACGTGGTTGTGTGAGGTGTTGACACATAATCAGCTCCGACTGTGATGTGCTTGTGCCACGCGTCTCACGGGGAATCAGTCGGAGGTGAGGAAAACATGGCCGCCAGTAGGGACACGGAGGAAACAAAACCGGACTTTTGGCACCTCACTTCATGAAGCTGACGTAACCAAATCTAAATCTAAAACCTAAAATGTTAGTTTCGTGTCAGAAGAGGGCTGTCTAACAGAGGCAAGCATATTTTAAAGACACTGTAGACTTAAGGTGGTGTAGGTGTTAGTAGGTAAGCCTGTTGTTTTATGCTCATATCTCCTCAGTCGAGGAGGTGGGTGAGAGGAGGATGTTGGCCAAGCTGACATCTATCATGGACAACCCCTCTCACCCCCTGCACCACACTGTAGGGGCTCTAAGCAACTCCTTCAGCAACGGACTGCTGCCTCCACAGTGCAGGAGTGATCGCTTTAGAAGATCGTTCATTCCCTCTGCCATCAGGGTCTTCAACAACCACTGTTGATGTAGCAACTGTGTCTGTTATGAACGGTTTCTTTCTGTCCTCATGCTTATACCAATAAGCATAGTATAAATGGCTTATAACAATCCCCTTTTAATATGCAATACATTTCGTTCTTTCACTACTTCATTCCCTTGCACTATATATTCAATATTTAATTTTGTAATATTTCAATATTTTATTTTATATAGTTCTTTTTTAGAATTTCCTCAATGCGGGATAAATAAAGTTCTATTCTATTCTACGAACCAGCTAAAGGTACTTCCAACTTTTTTCTTAAGATTACTATATTTTTGTGTATATGTACAAACTGAAGTTTTATTATGTTATTTGCATTTTATCTACCTTATTTCAATGTGCAATTTGTTGCCTGTGCTTTTATTATCACCTGCATCCTGTGCACCCTGTAAACATTGTTATTATTTAAAGATGTGGCTGTAGATGGGTCCCTAACCTTTGCACAATTTTGCATTTGTCACTATTTATATTGTGATTTGGGTCACGACAGCCATCTTTAAAAATGAGCGCTTATAGAGAATGTTTGGGAAACACTGCTGTAGATTGTTTTATGTGTTGTTTCACATCTTTTTTTCTTTTTTTTTCGCTCTGTGCTATGCAAAGCACTAATGTTTTGTCAAAGGCAACATTATGAATTCTTTATTTTTTTATGCTTATAATATGTTCCAGTTTAATAATGAGGAAATTACATTAATTACTTTTACATTTATATATACTTTAAGCTTTGGTACATTTAAATCCCAGAATATAATAAGTGAAAAAGATGTTATGTTATGTTATGTTATGTTATGTTATGTTATGTTATGTTATGTTATGTTATGTTATTGTAACCCACTACTGGGTATGTACACGTCTGTGATAGGCCAGTTTCTCAATATACAAAAATGCAAGACTCTAGGCTGCGGCTCTGGAGAGAGAATAATAGAGCTGAGTGTAACAAACCAACACCACACTGAATATACGTTTTTCTTTCTTTTAGTGAAAAGATTTAAATATTTACAATAACCCAAATTAAAACCTTTAAAATAAAATAAAAATTGTTAAGTCTTTTCTTTTCAAAAAGTTGGGTAATGTCCTTTTTGTTTTTCCAAAGTTCCTTTCAGTTATCAATGTCTTTTTTCCAAAACAACAAAAATAGTTCCTTTCAATTCGGTTTCAGTTCAAAGCGTCCGTTCAGTTCAGTTCTTTAAGTTCAGTCAATAAGTCAATCAAGTCAAGTCAGATCTTTTGATGTGGCCCGTGCTGACCACAATCCTACCACATTGTTGCCATAGAGCATGACAAGCAGGAATCACAGGGTTCACAGGTTCATGGGTGGCTCGCCATCAATGTTGATCTCAAATCTTCCGAGGGATCTTGATCAAAGCCAAAAACCTGACCTATGCACCAGGCCAAATATCAAATATACAATTCAAATATATTCATTTCAAAAGTAGTTGTACAACATTATCATTCATCTCAAATGCAAATGTTATGCGCATTGCATTCACTTCTTCATTCTGAATTGCATGGTATACCATTCAGTTAAATTTACATCACCAAGTATGATTACTTGAAAATATACTGAAACTGCAGCAACACAGCACTACTGAGTACAGTGGCTGCTCGTGGGAACATGCTCAGACATGTTCTCTCACCATTCACACGCTTCCAGCGTGGTCAGAGCATTTGAAATCATTCGGCTCATTCCGAGCCATAAAGTTACTCTTATTGATCAAAATATACAGTTTCAGCTTCACCACATCAAATACAAACAAACAAAATACAATTCTCAAGTTTTAACCAAAGTATTAAGCAAAATAACAGTAAAGGGAAAAGTAGACATTCTTACCGAGACTCAATGGAAACAAAACAAAAACTTCTGGTCTTCAAACATCAGAGTCGCAGAGCGTGTTGCTCAGTAAACAAAACGAAAACTTACACATCAAAACTTAACAATACTTTCTTTAAACAATGTCTAATTCCAAAATGGACAGGAGAACCGAACTTCTCTGCCTCTTTGTTCTTCTCAGTACGTGTCTGTCTAACAAAATGGCTGCGCACTGCGTGAGGCAGAGCCGCTGCGTCAAAATAAAAGTCACAAAACGAAATCTTCACAGTAAAAGTAATTCACATAACAGTACATGTAAACCATGTTTTTTAATCATTACAATCCATCATTCATGAATTGTATCATCAGAATTATCACTATTTATTGTCCCATTTTACTATTTATACTATTTATGGTTTTTAATCACTATTTATCCACTATTTATTGTACCTTTCCATTATGCATTTGTCACCTGGGTTACACACACTTTTGCCTTTGCAGTAAGAAGACCTGGGTTTGTGACAGTCCACAAATATTCATATTTGGGGATAAGGCAAAGTGGACTCTAAATTGACTGTATGTGAGAGTGGATGGTTCATTTGTCTCTATGTGGCCCTGCGATGGACCGCTGACCTGTCCAGGGTGTACGCCAACTTTTGCCCTATGTCAGCTGGGATTGGTACCAGCACCCCCTCAACCCTCATGTGGAGGATAAAGCACTAAAAGTTGAGTGAGTGAGTGAGTGTAAAATTCAAAAGGAAAATAATACTAATAATAATCAGCTACAAAGTCATCAGCCACAGAATTTCAGGTTCACATTCAACACTTGCTGTGAGTTTCTGTGATTAATTTGTTGATACATTGTTTGTGATATCAGACTATTACGGGGTGCAGCATATATCTGGGTCTGTTGGGCAAAAGGTTGAGTGAATGTGGAGACATGAAGATGAAGCTTAATGCAGGACTTTTGCTGAACTTGAACAGCTTCAGAGTCATTGTGTTGGTTGAATGTCTGGTTGTGGGTAGAGTGTGAGGGCCGTGTGAACATCGCTCCACGGTTTGTGTTCGCCAGATCTGTTGAAATCAAATGCTCATGGCCAGAAGAAGTGGGGGGGAGGGGGGAAAATGTCAGCGGTGAGATTTTATGACAGTGAGGATAAAGTGGTAGACAATAGACAATGGACAGATAGATGGGTGTTTACAGTGGTGTCATAAAAACATATACTCCAAAACTGTAGGGGGAGCTCTGTAGAGAAAGAGCCAAAAAAAAGGGCTCACTGTTCAGGAGCTACTACATAACAACCCCTCTGCACACAGCCTGCATGCTGGTGTGCAGTGGACAGCTGTCAGTCTAATTAAGAGTCAGACAGTGAGTTTCAGTTGATTCTACACTTTGCGTGCATCCACGACCATATGCAAGTACTGTTTTGCATATTATGAGCATGTTTTCTTGTTGTTGTCGATTTATATTATACATTTTTAATTTTTAATTTCACAGCTGTTCATGTAGATTACTGTAAAGGGTTCATTTTGTTTGTTTGTGAAACCTGTGTTATTACAAGGTTTTATTTTGAAATACTTCCTGTAAATCAGTGAGTGCCAGTTTAACTGCCATTGATGTTTTAGACAGGTTAGAATTCAGCACCTGGCTGGAACAAGGAAACAAGGTATTGTTTTGTTTTTACATGTTTAATGTTTGTTATATTGTTAATAATTTATTGTTTCTGTGTTTTCTGGAGGAAAAGGTTTGTTTCCAAATATTAAGGCTGAAGGTTAAAATAAATCAAAGCCTCTGGACTGCACTTCACTGTGCAGTAATGTGGCAATGTTATTGTTACTTTTCCACTGGTTCTATAACTTGTTATACCAAGTAGCACCTGAGAAAATACTGAGCTCTGAATGTAACACTGTTATCACCAACGTTAAAATACAGTGGTCTAAATGGTGTTTCTGATTTTTCTCCAGGTACTTCCAGAGGAAGCCCGTGCCACAGTTTGAGAACCAATGACTTTGGTCTTGATTTAGCACTATTTATATCTCATAGTTTAGTCTCAATTACAAACATTGTGTTAATTATACAGATAGCCTATCTGGCACATCTTTGATGATCATTTTAAAGGCAGGTTGGAGGTTGTGCCTGTGCATCTTTGTATCTAAATTTTGATTTTATAATAAATCTTTCAAAGGACATCCCTGTCTCTCATGTCCTGACTCTTAGACTGACTAGATTTCATAACCACATGAGCTCCATTACATCTATAATGAACAATCTAATCATGCCTCTGCAGTTACATCTATAATTTATACGCATGTCTGCATTCTGTTCTTATTATGATCAGATCTCATTACGCAAAACGACAGTTCTGGTAATACGTTTAGCTTTAGCTGCACAAATCTCCACAATCCTTTCTGTGTCCATGTGTCTCCTCCCTGCTTTGTTCCCTGTCACTGCTTTTCATTTCCACAGAAGAGATGTGATCACGATTAAATGATTTTGAATATGAAACACAGCAACACCATTGCACAATTAATTTGACAAACAAAACACAAATGAATACGTTTCCTGACAAAGTGTGACAAGAGGAGAAAAAAGGTGGAGACAAAGATGTTCAGTTTAGGCAAAGATTGTCTCCTTGTACACTGTAATTAACAACCAGAAATGTGTCTTTTAAAGTGATGTTAATAATCACACACTGACTTGTTTGTCACATAGAGCGTTTTGGATTTGGCTGCAGCTGTTGAGTTTCAATTAGGAATGAAAAGCTTAAATATGATACTATAATTCTCATGGTTTATGTGACGGGAAGAACAGAAAATATCTTTAATGATATGATCTTTAATCACGGAGCTGTCACTGATCTTTTTACTCACAAATAATGTTATCCATCTGTTTAATCAGATGGATAACAAAAATCACTTTTTTACAGCAAGTAAAGCAAAACATTGTAAATCAATGACAGTTTGAGTTGATATTTTTTTGTCATTGATGGATCCAGCATTTTTTGATCTTAAATATTCATGAGCCTCTCAGCTTATCCAGGACCAGCAGCTTAAGTATTAAAGAAAGTACTGAGCAGTTGTTCAAAGCATTGTCCTGGTTTGATCTAAACTGCTGGGTAATCTTGGGAAGAAAAAAAAACATTACTGTGATATTAGAACAATAAATACTAATGAGGAAAAAAAATAAGTTTGAAAGTGCAGCCCAAACATCTTCCAAATCGATTTGGAGCAAATTGGAAAACAAACTCTGCTGCTTAACCTTTATCAGTTTACAGTCTATTCATCCAGAAATCAATTTAATCTCATCCACATGTTAAAGCATGCAGGTATAGTATATTAATTTTTCATTCAGTGCGGTGCATCGTGAGGGGAATGAGCAAGAAACATGGACTATATAGTGGTGACGTTTGGTTGCAGACAGCTGCCTATTTCCACGCTGAATATACACAGAGCATCGTGACTGTAGGTAAATGTTTCACCGTGTTCTTGACGTTGATGTTTCTTTCAGATAGTCCTTAAATAGTGACCGGTTCTTTAGCTGCAGTTGTGCGAACAAGAGGAGGAGATCAGTTGAAGGCCGTAGATCGTGAAAGACTGTGAGGAAGTTGAGTACAAGTTCGAGGTGGTTGGATCGGTTGAACAACAAATGGCAACAAAAGAAAAGCTGAAGCATGAACTTTTAGCCTCTTCTTTCAAATGCCTATTCTTCCATTTACTGTCTGCAGGAAGGCAGACTTCTTCCATACCATTGAGACTGGGATTAGGTCAACTGATATCTTTAAATTGACACGAGATCTGAATGTGAGCATGTATTGGCCCCATGACCTATAGTGACCCATCATACTTAGTTTAGACATAAATGCACCAGTGTCAAGCCACCTGTTTAATAAGTATGTGGAGGAGTGATATTCTTTATAATTTTTGGTTGCAGTTTAACGACACACTAACACAGAGCTGCTTTAGCTACGGTCTTGCTCTCTGTCTCCCTCCTTCTCTTTCTCAGTGGTACTGCAGCCTCACAGCAGGAGTCTGCTCTTTTTTTGTTCTTCTTCACTTTTTTGTCTTCTTCAGCTTTTATGTTTGTTTTTTTGTTTGTTTTTCCAGGGAAGACCCAGTCGGTGGGAACGAAGCGCGTGTAATTACTCACGAGTGAACAGTAAACTGCTGATAAATCTCAATGAGTTTTTTTTTATATTGTTTGAAAGGAAGTTCTGCTAACTATGGCTCTGGTGTGACATTGAGCCATATTTTTTTAGACACACCCAAATATTCCCGATCAAAACACTTTTTTTACTCCATATTTTCAAACTCTACAGTTGTCTTTTTTTTTCAAATGTTCTCAGACCCTATTTTCTAACATATTTACTTTTTTTGCACATACTTTAAATCAAGGTCAAATACCTATATCTATAAAACATTTTTATAGTTTATATTTTTCATCTTTACAACAAACCTTTATGTCTTCTAATCATGACCATGATGGATTCTAAAATTTAAACAAGCCTTAACAATCTAGACAAAGCAACAAAACTACCCACAATTTAGTTTAAGTTCTGACATTAACTGTAAATTAAGAATATTTCCCTAAACTTTGTTTTTTGTTTTTTTTTACCTAGACCTTGTTATGGCCACATCATAGAAAGAATTAATTTTTCAGCTGCAGAGACTAAAGTAATCGAAATGCACAGTCAAACAATGCTCTTTTGTCTGACAACAAGGGGAGCTGACAAAACCAGGCTTGTGTGACACAAGTAAGTCAAAGTGATTTTCAGTGATATTTGAGTTTTAAATATCAAACCTAAGTTAGAATCCAGGGAGTTATCTTTTAACTGTTAAACTGACTTTGAAAATAATATAAAAAAATAATATTATACATCTTCCTTCATCAGTCAGAAAAGACTTCTTTTTTTGCTTCAATTATTCCACTTTCTATTATCTTCTTCAGCAGACACACTGAACAGACAAGAGCCATACATTTACTTGTTAAGCAGACTCTAAGAGGTACATTTGGGTCACATTTCTTTTTTGAAATGTTTTACAAAATACTTGTCCCTGTGACTGCACAGTCCAAAAGAATCCTCCAAAGCTGCTTTTATCATTTAACTTTTTTGTCATTTGAATAAATAGAAATATGATGCTTTCCTGAAACCAGCTAATCGGAACATTTAGGTGAGCAAAATAATAGACAGCAAACAGCAAAGGAGGTTAAACGCTCAGTTATTCACAGAACTGCAAGGTGTTGACAAAAAGGGAGCTGCTGGCACTTTAAAAACACACACTTGTTTGATTATATGGCACATATTTTGTGTCATATTTTTTCCACAACTCATTTGATATTGTTTCCTCACGTTCATGAAAGTAAGACTTCAATAGGCACCTGCAGACGCTGAATATTCCCTGGGAGTTTACCTCCATTCTCTCTGTAATCACAGCTTCACCCTCCTGTGAAACCTCTCTTCTGAGCTCTCCCTCTCATCAGCCGCTGCACAGTATCACACACCATCGCACTTTATTGCTTCTCCACGCTGAGGTCTTACTGGAGGCAAACTACACTCTTATCCTGTATCAACTGCAGACGTCTCTTCCTCTGTCGGCTGACACATTACCCCTCTTCTCCTCCCTTCACTGCCCCTCCAGAAAACTTCCGACACCAATATGATTTCATAATCCACTTTGGGATGAACTGCTGTGAGATGTGAGACATTACAGCCCTCCAGCATCACTATCTAATCCTCTGTTTAGATCACCTGTCCCAGAATACACAGGGCTTTGTTTTCAGAGCTCACTGTTTATCCACAAGCCAAAGCCACAGGATCCCCAGCGTTAAAATAGGTTGTATTTATTCTTTTAACTCCCATTAGCCACACAATGTTTACACAGTTGCTTCTTTGCATAATCTTGGTGTAATCTCTTAATTTGCCTGATTTATAGTTAAAAGAGAAAGACACGTTTACCATCACTGGAACACTGCACAAGCTGAACCGATAATAGCTTGCTATGAATTTCATTTGTATCAAAGGCTAATGGGGACATCTAGTGTTGACTGAGGAAAGGAATTTATTGTTCAGTGTTATTATTTTTCCCTGCATAAAAACCATGCATATAGATACCGATTCCTTCCTATTATGAAGCGCAAGTAATTAATCCTCATCCCAATCAAATAGGACTTAGATTTCCCAGACAACCTAAAGAGGAAATTTTCAATATTGCACACTTAATTTGTCTAAAAGCATATTCGAGATGCAATGTGCCATATGTTGTCACTGCTCATTGACACTCAAAAGTGCAGCTGAAGATGAATGAGGTGTGAAACTAAATTCATTTTATTCCCTGTTGTCCTCTACATCACGATTTACAGAAAAATGTTTTCTTCCAACGTTAATGAACAACATAAAGAATTGAGCAGAACTGAGGAGGGAGTTTTAGCATTATGAATTTCGGTATATTTCTGTGTTTCCTACATAGCTTCATTGTGGGTGAAAGTGAAGATGTAAAAATCTGATACAATGCAGTGGATCCTCATATTAACGACTGTTAGTCTTAGAAATATTTTCTTCTTTTCCTCCTGTGAGGTTTTTACATAGAACTCAGAGGTTGGTGTTTAACTGATTCCTGGATATGTGGGGCTACGGACAGGAATATCAAAAGCTGTGGTAAGTCTAGACATTACCTCTTAGATTTGAAATAACAAGGATGAAAGACGGTAGAGGAGGCACTTACCTGCCGTCACATTTTCAAGCCAAGACAAAACAAAAGCCATGACTTTCTCAGAGCACCGAGAGTACCTGGGTCTCATACATTCTCCACAATTGCTGAAAATTGTACGTGATGTTGAATCTGCTCTCACTCAGACGTATTGGCACTGAGAAAATCACTTGCTACTCAGAAAATATTTCGTATAAGAAATGGATAGTCTATGTGAAATGTGTATCAACTTCACCAAGGATATTTTTCATTTCACAGTAAAAACTTTTTTTCTTTAGCCTTTAAATTGTTTGCAGTAGACAATGACATCCCCAGATTCCTTGACTCGTAATTAAAAACATGTTTAATAAGTCTGTGGTCCTTTTTCTGGGAACTCAAATTAAGAGGCAAAGAAAGGTATTAGTTTGGCTGTTAGCTCCACCTTTAATCTTGTTTGACTGTGAGATCTCTTGGGATTTGTGCAGAAAATACAGGAGCACATTCTAAAAAAAAAATCTATTTTTTTAAATCTGAAGGATTTTATAAATCAATATGAAATTGTTTTAGCACAGCCTCACTATTACAATTTTTTTGGGTCATTTTTTGGGTCGTCTTTTTCCTCTTGTTTTGTCAGTTTGTGGTACTTTTTTGTTCCACTTTGAAAAGAGAATCCCCCATGCGTCCAGACCCACAGGGTTATGGTTTAACTGCGGGGACTGTGCCCACAAGGTCTATTCAGTCACCCTCCCATGTATCAGCTATGAATTATGCCTCTTTACTCCCATGCTGCTTGCTCTTTCCCCTCAATGTGATTAGACCCCATTAAGAGCCCACTCAAAGTCACTCAACAACACAGACACATTAAAGTCATAAAGCCTTGTAATCAACAACTTTGCACCACATCGAGACTCTCCGAGTGGCCATTTGGAGACCACAGTGAAACAGAGATTTCTAATGGCAGTGGAGTGATGCTTGACACAGCTTGAAGAATGAATGCAGAAGCTGCAGAGGATTTATGTCCCCAAAGTCACAGAGAAAGAGAGAAGGATTCAACCACTGTCTGTCCTCTTTCAGATCTGAGAAAATCAGTCCAGAGAAGTTGGTTGAAAAAGAAGGAGCTGCCAAAGTCCAAAAGGAGTTTTGTGAATTTTGGAACCAAATAGCAGCTGACTGTGACATCACCGACTGTTTTTATTTTTTTATTTGCTTATTTTATAGGCCTTTTGCCTTTATTAGACAAGAACGTGTAGCATGAAAAGGCTGAGATGATGGGGGTAGACATGGGTGGACTCAGGCCTGGTTTGCTGCAGCCAAGGGGCTCCTGCTCTAGCGACTGACCACCACCACCCACTGTTAAATAAACAGTTTAGTGGTGTTTAGCCTCTACCATCTTTGTTTTCTGAGACCAAAAGTAATCACATTTGTACCTATAATGCCTTCCGCAGTCAGACGATATAGTGATGCACAGAGATTCCACGGCTCTGTTGATCTCTGTTGGAATGTGTTGATTTGCTGGTGCTGAGATACCAACGTAACAAGTCATTTCTGTTGGGAATATTTATCAAAGGTTTGACAGTTTGCAATGAGTAAATGGAAAAACACTTAAATAATACACCAGTGAAGCCACCCTGTCCCTAATTGGATGGTGCTACCATCCAATTAGGGATGACTTTCAATTACATTGTGTCCATTTCTCAACCCATACAATACTTTATCATCTATTTGACACTAATTGGGACAATAATTTACACACTGGACAGCATGCTGTACTGAAGAGGAGCTGAAGTTAGCGACTGAAGCCATAAACTCCTCAAGAGACTGTTTTCTGATGGTGTAAATCAACCAGTGAATGGTCAGTTAAAAATAGACAGGTTTTGAGCACTTACACACTGGCTTCAATTTCTGGACCCATGTTTTTATATACACTCTAAATTTGGAACCGCACAGCATCGTTTCACCACTGCCACATGCTCCCATGTAAATCCAATTTTAGTAACCCAAGCATGAGTTCTTGTTTCTCATTAGGGTCTATGATTTTTGGTTATTTTATAGACATCTAATTAAAAACTGGGTTAAAATCAACTAATCATATAATTAAAAAAAACAAAACACATCTTTATGACTGAATGGGCCTTTCACTCTGTTCAGATTATCTAAACCTGTGCTTTCCTCCTGTAATTTTACATAGAACTCAGAGGTTGGTGTTTTTTAACTGATTCCTGGATATGTGGGGCTATGGACAGGAATATCAAAAGCTGTGGTAAGTCTAGACATTACCTCTTAGATTTGAAATAACAAGGATGAAAGACGGTAGAGGAGGCACTTACCTGCCATCACATTTTCAAACCAAGACAAAACAAAAGCCATGACTTTCTCAAAGCACCGACAGTACCTGGGTCTCATACATTCTCCACAATTGCTGAAAATTGTACGTGATGTTGAATCTGCTCTCACTCAGACGTATTGGCACTGAGAAAATCCTTCATTTGAACCCTTCACTTGCTACTCAGAAAATATTTTGTATAAGAAATGGATAGTCTATGTGAAATGTGTACCAATGTCACCAAGGATAGTTTACATTTCACAGTAAAAACTTTTTCTTTAGCCTTTAAATAGTTTGCAGTAGGCACTGACATCCCCAGATAATTAAAAACATGTTTAAAAAGTCTGTGGTCCTTTTTCTGGGAACTCAAATTAACAGTGGTCCAAGTAAAACTGTCTCAATTAAGGCCTTAAATGACCATTTCTGTAATTAAACTACTTTTCGAGGGTAAGATTATAAGAATGATTTAAATTTTAGATTTGTATGTGGAATAGAAATTCTGTGTGTTGAGGCAGGTGGTTAGTTAGCTTAGATAACCATGTAGACTGAAATCAGAGGAAGCCATGTTACCATGACCTTCAAATCTCACTAAACTCCATGTGTCACGTTACAGCATGTGCTGCAATTATTTCTTGGCAAACAACGTACAGGCATATTGGCTTCCTGCAGTTTTGTCAGAGTGAAATTGCCAGGTTTGGTTCCACCATGTGTGTGCAGACTTAAAGTCAAATCTGCACAATCTGTTTGGAAACTGCCACAGCCAGGGATGTAGAACAGAAATATTGTCCTTGAACTCACACAGAAAGTGAAATGTTGACACTGTATAATTTTCTAGTATAATTCAATAATAATTCCCACTATTTACTTAATTTGTGTGTGTAAAAATTAGCTAGTTTCCAACCTATTATTCTCAGTTTCAAGGGGATCGTTTATAGCAAATTGGGGGCAAAAAAGTCACTAATGTTCAAACAGTGGTAAAATGACAAGTGTGCCAGAATTAGTGGCACTTGGTGAAGCTGAAGAGTAAAATAAACACCACTTTCCTCGCCTCTATTTAATTTGGCTGTTCGGGCACAATTTAGATGCAGCGAAAAATAAGATTACTTTATTATTATTATTATTATTATTTTAATTATTTTGTTATGTTGTTTCTCTTGTATGGTGATGTGCAGATGATGAAGGAGACTCCGCCGACACTGTATTTCTTGCATATAACAATGTTTATTACAAGGAAACACAGCATCTAAACAGACATCCCGGTGCTGTCTGTGAGAGGATCGGCGACCAATGTGATACCTCTAACTCCAGCTTCTACTCATATCCGTTATATACGTTCAGCCCTTGCCTCTTTTAGGTTCCTAGGCCACCTGTGTACACTCCCAGGTCAATAGTGAGCCTAACGGCATAGCTAATTTTTAGCCTTCAGGGTCGACCAGAGATCACTCATGTCCTTGAACTCAAAACAACAACTCGTTACCATCTGGTTGCATCTGGTCATGGAATGTCAGATACCTCAGTTATTTGCTTCATTTTTTTCAGTCAAAGTTCTTCAGCTCAACTCCGATCACATACCCTGGTATATGCAGTATTTCTGATTTTCTGAAGTACCACCAGAGGAAGGTTTTTTACAGCTCCATTTCCCATTACGTCCATACACTCCACTACCTTGCAAGGCGAACATTTATTTTAAATAATACTGAACCTAAAGTGTAAGGCATGAGTGGTGAAATGTACATGCACCTAAAGAACACAAGCTTGTGCGTATGGATGTTGGACATACAGTATACTTGACCCCTCTGTGTAAAATGTTGTCCCTTTATGGCTCCTGTCTTAAAAAAGAAATGAATAAAAAAAAACCCTACATCCACCATGGAGAATATCTACATTCTTGAAGATACAATGGCCTGGACGAACCTGCACAACCTTCACAGACGTGTCTGATCCCCCAGAACAGAAACCAACGACCTCTCTCAATCGTCAGCTGGCGTCTTTGGTCAAGCCATCACTTCTCCAGCCGCTACAGCAACCACTGCTGACGCTGGTCATTATTGTGTCCACTCCACGTCCACATGAGTTGCTGAGCTGCTGACACACACCTCAGCCGGCACAGATTGCTGCGGCGTACTTCTAATTTTGTCGACTGTCAGAAACCTGCAGGGTATCTCTCCCAGGTCTGAACCACCCAGTGGGACATAATTATTGTGTATCCTTGGTAAATCATCCATCTCTGGAGAAGAAGCGAAGTCCGTGTGCCTCACTGACTCCAATCACCCAAAAAGCTACTCCGTATCTCACACTCTAAAGGAAATGTATGTATGTGTGCATGTTTGTTTGTGTGTGTGCGTGCACCTTTGTGTGTATGTTCTTTTGCAGGAGACAGTAAGACAGGCACGAGGGGATGGCATAATACCTTTGTGTACAACAATGAAAAAAGTGTGTATTTTCTCTCTAACACTGTGTGTGTGTGTGTGTGTGTGTGTGTGTGTGTGTGTGTGTGTGTGTGTGTGTGTGTGTGTGTGTGTGTGTGCGTGTCACATAAGACAAACCAGCCATTTATTCCCATAGCAAAAATGTGTGTCACATCCAGGTGAGTGTGACAGATCGGGGGCTTCACTACAGTGATGGGGAACCAAGGCTGTCGTGCTTGTATTATTCATGAGAGCCGGGAATGTCTAGTTGGCACACTGTTGTGGCACAGCACAGCACAGCTGCAAAATAATGGGAAGGCTGTAGCTCACTGCTGTGTCATCACCATCACAGTCTTATAGCAGCATCTAGTGCTCACTGTATGAAAAATAAATTGAGGGGGAGAGAAACAACTATACTTTACTTTCTTTCTTTCTTTTTTTTTTTTTTTTTGGCTTATCTAACATTTTACTTTCTATGGAGTCAAACTTTTCCCACTTTTTAAAGTTTCTTGTAACAAAAGTTGAGAGAGGAGTGTCAGGAATTCAGACATTTTCTGTATTGTAATAAATACAGAGTAGACAGTCAGAAGAGGGAATAACTGACATTTGAGGAAAACTGTGTTATACTTTACAGTATGCCATTGTTATGATATGCAATCGTCTGGGTTCTGAAGTTTGCTTTTCCTTCGAGAGTTTGTGCTGAACTCAGGTAAAGACCGAGCCTAAACTTTGAGTTGTTGATGACGTTATTAATGACTGTAGTGGTTGATGGATGCAGATACTGTATATGTGTTGTATTAGAGCAGTGATTTCTCAAAATTTTTTATACCAAGTATCACCTGAAAAAACACTGAGCGCTCAAAGTAACCATTATTGCCAAATTTAAAATACAGTGGTGTAAATAGGTTGAGCAAAGTCAGCTACAGACTTTTCACAGGAGGCGAAATTAGATTAAAATGGAGTGGGAGATAAGGTGACTCTATTCATTTATTATTTGTTTCCTTGTCCACGCACTCCAAAGTTCCTTAGCTCAACTCCAATCACATACCCTGGTTTATACAGTAGAACAGTATTTCTTATTTTCCTCCATGTATCACCAGAGGAAGCTCACCTACCACTGGTGGTTACCACAGCTTGAGAACCATGGCTGTAGATTATTTAAGTCTGTATCTTTCACATCCAACTTAAAAAACAAACAAACTATGTGATAAGTAAACCTCGGAGTAGCCAGTGCTTTACTATTATTGATACAAATGTGACACTATAAATTGTATTCATTATTATAGTTGTATTGTTTACACCAAACCAGTGTTATGTGGTTGCACTTTCATATTAAATGTGAAGCACTCAGTGTGGTGATACTGAGCTTGAATTAAACAAGAAAAAACTGCTTAATGGCTTGTTTGTTTGTTTTTTAACTTTGAGCAGATGTGCACTAAATTTGCAATCTTCAATCAGTAAAATCAGTAAAACCATATAACTTAAGATCAAGTTCACTTATGGCTTGGGCATAGTATGTGGGGGTTAGTGGTTCATCTATCGCTCGTCTTCAGATGGTGCATATTTACCTCATTTTATCTTCACACACTGGATTCCCATACATTTTACGATTCATTTGAAAATTATTTTATTTAATCGTACATCTGCTGTTGTGGCTGCTTAACAGTAAAATGATCTGTCTTAACACATTAGAAAGGCCTCTCCCTGTCTGTTTTTAAATCTCTTTTAAAACTCATCTCTTTTCATTGGCCTTTGACACGGTTTAAGTTACTGATGCTGTTTCTCTTGTATTTTATTTATTTATTTAAATTTATTTTATTTGATCTGTTATTATTGTGGTTTCTTGTTACTTCTATCAGTGTTTCTTTTAATTTATTTTCGGTGTTTTAGATGTATCTTAGTGCTTCGTGTGAGCGTCTATGCCTTTTTATTTACTGGGTCTTGTAATTATTATTCTGTACAGCACTTTGGTCCAACTGTGGTTTGTTTTACAGACAAAGTTGGATTGAATTGGGTTGGGTCTTCCGCGGTTCCGCCATGAAACGCTCCGTTTCCGACAGTCTTTGAACGCAGCATCAGTTCAACCAACTTGTTGCTGAAGCAGAAACGCCTCCTTCTCTTCCTCCTCCTCCTCCTCCTCCTCCTCTTCTTGTCTGTGTATTTATGTGCGGAGCTCACTCCACTCGTCACCACTGACCACGCTGACATGGCCGCTAACCGGGTAATCGTGTACGGGGGTAGAGGAGCACTGGGCTCCAAGTGTGTCGAACATTTCAAGTCCAAAGGATGGGTGAGTGGAAGCTAGCGCATGCTAACACTCTGCTGCCTGCCGTGCTAAGTGACAAGCTAACTCTCTATCTGTCTTTCTGCGTCCTTCGGGTATTTGTGTGTTGAAACTGTAACAGTGGGTCGCCTGCATCGACATGGCTGCAAATGACGAGGCGAATGAGAACGTGATAGTAAAGACGAGTGAGTGTTTCACCGAACAGGCAGGACAGGTGAGACACACTCACTCACACGCACACATTCACTGACACTCACAAAACACTGTTAGAGCTAACGGGCGAGCTACGTCACTAACAGGCAGCTGTGAAGTTGACCCGACCAGCGTCTCAAGTCTAACTGCAAGTTTAAGCAGAGTAAAGTACATTATCTAAGTCATTATCGTATTTAAAATGCATCATGCCGATTCTTTATCGCTTTAAGTGCGAGAGATAATGCTGCGTTCAATGGCCCATTTGAGAAGGTGGGGAAAAGCTAGTACCACATCCACTCATCTGCAACCAATGTTCCATAGATAAGTGGTTTTCACTTTTTTTCATACCAAATACTGAGCTCTCGAAGTAACACATTATTGTCAACATTAAAATACAGTGGGTTATTTTATTATTTATTTCATTTTCGATACACTTTTTAGTGTCACTCTGATCATGTACATAAATCATGACTACAGGAGTCTAATAATGGCAATATTATTTTTTCCTTCTTTTTAGTCAACTCAAGTAGTTTAATATTCAGTTTCTTTTATTAAACTTTTATTAAACAATATTGCATATTTTCATATCTAATTTGCTTCCACTTGCGTGTATGAAAGATATTCCCATTATTTTAATCCCTTCCTTGTGACCTCACTGGTTTGGCAGCTTTGTCGGCTTATATTGTCACATGTCCACAGTTTTATTACATGAAGAAGAAGAAGAAGAAGACTTTTAATAGCACACAACACAAGCAAACACATTTTTCATTTGTAAAGCAGGTTACTGTTACCTGTTAATTTCATGTGGTAAGGCTGAAAATGTTTACACCAAATCTCCTTTTTATCTTTTGACTTGAATGCAGCCCAGAATCACATGCACCAAAACGTTCCCACCTGCTGTGTGAGCTGATCTTTTCATACTGAGGCTTCAAAGATGATGGCAGATATCTCTCCTTTTGTGCAGGTGACAGCAGATGTGGCCCAGTTGCTAGGAGAACAAAAAGTGGATGCCATTTTGTGTGTTGCCGGAGGATGGGCTGGAGGGAAATGTAGTTCCAAAGGTCAGAGTTCAACCTTTTGTTTGTTACAACATTAATCACTATTACGCTATATAGGCTTATTACCCAGAAGTAGATCATATCTAAATTTGAAGACAGCCTCAATAAATTGTACTTTTATTGTAGCTGTAATTCTAGGATATAAATTTCAAGTAAATATAATGCCATTGTGCTAATAGGTCATTTGGCTAGCGTTCTTTCTTAATTGTGAAGTAACTGTCTTTTAACAAATTTACTGTTTTTAAACTATTTTAAAGCTTTAAATGTAAACTCATAAGCACAGCAGTTTTTTATATCTAGTCTTCTGTGTCCTCAAAATGGTCTGTTTTTAGAATAGACTATAAGAATATAATAGAATAGTGCTTAGTCTCTGGAGACTGAACATCAAAACTATTATGCACTATGCACTTTGGGTTTTGTGGCCTTTTTATGCCCTTACATTTACCAACACATCTTAAGTTTAATTATTGTTATGTATAGATAAAATCTTTTCATAAAATGTAAATATTCCACTCTTCTTTGTGGCAGTATGTTTGGAAAAGCAGATTTCTGGTCCCTTCCAGGATAAAATATCTGATGTTCCTATTTTTTTGGTGAATGTTATTTTGTCTTTCTTTTTTTTTTAACACTTTTGTTTGGTGTGTAGGTTAAAGAAATTAAACATAGCATGTTTGTGTGTGAGTTTACAAGAAAGAGAAGTAATTTCACTGGATTTCTTTACACAGTTCAGAAACTGTGTAACATCATTTATATGCTGCATCCTTCATCTGCAAACGGGCATTGCAGGAGGGAACCTTTGTGTGTGTACTGTATATAGCAGCAGCACAGGGGTGGGTGGGACAAGAAGTGTTTATCCTGTCAAATTGCTGATCAGCCAGGTTTTGTGAGCAGTAGAATTCTCTTTTGTAGGTGATTCTTTTTTGTTGTTTGTAGCCGTCACAAGAACAGTGTTGCTGATGCTTCCGTTTGTCTTGACAGGGAACAAATCACTTCCGGTGTGCGATGTGGGAGTGTCACCAGGCGACACTAGAGCTAATCACAGCTATACTGAGAAACGCAGGGTCATGTGGGGATGATAAACTTAATCAGCATTGTGTGACTGTGAACTCATTCAACAGTAGTGTGTAATGAAATGAACATTGTTTGTATTTTTGAGCCCCAGAAGTGAAAATAAGTCCTCCCTTCCTAATTATTTTGCTTGTCATTCTCAGATTTATACAAAAACTCAGATCTGATGTGGAAACAGAGTGTGTGGACTTCCACCATCTCCAGTCACCTCGCTGCTCTGCATCTGAAGCCAGGCGGACTGTTGACTTTGGCCGGAGCTAAAGCAGCCCTCTCAGGCACTGCAGGTAAGGCACACATTTTGTTTACCTTTCTCATCACAGTGACCTGGTTCATCTATGTGTCATTCAGGGTTTCAGGCAGGCTTTGATTTACTGGAGGCCACAACTGCACATGCATCTTTGTTGTCCAACCTGCCAATTCTAATAATGTACTGTAGGTTTGGAAAGGCACCTCAGGGCTTAGACCAAAGAATCAACATAGTGATCAGAGGAGTTGATAAACTTGCACAGATTGGAAAAAGGTATCAATATAATGGATTCCAGGACCAAAACAAGCACAAAAACCAGGGTAGCTAATGAGATCATGGGCAACAATGGGATTCACTGGTTAGAGAGCCAATTTGATCAACAAAAAAATCCATAATTTAATTCTCAAAATGGCCTGTTTGCACATCAGCAGACATGTTGTTTTGTGTCCTTGAGCAACAGACCTGCTCACTTTCCCTCCTACTCTTGTTTAGAGTTTGTTAATGTTTAAAAAGTAGCTGACCGTGAAAAACACTAAGTAGCAGAAGAAAATAAGGAAAACGGTAAAGAAACCAATAGAAAAAATACGTATATAACAACACTAATATTTCACTGTATTTTCAAACCATACTAAATTAGACTTTTACATCAACACATTTTTTTAATAAACAGTAACTTGAATTTCATATTAAAATGTTATAATTTCCATGCAATTTGCTATATACAACTACATAAGACAAAACTACATTCACTGTGATTTCTTACCAAGTAAAGCTGAAATCGGGACTCGATTAATCAACAGATTCATTTATAAATGGTTGTACCTGATTATTGAGCCGCAGTATTATGTAAATACTGTCATCTCAACTTGTCAGCTTCTTTGGCACCACAGAGGTTTCACTGTGATGTCATGCAGTGTTAGATGTCCCAAACCCACTGCCCACCTGCTTCCATCTAAGCAAACTGTGTGACGGGCTGATTCAACTCTACAGCAGTACAAAACCCCTGGCTCAGCAGTCAGCGTGGAGCCCGACAAGCCCATTGGCTACAGATTTAGCAAGTGAATGACTCAGCATTTGTGGCTGAACACACATTATCCACATAGACTGAAGGTATTAATGCCACTGAAACAGACTGGAGCGCCTCACATCTCCTGTTCTTCTGTGGCACAGCTTCATTTCTTTATGAGAAGCTTTTTTATAATCGATTTAATTCAGAGTTGTTGCTGTTTTAGAGATTATCACAAAATGTGCAAAATTTTGATTTTTCTTTGATTTTTAACTCTGTGTATCATTTAAAATACTTATGTTCACATTAAAAATGACCTCAAAGTAGTTACAGTGTATTTTGTGTTTAAAAAGCAAACACATTACAATTACAATTGTTACAATTACAATTCAAACTCCAACCTTAAAAAATTATTAAAGTTCAAAATATACAGCCTAGAATCACATTAGGTGGTTTGAAGGAATTACCCAGTTGTCCAACAGAGGGCGATGTGAATTCACCTTGGCCGGCATCCATGCTGTCTTTGCTCATCAGGAGACAAACGGCTAACTTGTCCTCCTGAGTGGACAATCAGGACACTCTGGGCAGAGGAAATGGCATACAAATAAATGGATCAAAGGATTTTATATATCTAGCTCATCTTTCAAATGGAGATTCCAATTTTACCTTACCCTAAACCAAAACACACAGATTTTTCTTCAGCCTGTTGTGATTGTAGGCAAAATTATCTGGCATCGTTTACCGTTTTGTCCGGTACTATAAACTCTAAAGCAAATTTGAAATGCTGTTGACAGAAACAGGGCTTTCAGATAAAGTCAACAACTTTTGTACTAAACACACACTTGGTAACAGCCCTTTTTCATGGCAGACATTATGACAGATCACAGTAGGAACAGCACAGGAATAAGTAATCAAATTAATGTCACAATGTCTTGGCTGCATGAACTTAACATTGTTAATATTTGCAGTAACACATATGCTTTTCATGCAAAGACATTTTAAAGTTTTATTCTGTGAAACAGGCCTATTGTGCATTTAACTTCAAATATTATGTTTAGCCCAGCAGTCAATATATTCTCAACAGTGTCTCATTGTTTTTCCCATTTCTATTTATTTATTTATTTTTTTCCCTAATCATCACACAGTGACTGAGCTGTATTTAATAAACAACCTGGATAATTAAGGCTTGTATTGACAAAATCAATACAGTGGTCAGTCATTTCAGGGCACCTTTTGACTGCACCTTTTAAATCATGCTTCACTTAACAGAAAGTAGTCATGGTTTGTTTTTGGAGGCCAACTAAAACTTGAAAGAAAAGTCACGTCACCACCCCTCGTTCCCATTGGTCCATCGTACAACATCTAAGCCTGTCATGAGACAGGTTTAGGAGGCGTAAACGGATGCTTGGCATTCTTTTGGAGATGCAGAGGAAAAACATCAGTGTTTCCAGATGCTCCAACGATAAAACATCCCTCTTTCATTATTTAACACTGGGTTCATGTGAGACTGACTTCAGAAAAGTCAGAATTGTTTTGTATTTCAGACTTAAGACTGAATGTCCATTATTTATACCACAGTGCGAAGACGCAGGTTGCATTTTTCCATTTTCTACTAGGCCAGACTTTAAAAATCTCAAAGTATACCTCACTTATTTTTGTCCACTTGACCTCTTTCCACTAAATCACCAGTCTACTCTTGCACACTGTTTGCTACCAGTGCTAAAATGAATGTTCTATCTGTAATCCTCAGGCATGGTGGGCTACGGCATGGCCAAAGCTGCCGTCCACCAACTGTGTCAGAGTCTTGCAGCAGAAAAGAGTGGCTTGCCAGCAGGAGCTGCTGCTGTGGCTATACTACCGTGAGTACTGCATTGAAATGTTATGTACACTCCCAATGATGTTGTGGTGTTGGTGCACAGTGCTCTGATGGCACCATGATCTGCAGCAGAAGAGGCACGAGTAGGTGATTTTAAAGTAAATTCACTATTAAAACAAGTTTTCTAATTTTTCAGCTTCTTAGATTTGAATATTTGGTTTCATTGCTCTATATAACAATATAACAAGAAATCATTACAACTGAATCATTTTAGTTTATGTACAAAACTAGACATTTGAGAACATCGTCATTTCCAGGTTTGAAAAGCACTGATCATTATTTTCTGACATTTTATGAACCAAAGGATTACATGATGCTGATTTTTTTTTTTTTTTAAACATCACATGATCAATTGAAAGAATAATTGAAAGGTTAATCGATCATGAAAATATTTTAGTTGCAACCCTACCTCAGCCACAGAAACATTATGATTTATTTTGTGTCAAATTGTCAGTTAAAGACAACGCAGGATAAGGCTCCAGTCATTTTATAAAAAATAAAAAATCTGTTTTAAAAATGTGGTCCTATTAATGGATACACTTGTAACAGAAGATAATAAACTGAGACCCGGAGGACTCATAAAAGGTGAATCATAAAAAGACTAAGGATAAAAGAAGCAAGAGAAGAGATGATCATATTAACAGTAAATCACATTTTTAATTTGAGCTCCTTTTGACTCCCCTCCTTTCAAATCCCTGAATGAATTAAAATATTAGACGCCAATGGCTTTTCAAAGTCTTCTTGTAAAATCTTTAATTTAGAGCAAAATCACATCCATGGGATTTTATTTTAATTTTTTTTTTTTTTAAATTTGAATGTTAAATCAGCTCATCTGTGTTTTTAGAGTCTTGTTTTCTCATCATCTGTGTGCGTGGCCCAGTTCTCTGCAGCCTGCACTTCCCATTTTCACCTGAAGGTAACAGAAAACTGGAGGTGCACTAATGAATAACAGTCACAGATGTCCTCTTTCTCAAAGACACCTGCATCTTTATTTAATTTATTTCTGTAAACACTGATTCCATTTTCCAGATGTGGCACGTGAGGATACATTTTATAAAAATTGTCTTCTCTGACTAGACCAGTGTCAAAAAGTCATATTTATTCCTAAAGGAAAAAATGTCCATGTGTTTTTCAGTGAGTCGGCAGAAATGTCGTGATACATAACAGATGATTATCTCATGTTTTGTTTATGATTTACTAATTCATTATGTAAGTATGTTCTGTTATATCCACATTAATTGATCTTAGTTAAGTAAATAGTTAATTTCTTTTCAAATAGATTAATATTAAGAATACATCATAAGTATTTGTATGAAATTCTGCCTCGTGTGAAAATTTACTTTTAGGAAATGGGAAATCTTTTTTTTTCTAAATTAAGTTTTTAGTTCAGTTGAGAAAACATAATGAAATCCATCCATGAAGTCATATACCACAGTTCATTCACATATGCAATCATTGTTATCACACTTCCTATGTTTAAACGCTGGTAACGGAGTTCATCCATCCACAGGTATGGATTTTCATGTATGCTTATAGCCACAAACTCATTCCTCTGGAACAAAAGAGGGAATTAAGGAGGAGAATAAGTAAATGTAACCAGTGGGGTCATGCACTCTGTTGTGTAGCTGTGGCTTGAGTTAAATAAGCCGCAGCCAGACCACAAGCTCTTTTGAAGGTTAGTTTACAGCTTATTTCTGACATAAAGTGCTCAAAACAAACAAAAAAGAAAACACTACTCAGACACGTGAAGCCCCTAAACAAATGAAATAATGAAAATTAGTTTACATATGAAAAGAAAACTGAATAAAATATATAATTAAGGAAACTAGAGCACAAAACATAAGGCATGAAAGTTACAGCAGAAAGGGACACAAAACAGACGGCAAAAATTCATTTTGTTTATATTCACACCTTTTACAAAATAATGATGTGTGGAACAATAATGGCATTGTTACACACACATAATTACATTTTTTTTAAAAGTCCAAGTGAGGACGTCACTGCAATTTCAAGGACACTTTAAACTCTAGAAGAGTAAATGTTATATAGCTGTCTTTGCAGGCTGAGAAGGATTTCTTTTTAATAGCACAATCACTGTGTGTAAGAACTGTCGTGTGCTTTTATTATTTAAAAAGAGGCATAAAAGAAGACACACAACCTTAAACCTGTGGAGCCTCATCTGGAAAGAGTCACTTGTTCACCATTTGTTCTCTGCTCATTTTCTATTCTCTTGCACTGGGCTACCTTTTTGTCAAGAGAGCAGATGTAGTAGGGATCGAATTACATTAGAAACCTGGACAAATGCACAATAGTCTCTCTTACTGTGGAAAACATTTTATTCTACTTAGTTTCTCTTGTAGCCACAGTTTGTGTTTTGGGCAGAAATGAAGTTGCAGCTATATATTTACTGCAACACAAAAATATTACATACTGCACCTTGAAATGTAGCAACTACGTACATGTCCGGCATGTGAAGATGAAAAGCTGGTGTGCTGCAGCGTTGACTGCGTAGGCAGCCCAAACAAAGCCTTATTCCTGACCTTAACCATAACCAATTAATGTCTAACCCTAACCACGATTCACATTTTATCCCTAAACTTAACCAGCTCCTTGGTAATAAGTGTCTCCCTCATTAGAACCAGATTTTGGTCACCATGGGGAAAAGTGGTCCTGACAAGGTCAGTGTTTATGCCAGAAATTGTCACAAATACCAGTAAACGCAAAACACACTCCTTTTGTAATGTTCAGTGCGTAAGTGCGAGGTGAAGATGAGCTACAGGAAGGAATAAAAGATGGATAGGGCTGTTGGTTTCATCCAGTATATCTGTGGTTGTGCACATGATCTATTTCAGATGAATGAATCGCGCCATAGCGTTTTCATCACTGCCTTGTCTTTCCACTGGCTGAATTTCAAACCACTGTTTTTGCACTGTCATCGTGAGGCGGTGGAAAATTGCCTTTTCTAGCGGGTGTTTCTCACTCCTGCTCTCTTTGGTCGCACTTACCAACAAAATGAGGCAGGACTGCCTCTCCAGCTCGCTGTCACATCTGTTCAACATTAGCCCCATGACTTGCATTTCTGTCCCCCTCCACCCCCCAAGCCTCTGGCTGCTCTACCATCATATACAACACTGCAGCAGTGTAGAGTTTTCCTGCTAAAGCCAGATAATGGGGATTATCACAGTGCTGTGAAGTCAAAGTAAATTCTAAAAGGATAATTTATCATAAGAGTGGATTTTAGGTATTTTTGCATCAGTGAATTTTGAATAGTTGTGTTAAAGCTAAAATAAGAAAATTGTTTCTCTATGTACATAACTGAGTATGAGTGACTTGTTCATTAATAATAGCTTCTTTTACTTATTGTTTTCACATTTTCTTGATACTATAGATGCATACAATAAGGATGAATGGTTACAACAGTGCAAATTTATGTTTGCTGCTGAGCAGCCCAACATTCAATCATCTAGACCAGTGGTTCCTAAAGACTGGGGCAGGACCCATAGAAGGGTCATGGGAAATGAGTTTCTCTAACTTTTCAGTTAAGATTTTTGTTTGTGTTTTAAATAATGAGCAAAATTATTTTAACTAATTTACCAAACATATGGATGATATGGCTTTAAATGACATTTATGCACAAATTGCCCAGTATTTGCCATTTGTGTTTGACATTGGCCAATCATTGTTTATTAGTAAACCAGTGATTACAATTATGCATTTTTGTTTTCTGAAAAATGTTGCAATTTCACAAAAGTTTTTCTTTAAGTCCATGTTTTCATATTTTGTTTCTTCATTATTTCTTATTGGAAATACTGTATAAAATTGCACTGCAGTGCAAAGAGACAGACCTTTTAGTTTTGTTGTAACTGGTCACTGAAGTTATGATGTTTTTGTTACGTTTCATCAGACAAGCACATAAAGCAGCCAAATTAAATGTTGTGCAACCACAAGATTATTGAGAGTTGAGTCGTGTGTTAGGTTTTACACCAGAGTCGATTATCTTTTATCAGGGTGTTACTTGAACCATATATGAACCTGAATACATAACCACCATATAAAGCAAATGCGTCCGATTATCATTGTGTTTAACCAGTAGAATTCCCTGACAAAGCCACAGCGTCACTCTCATAGTGCTGTACAAATTTGTCCCCAATTTATTTATTTTTAAATTTTTGGATCAGATCAGCTGTGTTTTCTACACAATGCAAACAGTCACTAAGTTGTTTTGCAAAGGTTCCTATTAACATTCTTTAAGCAGCCAGAAAGGCTAGTCCTTCTGTCTGTTCTTTTTAATTTTACCTGTGCATCACTATAACCTAACAGAATAACAATGATGTATGTATTGTTTCTGTGTGCCTTCTGTCTCGCACTAATGGTTTCACAGTGTATCTATTTGCCTCTGGCTTTGCTGCAGCTGCTGCTCCTGATCCCACTGATAACTGTTTAGGTTCAATAAATAAAAAGCTACATGCTCCTGTCCCTTTTTTAAACGATGCACAGTGATACTTGAAGTCATCAACATGAAATGATGCGTGACTCAAATGTAATTTTCTGTCCTCATGTAAACAAAAACCCCGTTTTCATGACTGTGTGTGTGTGGAGATGCTGCAGTCCCCCAGACTCTGCTTCATACTCTTACGTCATCTGGCTTAATTTAATAGGGTTACCTTGGATACGCCGATGAACAGGAAGTTCATGCCTGACGCAGATTTCAGTTCCTGGACACCGCTGGAATACATTGCAGAGTAAGTACTCAAACAAATCTTGATTGTATTGGTTAGATTTATGGCTAAAGTAAACATTGAGAAAATGACCATATCTTTTATGGTTGAGTAAATGTTTTTGCTCATCCGGTTTGTCAGCAATTCCTTTAATCAAGGATTGTTATTGTAATACTTTTTGCTTAACAGCTGTAGGCTGCAGCAAGATTAGATATTTCATCCAGTTTGATAATATCCAAGGAAACAAATGAGCATCTCCGAATTAAAACAGGAACAGCCAAAAGGTGAGAGGACAAGGAACATTAAAATAACCTCCCTACATTGACAACATTCATCCTTAACTCCTTTTAGATTATTGTTTGTCAAATACTTTGTCTATTCCACAACAGAATTCCATTATTTAACATTCTAAAAAGATAATGCCATTAAAATCTTGAATCACTTTTGTTAAGAGCAAGTTAAAATGAGGATTTTGATGCCAAAACACTATCTTAGCTACACTTTCTTTATTTAGCTAAGATAATAAGTGAATGAAAATCAGTTAAAAGAAAGTCCATAATAATAACAAGAAGGTGCCAACATTTTCCTTGGTTCTCATTTTAAATTGTTTAATTCACCCTAGTTGTTATACCACAGCAATAGAGCTTGTACTGAAAATGAACAGAATGTGATAGTTGAAACACTAATGTTTTTACTTGTAGTGACAGAATAAATCTTGTACAACTTTAAAAAAGTTAGACTTTTGTTATTTAAAATATAAACAGTGCATATTCCAATATCTCCATGGTCCACATAGACTGTACAATGGAAAAAAAACACAAAAGTGAAGTTCCAAAATAAGCACTTGTTCACAGGTAGGTTTGATCCAAGATGAAAATAGAATTTTTCACCAATGAAATTGGTAGCTCCCTTGTGGCTCAAACTCATACTGTAATATAATCTCTCTAGTGTAAAACAATATATTAAAAATTGATACATTAATTCTCTTCTGATTTGTATTTTGCACTCCAGCTTTTTAACTCCCTCCAGCATATTTTCCCTTTTTTTTTTTTCCATTCCTGTCATATTTTTATGACGACAAGGAAAAAAAAAAAATGCCTCCTTCTCAATTTCCATAGGGAACTATTACTCTTTTTATGTCCCCTCTTTACACACTTCTCCTCATGTTTCATCTTTGCTGTGTTAACCCAACAGTAAAATCTCACTGAAATCCACCATTTCTCAATTCAACGTTCAAAATACATCAAATGCATTCCAAGCATTTAAGCCGCGAAAGTACTTTTACAGAATTGAAATGTTGATTTAATGCAGCTATACGTGACATATCTTGATCAGTGGGACACTCCATAAAATTTTATATATATATATATATCTTGAACTGATCTCTTTTCTCTTTTTTTATTCTCCTTTTGCAGAATGTTTTTCAACTGGGCCACCGGCGTGAACCGGCCGGCGTCGGGAAGCCTGATGCAGCTGCTGACCTCAGGAGGTGAAACCCAGGCTGTAGCTGCTCAGTAGAAGACAAGAGTGGAGGTGTGGACACGGTGATAGGGTTTCGTTTAGGGAGGGAGAAAAAAAAATGATGGATGGACACAGAAAGGGAGGGAGATGAGGAGATGGAGAAGCACAGACCAGAGGAGGAGGAGGAGCGTATGAGAGGGCTGGAGAGATGCGAGTGATGAAGAGGGTTGGAGGTGAAGAAGAGAGATGGCGACAGAGTGGAGCTAAATAAAATGGGGAGGAGGAGAAGGAGACAGACAGATGGGCTTGTTTTGGAGGGGAGAGGGGGAGGAGGAGGATGAAATTTGAAATTGCAGCCTCACAGTGCCATCTAGCTGCACAACACTGCTATTATCTCATTGTAGGTGACAATCAAGCTGATTGTAGTGAAATGAGTACAAATGGTAGAAACACCATTAGCCACTGAATTCAAGTCATTCACAAAATTATGTTCAACGTATTCAGAATAATTAAGTGATGTGACGCAGTGTTAAATGAGAAACTTGTGTCCTTTTATGTTCAGACTGAAGCTGTGGTAACGTACCATTGTAACTATTTTATTGTTCAACAGTGTTTTTACTCGGGCAAAATAATTTAGGTGAAATATCTAGATGCGATTTTTCTCACAAATGTGAGTGATTTTATTTGCATTACGTGTACATCGGGCTTCAGTTAAATATCTACTATGTAGTAGAGTTTAAATAAGATGGAGCGTTATGACAATGACAAAATATTTACCTTTATTATATGCAGCTGTAATGAAGCTGTGTTCCACATTTTTAATTGCCGTAGAACATAAAAATAAAAAATGGAAAAAGATTTAATTGCGAGATTCATTTGAAAATGGTTTCCCATCATATGGTAAACAGCTAAACATGAATAAACCTCAAAGTAGGTTCATTTAAATGTTCTTATATCCCGTCCTTACAGACCACACCCCTCTAAAATTCATTTCAACCCTTTCATAACATCATTACCATTTATTTTCTGTAGCGTCTGTGAAATTCAGAGCCCGCAGTGTCGGTCGGTGTGTGAGACGTGTAAAATGTGTCGACCTTTTATTTTGCAGCGTTTGAAGGTCTCCTGCCACTGCTGAGCCTCAGAGTGGGGGGGGGTCCGCTGTCTTCTCCCAAACGTACAATAAACTTTAAAGTGCCATGGCCTTATTTTGTGTTTGTCACTGTCAAAACAAAGTGTCCTTGGTGTCCGCGGTTTGTAAAAGGTGCTCTGTTCCTGTGGGTTTTTTAAAGTCGTGTGTTGTAACTGTGTCAACATTCACAATAAAATGATCCAAAATAAAAGATGGATTTGAGGTTTCAAGTTCATTCCTCATGGTGAAAGCAGCAGTTAACAAAACTATCACTTCAAGGCCACAGTATACTGTAGACATATATAACATGAGCCGTCACGACTGATGCGATTCATTCAAAGTTCACTGTTTTCTTTTATTAATTTCTGAAATTTAAGGTTAAAATATCCACAAAGCATATCCACAAAGTAGTGCTCTCACAAGATCATAGTAAATATTAGGTTTATGACGCATTTTCCTGTAAATGTCAAATGCGCTGCCCGCTGTAGTCGGCCTGTGGAGTGTCTATTAAGCAGATGGTCCTCCACTTCTCCTTACTGTCAGAATTTTGAACAATTTTTTTTCCCAAACTTGAGGGGTTTTTGTCAGTGTTGGGGTCAAAAGTGAAGGTCAAGAGTTCAGTCCTGACCTTGGAAACAGCTGTTGACCAAAAAAGTCCCTCCTCATGGTCATAGATTGAGATCAATCACTTTTAGCAAGTGGATAATTGATTTTTTGATAATTGAAAAATTATCCAATTCCCCCAATCCCCAATATCCCCCAATTCGTCTGATTCTGAGGGGGATGGGGGGGGGGGCTGTATTGTTTACCAGTACGTAATTCAATTATGTATCTTAAAAACAGATATAAACTGATCCTGGATGGAAAGAAAAAAGGGGTGGGGTGGTCAAAGGCCAAATCCAACTTGGTCTGTTTCAGTGTTTCCGTCCTGTGACCTTGTGGTCTGGCAGACACACGTTTATCTATGCGTACTGTTTGATTTCTAAAACATTGCCACACACACATAGTCCAAGGCTTTAGCAAAAAATGATTAGTTCTCTGATTTCAGCTCCTTAAATTTGAATACTTTCTGGTTTCTTTGCTCTTCTATGGCAGTAAACTTGACATATTTGATTTGAGGACATTGTCATTAAGTGGATTAAAAAAAAACACTGATTAACACTGCCACCGTTTTCTGTCATTTTATGCACCAAAAATCTATTTAATTAATTGAAAATAAAACTTACTAGTTAGTCAATAATAAATAAAACTCAGTTGCAGCCCTAAATTAGTTTCCCAGTGAGTATTTGTAATAACCACTAGATGGAGCTCTTTCATAAGTCTCCTGCGCTGCTGCACTGCACCTCCTGTGTTTTCCAGTGGAAGTAGCTTTAATCAAATGTGAGTTAATAGTTGGTGGATGAACACTCCATACACTGTAAAAAATAAATAAATAAAAAAATAAATATAATAAACGCACAAAGTTGGAGCAGAGCTCTTTAATATTCACTCTGCTGCACTCCTGATTGCTGAGCATCCAGGCCTTTCACCTTGGAAAATGCAAATCTCTACAGCAGCGACATCTGGGAAGACATCAATTTAAAAGTTGGATTATGACGAATAGATTATTTTACAGCCCTGTCCCTCTTTGCACAAAATGTTGTTTTTGTTCACCCAAGCCATATATTCACCCCCGGTGTGGACCAGAATGCACATGAATAGACTACAGGGCAGCTGCCGGGCCGTAGTCTTAAACTCCACTATTTCTCCCGGCTGGCCACAGTTCCAGGGGACTATATGGCTGTTGACAAGCACACTGCAATAAATCACCATGCCCAGGATTAATAGGAAAGAGCAAAGCACCCCAGCTCACTGTTGCTGATATGTATTTATTCTAGGTGGCATAGCAATTCATCTCACTGGGTGTTTGTGTGTGTGTTTGTGTGTGTGTGTGTGTGCGAGGGCCCCAGGCAAATTCAACATGTCTATGCATACATTACCTCCCATGATGCCAGCACTAGAGAGTGATTGCCCATGGGGATCAAGTCAATGTTTATCACAGAGAGCGTTTCAACTGATCAAAGATTACCGCTGAGACAGAGCACCGTTGTTCCTGTTCCCACTCGGGCAGATAAGTTGTCACCCAGCGCCACAGATGCTATTGTTTTCTGCAGTGTAAACCTATGAGCAGCAAATTATGTGTGTGTCACAGGTGCAGCGGGGCGCTAAAGAGAATTTATCCGGGCTGCTCTTCTTTAAGGCTGTAGATGTATGTTCGCTTTTTTTTCCACATCCTATCTGCAGAGTCTGACCGTCAGGGCCTAAACGGAGGATAACTGATAACTGATTTAAATAATCTGATGTCTCAGTCACTTGCCGTAAACAAGCAGCAGAGTCACATCAGGTCGACAGGACCGCTGGGAATATGAGAGAAAATCTTGATGTATGTTTTGATACGGTAAATATTTATAGGTTTCAGCTGTGAAAATGTTATGATAATCACGTGGGAATATTTATGTGTGCTTATCTTTGTGGTCTGATCATGAACCATGATGTGCCATGCTTAAATTCCCTTCATGACCTTTTGCCCAAGCAACGGCTGGTTTTGAAAGCCCTATTGTATCTGCACTGGTTATTCTTTCTTATTTTAATTTCACTTACTCTTTGAGAGCACTCAGTAGAGATGCAACTAACGATTATCTTCCCCATTATGTTTTTAATTTGATCCATGAGTTCCTACAGTAGGAAAGATGACTGGACACAAACATATGACTTGCACTTGTCCATCTTGTGATCATCATTAAATATCACCTGAAGCCTTTTCATGCTTGCTGTGTTGTGCTGGCAGTGTAGAGTGGAGGACATGAAGCTTTAAAAGACCAACTTCTATTTAAATCATCTGTACACATGTGGATCCTTGTGTCAGCTCTGTGCGGCATGTGTGCACAGTGTGCAACACTGGCACTGCATGTCATTATCATCATGACATGACCCAAAATAACCTCATTTAGAACACGGCCTGCTGTAAAAGAAAGAAAGACCCACTGTTACACCTTGGCTTTAACAGTCATCATCTCTACGCTCATTTTTGAGTAAGTGAACACAATTGACAGGAAAAAAAACACCTAAATCATCAATATACATCAGACTAACCCACATTAATATTGTAGAACTCTTTTGATTTAAAACATATTTATTTATTTATTTGGCAAATAAGCTGAATTCACCCTTTTATCCCCAAATCTGAGCCGGCTCACTGGGCTTCTCTGAGAAGTCAAATTAATCAGTTATAACATTTGACCACTGAAACTTAATTTCAGGAATGCAAGTAAATAACTATATTTTGACACCAAGAAATAATTCTGAGCTTTACTATTTTTCTTTTTTTTCTTTCTTTTTTTGTAAAACTGTTCATTTGAAAATTCATGGATAACAATATTTATTATCATTTTGGTTAAAAAGCTTCTACAAACTGGTGTATTAGCCATTACAGAAACATAAAAAATTATTATGATAATTACCAATGCTGTGGCATAAACCTTACAATGGGTGGTGGTCTAATGCATGTAAGCACTTCACATACTGTACATGACATATAAATATAGAGATACCGTAAATGCAAAATATACACGTAAACAGGATTAAAACAGTAAAATTCGTTTACAAAGAAGATTCCTTTACAAAGAAAGGAATCAAATAGTACACTAAGGTGTAAAAGTGTAAGGATATACATACATATATAGAGAACAAGGAATAAAAAATAAATAAAATGCAACACTACAAACAGCCAAAATCAATAGCTGTTCAACTGCAGTTGATTTCTTAATCCTTTATTGTTGCAACTATCCTGAAAACTTCTGTATATTCTCTATATTTGACTTTTCTGTTCAAATGAACCAGAGCAGATAAATTAAAAACAAACACAATCAGTTGTAAGGAATTGAATGATCCACCTGCGCCGGTGCTTGTCATGATATTTACTTTCACATTATATGGAACGAAAAAATGTATTATACTTAAACAAATTGCCTCTCTCCCCTTGTCCCCCTCTTTTTAATTAATCCTGCCACAAGTGTCGCTAATGTTTGAATTTTCCTGTGCAGCCTATTATGTTATACACAGGACAAAAGAGTGTTTCTGCAGGTGCAATTATCTGAATCCGCCTCACATGGCTCAATGGTTGCAAAGACCTCACAGTGTGCAGTTTCTCTGGCTGTTACTACAAGACCAGGGTATTTACAACATTTGCATTGACACATTGGCTCTCATCACATGTCTTAATATTACTGAGAAATCTGTTCGACAACAGGTACAAAATTACAGTTCTGTGCAGACTGATGAGCAGTGCTGTTCAAAAAGAAGGGAAGGGAAGTGGCTTCAGAGATGTCTGCAAAATCAAAACTACATAAATCGTCATGGTTACTGCCTGCTTGCTTACATACATGCAGGCAGCATAGTGTTGTCCACTGTGTTCTTTATTTGGTCATAAGAACATGGCTAACCACTAAGCTTCATATGCAATGTGGAGAGACTGGTGCTAATTTGAGGTCAAACCAGCTTTCTCCTCATACATACTGTATTGCTGTATATATCTTTTTTTTTTTAATTCAATTAAAACAGCTTTAGGATAACCATGCTGTTATTTAGACTCATTATTTAACGGGTTTTAATGTGATGCCAGTTTAGTGTGTGTTGATTCATTATAATTGTTGATGGTATTTCTTTCATTTCCAAAGCTGTTTTATGATTTTCCTTTTCTCTCCACACACCGCATGTAAAACCATTTAACTGATTACTTTTCACACAGAGAACCTGCGATAGCTTTATTGACAGTGGATTGAGGCTTTCAAGCACAGGCTGTCTGAGTGATTCATTGTGTGTGAAGCAGGGAGAGAAGCAGCGTCCAGACTGGCTGCTTATAGATGAAAACCCCTAGAGGTGAATTTCCTGATTAAAGCCCCCACTCCAGCCCCCCCCCCACCTTCCATTCAAATCCATGCAGCCCTGCATGTGTATATGCATGTGCACGTGGTTTCACTTTTGTGTTGTGTTACTCACATTTTAAGGTTCATGTTGGTGTGACAACACAGGTATGTGCATGGGCGTATTGAGTACTTGCTCTTGTGCAGAGTACATGCATTTTGTGCTTTTGTGACACAAGAAAGCAAACCTCTGTTTTGTATGTTGTGACTAAACACACACTCTCTTGCCTAGTTTTTGTATTTCACAAATTTTCCTTGTCATGTCTGTGCACTGAGACAGTGCCGGCCCAAGCCTTTATGGGGCCCTAGGCTGAATTAGATTTGGGGGCCCCCATTCCATCACCAGTGCTTGACTGACATTGTGTCATTGTTGTTTTTTCTCTATAACTTAGAGGTCAGTATAAAATCACCAAAGTGGTCTAGTATTAAATATTTGTGCTTTCATTTACAACTGTGGTGATACTGAACTTGAATTACACAAGTAGAACAGTTTATTTAGTGCACAGATGCGCAAATGCGCGCTAAATGAGCAACTCCAAAATAAAACCAAAGAACCTAGACTCAACACTAAGATAATTACATATTTCTAAAGATGTCTAGATGTTCAAATGTTTTGGTTGTTTTTTGGTGATTGGGGTCCCCAAAGAGCCGCTTAGTCCTTGTATACCTTGAGCATGCTCTGCAGTGCGATGTAAGATGTTGTTAAAGGATGTTAAAGGATGCCTTGGTCTTAAAACTGCATAATTAATGGACGTGACTTGATTTGAACATTTTTATTAGCTCCATTGTACATCTCTTCTTTTGTCTTTTCAACCCTCCTTGTATGCATTGCAGTTTCACAAAATGCTACATAAATTAAGTTGAGATCATTTTAACTGTTCAGAGCTGCATGTTTTTTGCACTTACTTGTACTTTAAAATCGTCTTATGCATGTGACTGTTGATCCCTATTCATGCATACCTTGTGTGTGTGTGTGTGTGTGTGTTTGCATCAGTTTTTTGAATGCGTATCTCTGTGTGTTTGTGTGTTGTAGAGGTTATGCCTGAGATGGCGGGGCGCCATGTGGAAGCCATTCAGACCTGGAGCGGCAGTGAACATGGAAGGTGAGGCCAGATGGTAGTGGTTATCCCTTGGCTGCTCTGGGTAACCTGACCTGCAGGGGAGGACCCCTCTGCCTCCCAAGGACCAGCCACCACATGTGTTGCGTGAGAGTAAGTCACCCAAAACTCAGGAACCGCCTCTCGGCTTCCTGGCTGCCTGTTCTCATAGCTGGGGCTGTTTTTTTAAACCAAGGATCTAAAACAACAAACTAAAAAAATGGGATCAGTCCAGGGACGGAACCATGGGGTCCTGTAAGGATGTTATTAAGAGTCTGATTTGTGTGTTTGTCCAGCTCAAGGTTTTTTTTTATTTTTTGCATTATGTATAGTGAGTGGGCAGATGTTCTTACCTTTAACACTGAGCAATAAAAGAGCTTTATAGTACATATACAAACTTACATTAAATAGAAAATAATTGAAAGAAATGGAAATGCTGTTTAAAAAAAGTCACTTTAATACATTCTACCAGTTTGAAGTCAAGTCAAGTGTGTTTACTTGTAGCCACTGGTACATTTGTTTTGCGGTAAGTGAAAAGTGTGAGACGAAACGGCTCCAGGCTCCACTAAAAAAAGACTTAATATACATGATAATAAATTAAAACCAGACCCACTGGATCAATACTGCAATAAAAATAAATAAAATACATGCGGCAATAAATAAATACCTATGTAAATAGATAATGTGCAATACCCCTTGTTCAGTTGTGCATTGCCTGCAGGAACAAAACCACTTTTATATTGCTTTGTTTTGCATCTCAACACAGTTAAGGAGCTTAAATTCTGGGTGTAGACACCGGTTCAAGTCAGCATTTAAAATGGAGTTTGTTCGCCTCTCTACATGTCTTGAGTACAGGTTCGCTGTGTTGAGCTGCCGCTCACTGATCCGCCGACTTCCCCACTGGACAATCTGATTAAGAGCATTTCTGCTCTTAAGAGGCAAGTTTCCTAACAATGCTGTAAGACAGAAACCCTAACAAAAAGAATACAACAAAAGCCAACATGTTTTTTTGTCAGTGTGTAAATACTGTAGCCTCCTGAGACAATGTTTACACACAGCTTCACAATTCAGTACAAAGTTCATTTTCAAGTCTAAAATTGTAAATTGAGTTTGATTTTTGATTTTGTAATGGAGCATTGTTTTCCACTGCTACACTGACATTTCCATTGTTGCATTCCTTCTGTTATGACATGTGATTTAATAATAACAATAATAAGAGGAATCTTCTCCGTGAAGACCAGTCACCTTGTTTTGACCCATAAATAAGTCCAAATCAGAATGTGCAAAACTGTTAAGAATCCAAACATCCAGTACATGTTTAACTTGTTACAGATGCAAACCAACGTACTTATAATAGAATAGAATAGAAGCCTTTATTGTCATTGTATACTTAATGCAAGAAAATTGCAGAAGATACTTCAAAAACACATTCACGTAAAACACATGAACAACACATTCCAACCATAACATGAGGCAGGAGAGACTGTGTCATCATGGATATAATATAAATATAGAAAAAGAAAATAAATACAGAATAATAAAACAATCTGTCATTTGAGGTCAGAACAGACAAACTATCCATTTTCCACAGATAGATTCTTCTAGTGTCAAACCCTGCGTGTGCCTCATTTTGCTCGGTAAAAGCCACCACAGGAAGTAACACAATTTAAAAACACTTAAACACATTTTAAGTAGGTGAAAGCAGTCATATATTTAAATGTAAACACATGTTTGAGGAGTCAACACTGCACAGACACATCCCATTAATGCACTGCTCTTGCCCCTTTAATCAGCCGCCTCTGTCTGTCAACATAACACAAGTTTGAATTGACCAGTGTATTAAAACATGCTGTTTGTACACAATGAAGACTAATGTTACATTTTCCTTGTACAACCAGTTTTTTGAGGTTGTTGCCAGCTCGGCCTCTAGATGGCACTAAGTCATAAGTGAACCTGGGAGACGTGGCAGCTTAATTAAAATGTGACTGATAAGTTTTTGATTTAATTAAATGTCCCTCAAGCAGCCAGTTACTCACTGTACAGGGTCGACGTGGACAGAGAGTTTATTTATTTTTAAAAACAGGCTGTGTCAGGTCCAGTGTCTCATAAGATCAAGGCGGCTCGAGATGGTGCTCAACATCTGCTCAGTGAGAGGCGAGCCACTGCTTGAAAAATCCATGTCAATGAATAAATGATGGGCTGATGAGAATCTGCTCCACATATTCTTTCAATGCCCACAGTAAAGGAGTTTCTGAAATTAGTCGTCATAAATAGTAAAATTCAAGAAAATAATATATATATAAAAAAGTGAATCCTTTAGGTGCAAAAAACCCAAAACAAAACAGGATGTAATGAAACACACACTCACGCAGGCAGGAGGAAAAAAAACAAAACAAAACAGAGGCTTCATTGTCTTTGCAGTGTTTTGATTTGTGATTACACAAGTTATGTGGGAATGTGTTTTCCTGGTCTGTCAGGAACGTCGCTCCCACAGTAACGACAGCCTGACAGCAGTGGCTCGCTTTGCACAAAGTTTCTGTCAAAACTCTGCTATACACTCTATTTTATAGTTTTCTCTCCCAGCACATACAGCAGCGTATATTCTGTATGCAGCAGGAGATTCAGTGGGTTATACTGGCAGATCCTGACATTATTTTCTGAGCATTCAGAAGGACACAGTGACATGCACACTGTCTGAGTGTTTGCTTCACTTTTTTTATTTTTTTCACCAAATCCCCTGCTCTTCAGACGAAATTTAATAAAACGTGTATGTTATAAGCACATGTTCAAAGTTACAAGGACTTTTATTTGTCACATGAATGAAGATGCAAGCTAAAACATGCAGACAGGGCAAGAGATCAACATTGAAAATATAAATAGTTAAATAAGCTTAAAAAAATATGAATACAATTAAATATGAAACAAAATCAAGTAATGTAAGGAATCAAGTTCCCAGGATGAAATCACATTTGAGAGAGTGACCTGAATAGTGTTTGGTCTCACCTGTGTCTCAGCAACAGCCAATGCTGCTGACAAACATTGTGTTTTGCATTTTTGTGCAACATAACTGTTGTAAGAACATCTGTATCTTTACACCATCCTGTTGATTTGCACATAATTGATGCTGTTGCAACACAATTATAAGGTTTTCTCTCAATATCTATGTGTGTGTGGTGGGGAATCTGGGCTTGATTGTCAAAGTGCTCTTTGACAAGTTTGACACAGGTCATCATAAATATAGGCCCCAATCTATTTAACAAGTCTGTTTCTAATTATCCTAATCTGCTCTACAGTTTAATAGAATTTAACATTTTGTATTTCATAGTAAATCTGAATCTGAATTTTTTAAAGATGCGAATCATGCTGAACAATGAATGTTTCAAACAGGTTTAGGACCCATAGGAAATTATTCGGGCCACACATTTGGTGTAGGGGTTAGCACTCTTGGCTTGGAACAGGGTTTTTCTGCATGGAGTTTGCATGTTCTCCCCATGTGTGCTTGGTTTTTGTCCGGGTTCTCCGTCTTCCTCCCACAGTCCAAAAACATGCAGATTTGTGGATTACTGAATGTGACAGTGAATGGTTGTTTGTCTCTGTGATGGACTGGTGACCTGTCCAGGGTGTACCCCAAAATGATCACATTTTTCTGATGAAGGTGATCTGTGATCTGTTAATCAACGTTGCTTTTACTGTAGCTCTTTTACTTGTCTAATGCAGTGGTTCTGAAACCTCTTATACCAACTACCACCTAAGAAATGCACGAGTAGAATTGACACAACTCTACTCGTTTTTTTTTGCTTTTTCTTTAGGGATAGTACCTGCTACTTGGTGCTTTTTTATTGGATCCCTGTCAACAGACTGCCGGACATTGATTGGTCAGAGTGTTGTCACTGGCAGAGTCATGAGAGCTGCGTCAATCAACCCGGACAATGCCAAACTGTAGATCAGTTACAACGACTCAAAAAAACCGGAAAACATTAATCTCAAAAGCATTAATCTCCGACATTTTGCAAGGGAAGTTTTAAAATCTCAGTATTTAACAGAGGAGTCTGGTGTATTTAGTGACAGCACTGCTGAAAGCCGGCGATCGTGAGCCGAATCACAACCCGTTCAGCTGTATTTCAGTTCGGTGACTGTGTCAGACAGAGTCTGTGCTCCAGTCATGCAGGAAGTACTGAACTAATCTTTTTAAGAACTGATTCTCATGATTCAGTACAAAGAAGAGAACCACTTATCTTGTCACTAGTTTGTGTCGCGTATAAAACAACGTCGCAGCAGTTTCATGCAGCTGTGCTCGACGACCCCATCCACGTTGAGGAGGAACTATAGTAATGGAAAACTGCGCTCCTGATAATGGAAAAGCACCACTGTCGCCAACGTTAAAATACAGTGGTGTAAATAGTCAGCTTGAACTGGATTAAGTGAATATAAGTGAGTGAGTATAAGCAATGGGAAAGAGGTATGTTGCACTGTATGGTCAGTGGCTGGGACATTTAAGTATCACTGACCTTTGTTCATAGTTTTATTTCATTTTTTTAAATAAATAGTGACAAATGAATGTCAGTGATGAAGGGAGGAAAATGTGAGTAGCAGGAACAGGAAGAACTAAAGCAGGTCTACTGGTTTAGGAAACATGTTATAATGCTGTGTTTAATGACAACCTCAGTGTATGCTGAACAAGGAAACAACCTTTTGATGTCTGCAGCATTTCTCCCCTGAGATGAACCCGCCCTCACCCCACTACCATCATTACACACAAACCCACACACCCTGGATAAACCGTGAAAAAAGAAAAGCATTGTTAATGGACAGAGAAACAGTATTTTATTTTTTGCTTTTTTGAATTATTTTTGAGGCCTCTGGGCTCCCAGCATGTTCTCTTACTATGTATGTTCACTATAAATAAATAAATAAATAAATAAATTACACTTATCAACTGGAAAATCCAAAAGAATCCATATATTGAAAAGTGATTCTGCATTCACCAGGTCCTGGAGATATGATAGACATAAGCATCATCAAACCCAAATGCATCTCAACAAGTTTTTTTTAAATGTTTACTTCATTTTAAGTTGTGGGTCAGATGCCGGATCTACAAAGGAATTATGTATTAATCCCATATTTACAGATGTAATGATAAAATTGATGAAAAGTGATAGACAACTTCACCGCCAACAGGTCCAGATTAGACACAAACATAGACCTGGAGGTGAGATTAACTTGTCACTGATGCATCTCACATAAGTGGTTCTTACTGGGCTCACACCAGTGTTCCCAATACTACTACTACAACCACTGCTAATAATATTACCTTTACTAAATCTCTCATTGTCATCTCCACTGTCACTGCAGTCTCTAAATTCTAATTCTACTGGTATTTCTGCATATGCTGCTTCTCCATTTACATCTCTCTTCATAAATACTGTACCTCTGCTTACAGTGATAGACCTCACATTTCTATTGAATAATAATATTTATAAAAGTGTATTAGTTATTTTCCTTGCAGCTAAAACATGCAGAATCCAGTATGTCAAAGTAGATGTGGGTGGATACTGCAGGCAGCAGCCAGTCAAATCCAGGTCAGTGGTGGTGGGGGCAGCAGTGTGTGTGTATGTGTGTGTATTTGTTACCTCTTTAGAACCTTTTCTGGCATAAACACCGACCTTGTCAGGACCAGTAGTCGTCCTATAGAGCCAAACACGGCGTCCTAATGAGGCAGAAACTAATTTCTGAGGAACTGGTTAGGTTTAGGGCTAAAATGTGGATTGTGGTTAGGTTAAGGTTAGGATTAGGAAGTAACTGGTTATGATTATGAACTTGCGTGTTCTTGTACTTGCTGCAGAGTGAGGACCAAAAATCGAATAAGCCCTACAGAGTGACATTTTGGCTGGTCTTCAGGGTTAAGACCTGGTTTTAGTGTTAGGGTAAGGGTTAGGCATCTAGTTGTGATGTTAAGGGCAAGGGGCTAGAGAATCTATTATGTCTATGAGGGTCCTCACTTTGATAGAAGCACAAACGTGTCTGTATGTGTGTATTGGGGTTGGGGGTTGGGGGGGGGGGTTTACTATACACACTGGGAAAAATGATGTGACTGAATCGAGAGTTTCCATACAGGCAACAGGATCTGACCAAGATAAGCCTCTTGGGAGTCATGCAGTCCTCTCTCTCAGGGAGGATTATACACACACGCATAAACACCCTCTCTCACGCTTCTCTCTGTGTGACTGTACACACATCTGCCCATATGCCCGTCTGTCAGTCTCTCTGTCTGTGTTTCTCTCTCCGTTGACATCCCAGGGTGGCGCCTCATGCAGATAAACGGGTCCAAAACATCCAAGTTTGGGGATTTTCTCGTTCTCTCAGGTCTTTGTGGAAACACAGTCTCCGCACCTTCCTACACATCTGTTTCTCATTTACATCCAGGGTCTAAGTTCAGTGGAAGATGGGGGGAGGAGGGAGCGGTGTTTGGTAGGTGGGTGGGTCAGTCAGAAACATCTCAAGTCCTCTGCATGTAGTTTTTATATTTTCACAATAAGCACTTTGTTTCCAATGTTTTCAGGAAAGAAAAACAAAGATGCTTAAATTCATGTCTTTAATTATAGTCTGGAATTAGACATTTTTATGTAATGACTGAACAATAAATATCTGATGAATTATCAATGAATTTTTGTAACTTTATCAAAATTCCAGTCAAATACAATGTCATTTTTGTATCATTGCAGATATTTGAGACCAAACAACACCACAGGAACATTTATGAACTAATCACATTCTGATGCTCAGTGAGTCATCTTTCAACTGCAAGATTGAGGGTTTGATTCCCATCTCTTCTAGTCTTCTATGTGCTGATGTGTCTCTGGGCAAGACACTTAATTCCACATTGCTTCTTGCAAATTTGTTCTGTTTTAAAACCCAAGGCTATTAAACCAGTGTACTTTAATTCAAGTTCAGTATCACCAGACTTAGTTCTTTACTATGAATATAAAAGTGCAAATTAAAACTAGGCAATTTTTCTGATTTTACTGCCCTCTAATGTTAACAAATGAAGACCGACACTGGTTTGGAGTTCGTAACATAAATATAATATAAGTAAAGCAATTTATTTTGTTACATTTTTATCAAAAATAGTCAAGCACAGGTGACACTGAGGTGGTGGGAAAGGGACCTCAAATCAAATTCAGCTTAGGGGCCCCATAAAGGCTTGGGCCGGCCCTGGTGCCATATAAGTACAGACCAATTACCTTATGTTATTTTATTTGTAGGCGCCACCACAATATCAGTGCTGATCATCAGCTTATCTCTCTTTGTAATGGGTGAAATGTGAGCTGTGTACGCACTGGTGGAATGGAACTGCATTATCATGAAATGGTGTGAAATAGTGTGATTTATTTTGAACCATTATGTCATACTCATTAAAAATATTATTCCACCATTATAATGTTGCTTAGAAGGATCATTCCTAGTGGCAGTCCCTGGATATAGAGGATTGTGTGTGAATACAGGGCGTAGGAAGCCAAGTCTGATCACATGTAGTCACAGGAGAAACATCCACCATCGCATATTAAGGCCAGTTGTATTTAACGCTATCCACATGCAAAGAGATTAATGAGGATGGATGTTAGTGTTTACAGCCATGCTTTTATCTTTAAGGTAACATCTGTATAGCAATATGTTTGCAGTGACAATGCCAACATGCTTTTAAGTGTTAACATGCAAATATGTAATCACTAACAAACGGACAGCAACAGTATTTCTATACTGAAACAGACAAATTAGGTGACTTTGACATGAAGAATAAACATACAGTAGAAATAGCTGTAGAACCATTTATCTACGATGATGACTAAAATGTCCATTGTAATCATAATGGACATGTCTGAAATTGTCCTCTGACTTAAGACAAGAGCAATTTGACTTATTTGACTTCTTGGACAGAAAAGAAAATCAGTGGTGTATGAGACCTGACTACAACAGAAAATTTTACAACATATTACAACATAAAACTATAAACTGAATGCCAGAAAACCTCTGACTGACAGTATAGATTTGAATAGTCGAATGTCTACACATTAGTGCATAAAAATAAAATAAAAGTCGTAGGACTGGGATGACAGACAGAGATTATGTATAGTGTGATGGCTTTAATAACCATTTAATAATACCATTAATAAATATCACTGAGGTTTTTATTTTCTGGGTGACGGCGGAGCTCATTTGGAACATCTGTTCAGAGTTCCACTTTTATTATCTAGACGAGGAACTTTTATTTTGCAGACTTGGGTTGAGCTGACATGGCGGTCGCCGTTGGCATCACCACATGGTTTGACTGCCTTTGTTGCAGTCAGGACCACCAAGTCAGGTTCAGGTGGGTCTGAAAATTGAAGGTCACGAAATAAAAAAAGTCTCGACACCAAGTCTTATTTCACGTACTGTACGCAGCCTGTTGTGTGAGTGGATTACAAGGGGTCAGAGATATTGTACCTGAGCTGTACATGGCAGTAAAAAGAGTAACACAGGCAGTAGATGCTGATGAAATCTATTGTCCAAACATGGCTTTAAAGTTAAACTATGAGTTATCATTCTGACTAAAGCAGGATGTTAAATTGTAATTGTAATGTTCTATCAACGTTCAACGTTCTATCGATTATTAATTGTTAACTCAATCAAGTGTCAACTATTCTGATTAATAATTCATTATTTGACTCATTTTTGTCAATTGATTGCCAATTGATTTTTTTTAGCTTTATAAATGTCAATATTTTCTGGTTTCTTTGCTCCACATAACAACGAAATCAATTAAATACTATCATTTCTGCTTTATGGTCAAAACAAACCATTTTAGAACATAATTATTTTGAGGTTTGTGAAACACTAATCAACATTTTTTAAAAAAAACATTGTCTGACATTTCATGTTCCAACCAACAAATTAATTAATTTAGAAAGTAATTGAAAGATTGATCGATTATCAAAATAATTGTTAGTGGCTGCCCTAGTTGAGAACCTCATGAACAGGATTTTTCCTGGTAAATCACAACTCAGCAGATTACCTTTTTAAAAGGAAAATAATTGAGTTAGAATTTCCATCTTGATCAGGTATTTTATTTTTAAGTCCAAATAACTGCACCAGAGTTAGATTTCAGCTGATTGGCATCTGTCTGTCTCTGTGCTGGTAAAACAGAATACTGTGCAACTTCAATAATTACAATGCCATGAGGCATATACCATAGATATAGACAATCAAAGTGAATTTTACAGTGATGCCATACATAAAAGCTAATTAAATACATTTTGTATACCATTGGTGGTTGGATTTTTGTTGAGATTTAATCAGAGCTTGAGGAATTTGAAAAGAGAATTAATTTGGCTTTAATTTGTTTTTTGGAATTCAATAACACTATGGTGTTGGGGGGGGGGGGTCACTCTAGTGGATTAACAAAATAAAAGAAAACATCTTTACTTCTTTTATTGAAACCACTGCAAATCATGTACTATGTGTGCATGTGTGCACCAATTATCCAGACTAACTTAATTTACAAGAAGAAGAATTTACATTCAGATTATCCCTTAGTTCCTAATTGAATAACCCGCTCATTTTCCTGTTTACAGGTTACATAACATACATTAATTATGACTATCGTTTACATTACATTCAGTGCTGTGACACTATGTCGATCAGGACACTTCACATTTCTGGATTTGATTATTCCTTTTTTCAGAGAATGAACTTACTTACTTTCAATGGGGTGCCTTCTCAATTGTTTTAAAATCAGGATATTTATAATATAATATGTCCATGCAGAGTGTAATCAATAACTATTGATATAAAAATTTAAAGACATTGACTGTTCATCAACAACAGCTAAGTATATAAACCTGCATGTCTGTGGCCTGTTTGACTGCACAAAGCCATTTTTCTCTCACAACCCTAAATGAAGGACGTCTTTGAATTGTGACTTTAAAGGAGCTCTTGTCCTTCATTATTCATGTTAATTTATGCAACAGAATACCCAACTAATAAAATTTTGGAATATATAAGTGTGTCTTGGTCTGGGGTAATGAGAGATGCCAATAATAATATGTAAATTTTGTGAATTATTGAATAGGCATGACTGAGGATTTCTTATTAGTTTGCATGTTTATCTAAAAAAACAGGAAAAAAAAAGATCCATCAAATTTTCAGAGCATTTCTCCTGCTCCAGCCAATAAGTAAATCTAATCAAACACTGAAATCAATAATTCAAGTGTTTATGTGCTGTTGTGTGCATGTGTGTCGTACAGTAGATTTACTTTTGTCTGGTCTTCATTTACAGGAGGCCATCACCCAAACTTTGCGAATGGAAGCCTGTTTTTCATTGACTTGGCAATGACTCCACTGTAATAAACTCATGAATGATCTGGAATCAATACAATTAATCAACCACTCACTGCCCATTATTGCTAAGTGTGTATTCTAATTACTCTGCCCCAACATTAGCTGTTGTAGAAACTCCATGAAAAACTGAGAGCAGCAGGAACTAGTATACTCTCTCTCT
>JAFBJR010000052.1:507076-880155 GCA_016785285.1 Brachirus orientalis | reverse complement strand
ATATATATATATATATATATATATATATAGCAGTCTGTGGTGATGTGGTATAAAAAATGTGCCAAATGTGTTTTTCTTCCTCTTCCTCCTCTTCTCCATTCCCCTGCCTCATTTGCAATGATTATGTTATCAGGGCAGCCAGGCAAAAGGGTGGAGCAACCATAATTTCAGTGCGGGATTAGGCAGAAATAACGAGGTCACCAAGTTACAGTTGCCATGGCAACGACACATCCAAGAACACAGGATGCCATTGCTTAAAAAAAAAAAAAAAAAAAAAAAAAAAAAAAAAAGAAGAAACAAGGCCTGGGATTTTTTTTTTCCCCTCTCTCGGTCTGTCTCTCTGTCTGTCTCTCCCATCCTCTCCTTCTCCCCGTCTCCTTTTTTAAGGCAATGAGGAGTGGAGGGAAGGAGTTCACTTTCACTCTCTCTCTCTCTCTGTTTCTCTCCCAGAGCCTTTTGTTTCTGAACATATTCAGAATAATAAATTTACTGTTGGGAACATTTGTATGTTCCTATATATATATATATATATATATATATATGTATGTATATATATGTGTGTGTGTGTGTATTCTGATCTGTTTCCTATCATTTTAACACTACTGTACCTGCACCATAAAGCTCATTAGAAAAAGCTCATTACCCTTCCCCACCTTCCCCACTCTCACCACCTGTACCTCCCCTGGCCTTAAAAAATAGACAAATCTCCAAGTTTGCCACATTTTTTGGCAGATTCTCCTTTTTTAGGGCAAAAACTACATGAAGTAATCGAAGTCAGGAAATGTTGGTCCTTTTTTGAGGGGAAACAATTGATCTGATGCCCTGGTCTGAGCATTGATTTGGATTGAAGTTGCCAGAAGCTTTTGGGCTTCTGTTCAAACACTTATCTATTCCCGTGTTTCACCTGGTTGCTGGTAAAAACCAGAGCCCAGCAAACTGAATCAACGCTATGCAGAGTCCAATAACAAGCAGGCCTGAAGACAGCATTCAGTACAGCACTGTAATTTTGAAGCACTATTGATCGTCTTTGGGATGATGGTGGTTACACAAAGCCTAAAAAGAAGAAGGAAAAATGTGGATAATTGAAGAAAATACAAGGACACAGGCTGAACCTGACGAGGTAAACACCGGGGATAAATTAAGCAGTGAACCACCGTGTGTGTGTGTGTGCTTGTATTCATCACCTCTTTAGTAGCTTTTCTGGCACTGACCTTGTCAGGACCAGTAGTCCTCATGTAGACCAAAACCTGGCGAGGCAGAACCTCATTTCTAAAAAACCTGTGACGTTTAGGGATAACATTAAAAGTGGGGTTATATTAAGATTAGGGATTATGCTTTGTTTAGGCTGTCCAAATGAATGGAAGCTGTGTGTGTGTGTGTGTCCAGCTCAGTGTCTGCACTCAAAAAGTCTGAAAAATATAGCTACTGCTCGTTAAAACAGAAGATGACGGAACCTGGAGTGAACCACATTAACCAAATAATATAATATTAACCTAAATACACACAGGTATATATACTGTTGGTGATTGTCGATGTTCTTATTTTGCTTCTGTTTGGTTTTCATGAACAGGAATAATGTAACAGGCTCTGTCAAGCAAAACTATCAGATCTGACTGAGGGAGCATTTGTGTGTATACAGCAACAGAGCAGGGTCAGGCGTTGATAAGAAACGTTTAACCCGTCAAACTGCTGAATCACCATGTTTTTTTTGTTTGTTTATTTGTTTGAGCAGTAGAATCCACTTCTGAAAAAAAAAAATCTTTTTGTTTTTGTGTTTTTAGTCACATTCCAATCTCTTTGCAGTCGTCTCACTTTATTAGCGAAATTTGCTGTTGCCTGTGACTGTCTTGACCTAAAATAAATCATTTCTTGTGTGCAGAATGGGAATGTCAGTGGGTGACGCGATCTAAGCACTGCTATCTTTTGTTTATAGTTAAAAATAACATAGTACAGCTTTACAAAGTACAATGATCCTTCTTTGCAACAGTATAATGAAGGAATACTATTTTACAAGGTTATCATATATGCTGTTTTACTTTAAAATGTAACTTAAGGGTATTTTAACCTACATTGTACATGAACACTTAGACTTCATATTCTCTATCATACGACCCATATGTCTTTGGACTCTGGGAAGAATCCAAAGTACCTGAGGAAATCCTCACTCGCTCACTCGCTCACTCGCTCACTCGCTCACTCACTCACTCACTCACTCACTCACTCACTCACTCACTCACTCACTTAGTGGACCTACTTTTATACACAGAAGAGGGATTTATGCACAAAATCTGAAAAGCCATATTGTAAACGTCAAACTCTTATGTGTTCCCAGCTCATAGTACTGAAAATCACATGTACAAAAGTAGTGATAATTATAATTCTGAATAGGTAAAACCACGACTAGTAATTACATGAGTGTGGAATAGTTTGGCAGCCCTATAGTGAAGTGGCAGTTGCAGTATTTTTGGTCTGGAAAGGTCTGGTACGTTAATGAAGTAATTGTAATCCAACAATAGTCTTTTGTGAGTTGTACTGCATTAGCATTAAAAGAAGCAACAGCAGCGAATAAGGTTGTTTTATAAGTTGTACAGTTTCTCGGCTAATATTTGCAGAAGCAACAGCATGAGATGTTGCTGTAGGAGTCGCCTACAAGCCTTTATTAAAGGTCAAATCACTCATTTTGAGATTCATTTCTGTCGTCTAAATAATAACACGGTCTGAATAGGAAAATGTGCATTTATTTTATGACTCAACTTACACAAACAGTAATTCATGCCTGTTTTACTCTTGTCAGTAGAAACATTTCTGTTGTACATACATATTCAACACAGTCACATGGCACTGATGACTTTTGGTCCAGTACTTTATGCACTGGTTGGTTATTTCTGTAAGCACTGACCATCCATGCTGCATGTACCTCAGTGTCTGTATCCACTGTATAGAAATTATTACAAATGTTCAAAACATCATCGAAATACAGAAAAGTCTTTGAAAATCCCCACGAAATAACCTTGAGCAGGTAGAATGAATCCACTGTGGGCTGTTGTGAAGGTGCAGACAGCGGCAGGACCAGCAGCATCACCACAGCTGCTCTCTGCCCTCAAACACCGCTCCAGTCTGCCTCTTTACTTATTCACCACTAAAACCATACCATAAACTTTTTCCACCCTCACATTCACTCCATTCTCTTTTCTTCTTGGTTTTCTACAGTAAAATTGATCTTTGAGACTATAGAGAGCAGCTTTAAATACCTGCGTGGATTTAATTTAAATTTGGACCATTGCAGTGTGGTTTTCGGTTTTTGTATGAGAATATTCTCTCTGCCTCAAATCAGGTAGCAAAGAGAGATGGGTGTGTGTGTGTGTGCTTTGTATGCATGTGTATCTGTGTGTCCGTGTGTGTATGTGCAGGCGCATGTGTGCGTGGCTGCTGCCATGCCTACAAGATGGGGGATGGTAGCGGCACAGCCAGCTATTTTTCCTTCTTTCTCTCCTGAACATCAAGTTTGGTCTTCTATCAGCCGTGTCCTCCACAGAAATGGTTGTTGGTTAAAGATGTGGTGCACAGATCTAGTGATAAACCAGGATATTGATTAATTCTTTTTTTACAGATGCTTATTGATCCATAACATGGTGATTAACCATAATATTGTAGATGCTGTGGAGGTTTTACTGATATACAGATTTTTACTCATGGTGATATTCCTTGATGAAGTTCTTTAATTATGAGCTAATGTATGTATGAATGGTAGCTGACGAAGAAAAAATGGTGCTGTAAAACAAAAACAATGATAGCTGCATGTTTTAATTGAGAAATACATTGAATCACATATGAAATACACAGTTGTTTCAATCTTAAAAAGCGCATTGCTAATTATGAGGTTGAGCACTTCATAGCTAAAGAAAATATGGGAAATAAAGCATGTTTTTTATTAGCACTGATAGATGATCAACTCTAATTGTTCACCTCCTCCACATTGTTAACACTTGTTATCCTTCCCTCTGTACCTGTATGTTCTTCATCTGCTGCTCAGTCAGTCTCTCAAAACAACCCAATTTGTAAAATTAAGGCAACACAGAGAAAGGCAAAACTCAGATTTATCTTTTTTAGGTTTGATTGATTCTGTTCAACCTGCTGTGTTGATGCTTTTCACGGTTAGGTGAACCATCACTAGATGGTGATTGGTTTTAATGGCAAAAGAAAGGTTTTTGGACAAATGTAGATTGTCAAAACACAGCAGAAGATAAACACGTGAACAGTATTTGGAGGCTACAAAATGTGTTTTGCATTCTGACTAGAGGCTGGTGATACCACTGAAATGAATACATGAAAATATTCATTACTTTTTATAAGGTCATGAAATGGTGATTGGTTGTAAAGCATGATCTGCATTGAATAAATATACTCTGAAAGAAATACGGTTATTAAAGCTGTCGATGCTACTTTGATGACAATCAGGGAAAAACCTGACAAAGACCCCGACAACTGCTCATATTGTTGATATGAAAGCACGAAACCTGCTGAATTGACAGTGGTATCGTTTACTGTTGTGCCAGTATTTCTATAATTCCATCCGCATTACAGTTAATTGAGGACATTCAAATACTTTCTTCAAGTCATGTTCACTTTAAAGGTGCACAATCAACAGAATAATTGACAATGAGCAATAAATATATAAGAAAAGTGAACCGTGTGCTTCATCAGAGGGGGGAGGTGCATCAGCACAGTGACAATTCCTGCAGTTTATTTGTTAGAGAAAAGTTTTTCACCTGAGTGGAAATGAGGTCGTTCCACAATGTGAAGCTAATGAGCTGGCCAGTTCAGCTAAAGTGAACCTGAAATCCTATCAGTAAATATTTGTCACGTTGTGGTGCAAAACCTGCAAACACTGACGGCATCTGTGTCCGAACTCAACAGACCAGCAGAAAACCAGAACCACTGCTCTTCCTATTCACTGTGATCTAATGAAGATTCCAGCTTTGGCTCGGTTCTGTGCTTATTTGAGTCAGATACAATATCACAGCTTTGAATTTATTCAAACAATACAGTCTTTTAAACATCTTGGCTGTTAATAAAACATTTGGGCTGATGGCTTTACGACCTGGCCAAGTGTTGTCACACTCCAAAATTAAAACTGGCTCTAAGTCTAGGGCAAAACTGGTCAATATTCAAATGATTTAAGTGAAATGTGCAAAAAAACACTTATTGCCACTATTTAGATTTAAAAGTTACACATTACAGCTTTAACTTTCCCCAAGACATCTTATGAAATTCAGAATAGGACTATCACTTTTTCCAAAAATTGAGTTCAAATATCACAGGGTATGTTATTAGGATATTACCCCACCTGCACTCACATAATCAAGGCATTTATTATTTTTCTTAGCATCTAAGCTAACTGGTTTGTTCATTACTTGCCCTCTAGGTTCTGTAGAACCCCCCGCTTCTGAACCATGTGGTAACTACTTCAGGTGGTCTGATGCACTTTTGGGCTTTATGTTTTGAACTCAAATTGGCTTTTGAGGTTTGAATTTGAGCTTTTCCCCTCCAGTTTAAATGAAGCTTGAATTAAATGTTAATGTGTTATGTTAAGATACAGTATATTAGTGCACAGAAACTCTGCCTTCCTTCTGTCTTTTTTAGTCTTGGCTTGTCAAAGTCCAGCTTTTGTTTGGTCCTCTCTTTTATGGGCTGACTTAAATTTGACTCCAGGTGTATCTCCAGGTTGTATTCAGCCCGCTGACCTTCGCCATATATGACTGAGCCTTTTCAAAAGTAAAATGCTCTGTGGGATTATGACTGAACGCTATGTCTAGTCCTTGTCACATGACGGCGGTGGCACACATCTCTTTTTACAGCATGTTTAGAGAACCATATTTACGGTATGCAGATCACAGTGGAGTTTACATTTTTGTTTATCGATATCCAGTAATTTCAGTCAGCACAGAAGAATACACTAACACTAGTATCATATTAGCTAATATCTTAAAAATTCTCCGGACTTATGCTCACCAAAGCTTGCATGTTGTGTAATTGCAATCTTGTTAGTGTGCATAGGCAGCCATTGGGGCTAACCTCCGCATGACCTCACTCTGTCTGCGGAATGTTGGCCACCATTCTTGCTGACGTCTCACTCACCAGCCGGCACCGCAGAAGACCGAGGGGCATTTAATCGGCACTTGGCAGAGTGCGCCCCGCTTCCTTTCTAAGAAAACACATCCAAAACATCTGCAGCAGAGTGAGCAGAGAGAGGAGAGGGGAAGGAGGGTGAAAGGGGAGGAGGTGGTGGTTAGAAGGATGGGGAGATGTGGTTGAGGTGGTGGCGGCGGCGGTAGGGGGAGCAGAAATGTGGGGGCAGAATGCAGCAGAAGTAAGTCTGTGCTACAAATCTGACGAGGACTTTTGAAAGGCTAAACCCCAAAGAGAACGCTGCTGCCTCGGCTTGCTGCACAACAAACAGCCAGAGCTGAGACAGGCTGGGCTTTTAAAAAAAATATATATAAAAATATAATAAAAATCTCCTGGAGGTGCCTCATGAGAGAGAGAGAGAAGAAAAATAATTATAATGATAACCTGTGTATGCTATACTTGACAAATGTTGCAGATGGAAAATATTCACAAGAGAAAAAAGTGCAGGAATATTTCATATGTAAAATGTCTGCGTTGTGGTTTGAAATGTTTTCATGGTGTAAATGCCACCTTGGCTTTTCATAGAGTGGCCCTCACTGAAGGTGGTGGTTGAGTTATGTTTGTGTGTGCGAGTGTGCGCTTGTTACTGTCTCCACATTTTTATTTTTATTTATTTATTTATTTTTTTACTCCATTTCCACAATTTTTCCACCACTGTCATGGTCTATTTGTGGAATGAGAATGACATTTAGTTGAAGAAAAAAAAAAATCTCATTTTCAATTAGGGTGTGAGTCTTCGCATTACACCTCATATCACCACCTCCATGAATGTAATTTAGGTGGATTATATTTTCTTGTTGAGGCAAGAAGGAGCAGAGAAAATAACAGAATTGCCATGTGTATCATTAGGGTCCAAACTGCACTGAACACAGATTATAATTGCTTGTTATTCAAAGATGCCTCACAAGCCGAGCTCTCGCATGTTTTCTTGTGTAAGCGAGAAAACAGGATGGGGTCTTGTCTGTGAACAAAGCCAATCCTGCAGTGACACTGGTTTACAATCTGCTAATCCCAGTGGAACAGTGAAGGTAATCTGCACATGAAGGTGGTGGAATCTCTCTCTCACTCTCTCTCTCTCTCGCTCTCTCTCTCTCTCTCTCTCTTGCTGAAGATCCTCCAAACCCAGTGCATGTGCCAAGCCTGTGGAAAATGGGATTAAATCATTGCTCTTTTCTTTAATCTTGACAAGGAGAGAAAAACACCTTAATCACTAAGGTTGAGCTCATTCTACATCATAATAATTATTTTACATATACTTTGTAGTGATTTGAAAAAAAAACAATACAATACAATTCAATACAATAATGATTTTAAAAATGTTTTTTCTCCCTCTGTATCATGATATTAACTCGCTTGATGAACAGAAAGAGCTAAAAGTAGACGTTGCCAATTTTGTAACTTCTGTGTATCAGTGTTTTGTGTGAATCTGCTGATTTAAAGACTTACATTTGAGCTGTTTCCCATTTTATTTGACTATATTACAGGGCAAGCTGAGTGAACACTGAATAGACAAAGCTGAAAATTTACTTCATTTTCCACCTTTATGCTAATTGTATTCGTTTTATTATAAGCAGGTGCAGCTAAATGTAGCAGTTTCTTCTGACTTTGTCACCCCACTAGACACACTGATTTTCATGACCTGAACCCAACTGATGACCCACAAATTTAACAATCCGTCATGTATTAAGGCTTTATTCTGTTTATTATAGAACTATAAGTATCAGAAGGTCTCAATCCGAGTGCCGTCCTGGGTGTTGATATTACTCTTTCCACATTCTGGCTGCAGGTCAAGGAAGAGGTTAAATAAATTTATAAAATAAACAGACAAATTATTCAAAACTATGTTTTTTTATTATTGTGTCAGGAAAAAAAAAGGTGCTTCCAGCACACCTGAGCTAAATGTGCGCTCGCTTGAGGAGCTGATTGCTAGAACAGACAACATCACTCTGGCCAGCATGAAGAGGAAAGGTTATGCAGAACAGTGGTCCCTCCAGAAGGATTTTGGCACTGGTGGTGTATCTAACCAAAAGCTATGGATTCCCCTCTAGGAAAAAATAAAACATACATAGGTGAGGTCTCTTTCTGTCTGTATGTGGACATGTCTGAATGAGAGAGAGAGAATGGGACGGAGGAACATTAAAAGGTGGTGGAAAACTTGTTTATATTGATATGTCTTAGCTGAACCACCCAAACCTGCTGTATTTAGTTTTAAGTCCACCCAAACCTTTCGTATCCACTGGTTCGACCTGTGCATCACGACACCACACAGAAAAATGAGTTACTAACCACCTCGCCAATTTGGAATAATTTTAAAAAGTTATATAAAAACTATGTACATAAAGGACATTTTCACCAGTTTAACGAAATACTGTGCACAAACACAGAGCTGGTTCAGCTACAGTCCTGTCTCCCTCTTTCTCTATCAGCCTCACAGCAGAATCTGCACTTCTGTCTTTTCTTCTTCTCCACTTCCTTTCCTCATCTTTAGGAATTTTAGATTAAGTGGCAGAACTTTTCTGTGTGATTTTTGCATTGAGGAAAGACACATTTGCGGGAAAAAGACATCTGCAAAGACATCTGCAGGTGCAGTTACTCACGAGTGAATGGTCCACTACTTGCGTGCTGAGGGTTTTTATATCATTATGTTAACTATGGCATCGGCGAGTCATCGAGCCATATTTTTAGACATGCGTAGAAAATCCTGAAGAGAAAACTCGAGAGAAACTGTTATCAGGCTTTACCCCATAATTTACTCCACAGTTATAATTTTATTCACATGCTCTGAGCCATTATAAGATTGCTCTCTCATCATCATCATCATCATCCTCTTCCTCTTATTTGTTTCATTTTCTACGCACTCCAGTCAAAATTCCTCCGCTCTACTCCAATCACATACCCTGGTATATACAGTAGAACAGTATTTCTGATTTCAGTACCACCAGAGGAAGCTCACGTACCACTGGTTGTACACATACCACAATTTGAGAACCATGTTGCTAACATATATGATGTAGGAAGAGGAGAATGTGTGCTTCCCTTAAATGAACTTAAACAAAAAATAGGCTGTACATGCCATGCACCACTCAATTCATCCCAATCATGTAGATAAATGTCAGACTGACTGACTGACATGCAATGTGCATTGAATTTGGGAATATGACTTTTGGGGCATTGCGTCAAGAAATGTATAATTCAATTTATTTTTACCCAAGTATCATAATACTATCGATAAATGGATTTTAGGTGCATTTTCTTTGCCTTTTCCTCATGTTGTGTTCATGTGCATGCTCAGTACTGTGAGGTTTTCCGTTTTCCTGATCAGACTATACAACCCTGTTGGAGGCATGAGTAATACTCGGCATATATGAGTCATCAGACCTCTTAAAACACAGTCTCCAAAACCAAATTGGTCACAGACGTTTTGAATGGCACACACACACACAAAAATGATTTAATACACAAAACCAAATTAAGGGTGAAAGGTCATCTAGAGGAAACATTTGTCTCTTTTTTGTTGTTTGTTTGCTCCTGTACCATTTTGTCTGCTTCCTTCATCCAAAGCAAACATGTTTACACCCACTCACCACAACATGTTTACAGCTACTCCCTTGAATTCACATATAACATATAATAGTTCCCCGCCTGCTCGCTGATGATCAGAGCATCCGCATGAATCCTCAGCAGTGGTTCAGTTTTGTTACTCTCCATCTCCTACAACATGTAACAGGGACGCCGATAGATGGAGCTGTGGGTTTGAGGAGGAATGGAAGAAAGAGGAGGAGGAGGATGAGGAGGAGGATGGTGAGGAAGACAGGGGAGAAGATTCTCTCAGTGCTTGAAGTTAAAACAGAAGTGTGGAAAAGCCACCGTTCCCAAAACTAGTGGGCAACTCATTAGTGGCACTGTGAGCACTGATGTCCCTTCGTTCCTATCAGTGTGTGTTTACATTCATTGGCATGAAATGGAGGATCTTGTGTCATCACCTCCTGTCCCCAAAAGACTGTGTCACCATTACGTTAATGATGGCTTCTTGATGATTCAGGAGGAAATAAGTGTTTTTCTTAGGTAGTGGTCACTTTCCTTAAAGGGTTGTGGGGGGGGGGGATCTCAGGAAACATACTCTTGGGACATCTCTGTTTGTGCTGCGTGTGTGTGATTGTTAGGATGTTTGTGTGAAGCATGTGCTTGTTCATGTGTGTGTGTGTGTGTATGTCAGGTTTCCCGCTGCGCTGTGCGGCTGGGAGCCCTAGCAAGGGTAAAATTCCATTCTCTCAGCGGAGCAGCATTCTGCATGAGCCAATTCCCAGGAGACACTGCTCTGCATGTCCTCCAGACAGCCAAGCTGAGGCACAGGCTGAGGCTCGCTTATTAACTGACCTGGGGGGGGCGGGGGTGGTGGAGGAGGAGGAGGAGGAGGAGGAGGGAGGGGGGGAAGAGTTGGGGTGGAGGAGGAGGAGGAGGAGGAGGAGGGGGGCAGAGATGGAGAATGAAGGAGGAGGAGGAGGAGAGGAGGGGGGGAGGGTGAGCCCAGGGAGGAAGGAGGAGGTGGTGGGGTAAGGAGGGAGCGAGAGGGAGGAGGGTGTTGGGAATTATGGTTTTGTGTGTGTACGTGCGTGTGTGTGTGGGTTTGTATGTGTGTGTGCTTTGGTGTTCACGTATACGAATGTGTGTGTGTGTGTGTGTGTGTGCGTGCGCTACCGCGCGCAAGTCTGAGTGTGATCAGGGGTGATGGGTTGTGGGTATATGAGCGTGCATGTGTGTGTGTGTGCGTGTGTGTCAGAGGCAGAGGCAGAACTGGTTGAAAATATTAACTCTTTGCTCGCTGCAGCTGCTTTGTTGCTAAAAACTGAGCATAAGAAACAGAAGTGCGGACGTCTAACAAGCTGCAGTGTTGTCTGCGTGGTTGTGTCACAAACCTGAGTGTGTTTCTAACTCGTTAAAGGCAGTTACATGTTTCACAAAAGCCTGGTTAATCACTTTAAATATGTAATATGCCATTTTCTAAATGTGTAAGTATGTCATTTCCACCAGCTATGGAGGTTTGCTCTGCCATTTTTGTCCTTGTTGGTTCGTATATGTTTCATAGTGGCTTCATATTTGTGTCGTTTCACCACCAGCGTTCACTGTATTTGTGCAAATATTAAACTCAAACTCTGTCTTTGCACACAGGCTATTTCTGAAGTAGAACTAAATGCCTCTACTTTCTGTATTAATCTGTTTACATTAATTTGTCGTCCCTGTGCGCAAATATTCCATTTTAGTTTTTGTGTGTCTTTCCATAATTGCTTGACACGACTGTGAGACTCATTTATCACCAGTATGAGGAAATAGCATAATTGAAAAGTGCTTTTCAATTACAATTTGTTTAACTTCAGTAATGAAATAAAATATGCTGCTTCAAAGTTTTACTTCTTTTTTAATACTATTATTATTATTATTCCATCCAGCAGCAAAGAGGAAAGAGAGAGTGGGGGAAAAAAAAATCACTCACGGCAAAATGCAAATGAGCCTGGAAGCTATTACGATGCTAATGAGATTCTACCATAGAAGTTGCTGCTCCGGCATCCGGGGTATATTTCATCCATATTTGGAAAACAGTTATGTTCCCAAAATAGGAGACACACTTCCCAGTGTTCACAGTGCAGTTAGCAAGTCTTTACTGTCAATACAATCCAGACCAAGCTACCATGTTTTCAGGCATATTGATTAAAAATAAAAAGGCATCAGGCTACATGTAAGCTATTACGATGCTAATGAGATTCTACCATAGAAGTTGCTGCTCCGGCATCCGGGGTATATTTCATCCATATTTGGAAAACAGTTATGTTCCCAAAATAGGAGACACACTTCCCAGTGTTCACAGTGCAGTTAGCAAGTCTTTACTCTCAATACAATCCAGACCAAGCTACCATGTTTTCAGGCATATTGATTAAAAATAAAAAGGCATCAGGCTACATGTTCAGTTCTACTCAGCAGAAAACAGTGGGCTTTTTTTTTTTTTTTTTTTTTTTTTACAGTTGTTTTTTTACACTGCTCTATTTTTAGCAGCCTTATCTTCTGCATGTCTCGCTCCTTTTATTAATATTATTATTAAACTCTTCATCCCAGTTCCAAATTATCAAAACAAGTCAGTATGTCAGCAAATGCTCCACTCAAGAAAAAAGGGGGGGTGGCAGAAGAAGAAAAGGCAAATGAGCGTGATTGCTAACACCAGCAGCAGGCACATCAAACACAGAAACAACTTTATATTTTCATGCTCGGCTGTGAAACAGGATAAGACATGTTGCAGGATCTTCCTAACAGGAGCGGCATTGGTGCGTTCAGGTGCAAAACCTGTAGCACGGCTGATAGGGTGTGTAGTTTGTGCGCTAAAGGCAGACAGGTAGGTACGTAGGAAGATAGGGTATGTTACCATAGTAACACCAAGAGGGAACCCAGCAGAAGCAGAGTGCCTATATGTGTCCTGACCCATTTCCATTCTCATCCACAAGTGTTTTGTCTCCCTCACCTTGCTGTTTTTCACGACTAAAAGCACCTCTCCTTCTTCATCCTTGATGCATTTAACAAATGGTTCGGGCTTAAAATGTCCTGCAAAACATGGGACTGAAAACTCCAAACTCTCAAGGTACATTTGGTTTCCTATTCACTCCAAATCAATTAAATTCAGTTCAACTTTGTTGTCCCTGAGAGTAAAGAAAAGAGAAAAAAAAAGCCCAGCTATGAACAGAAACACAAAATAGATACAGAAAAGTATGTGAGACAGTCACTCTCATGGACTGAACTTTGATGAAAATAAAACATTCACACAGACTGGAGTTTTGATTGTTAGCTGTGTAGGAGTTCACCTGTCTATTAATTTGTGTCAGTTAATGAACTAAACCTTCTGCAAAAAGGACAAAAAAATGCATTGAAGGTCAGAATAGGAGACACTCAAAAGCAGCTGCAAAAACGATTCTTCTCATCAGTACGGTGATTAACTGAGCCGTAGTCTTAAGATGTGATCTGTGCTGTTCTACCTGTACTGCGTATAGGCTGTCAAAAGAGAGGGTTTTCAGTTTGCTGCAGCTGAGTTCGGAACATGAACAGCTTCAGAATGATCAAATGAAAGAGTGAAACAAATCTGACCTCAAATTATTAGGTAACAAGTCTTAAATATATCTGTGGTGAGTGGAATTTTCTTTTCCAGACAGTATTTTTATATTTAACTCTGTGTCCTGAGTAATGTTTGTTTTTGTGATATATTGTGAAAAAAATATTAATTTTTCTCAAACTTTACAACTAACATTTCTTAGGAAATGTATTAGCTGGCCATATTATATTAAGAGGCAGCATAGGTTGTTGTATTAATGCAGTAAAACACTGAATTGACAGTATGACAGTGGAGGCACCAGGATGTGGTTGTGTTAGATGATGAGGTGGATACAAAATGTGTTTATTGTGACGGTTAGGCAAGGTAGATGTAATCCTGCCGTCTTTTAGGATTACTCGTTTCTTGGTTCTAGCTAAATGTGTGGTAAATACATGTGTAGAGCATATTTGTTGTATTCAGGAAATATTTATAAGGTTCTACATGTTAAAAATGACCATGATGCCACAACAGGGTCAAACAGGCTTCACTGGTAACAATGGTGTGTTCAAAATATTTGTGTTTAAACACCCAGTAATGCCAACAGAGTGAGCAGAGAGCTGCTAACTGGTAAGCAAAGTACTGAGTGATATCAGACCTAAAAAGCCTCAGTGCCTTTCTCAAAAATGTCTTGACCAGAGGAGAAGAAAGGGCAGGGTCTGCTGTGGAGATAAGTTAAAACATACTTTTCCAAACTTTCTATATGGGTACCAACTTTTTAAAAAGGCAAACAAATCACAATATAAATTACACCAAGACCACATTTTTGCTCATTATGGCGACTAATTTACAGCCCTATCTGTAAAACATAATATAATTTTATCATAAAGACACAAAAATCTTGACTAACAAATGGGTAAAATTCTGCAAATTTGTTTGGGGACCCAAAAAAAAAGGTCTTTGGGAATCATGGCATTAAAATACAGAAACTGAAAGCAGAGAATAAGTTAATGGTGGATGCATATTTTACATATATCACCTTAAATGTTCCTCTCAATACATAAACCGCGATACAGCACCTCATTACCTTTTAATCACTTCATTGTCCTTAAACATAATATTATAGAACAAGGTACACCATGCCATACATTATAGTGTATAACCCTAACCCTGATCTATACAAATAAATAGTATAAAATATTTGTACGAATGTAGACCATCAGTGAAACAATTTCAGTTCTTGCAAATTCACTCTTATCTTACTTAAGGAAAAATTATTCTTCTCAAATAAATGAAAATAAACTCACTGTGAATCTTTCCACATTAAACCAGCCCATGCATTTTCTCTAACCTTCACTAAGTGTTTTGATGTCTAACATAAAGCTTAAAATTATTTTGATAAGTGAATATAGTGCTGCAAAGTTTTTTTGCTATCATCTGTATATTGGCAAATTAGACACCATTAAATAATATTTGTTTACTGACACTAAAAACTGATTGTATAAGTTGTTATATAAGAAGCTAAAATGCTGTATTCTATCACAGTTTGTGAGTGAAGGTACTGCAGGTCATTTCAGAATCATGTATGATTGATTTTTCAAATATATAACATTTGAAATATTTTTTGATCTCCTTTTAATAATGAAGATTTATTTGTCAATTTCCTTCCACCAAAAAACTACAGCATAAAACAAACACACAAAACATTGGTATCAAATCACTGTCATCTGATTTTCATCGAATTGGCCCCAAATACCTTAATCATCATCAAAAACATCATAAATATCAAGAAAAACATCTGTTCTCTTTCATTCCAAAACCAGAACCATCTGATCTCTGGGACAAACATAGAAATATTACAAAATCCGGAGTAAATAGTGCATTTGTTGAGGAATCAACTCACTGGCACTTTAATCTACACCGGTACGTGCTTTGTAGCAGCAGGACGTGTACTTGTGGGATTGACTTGATGTGTTTGTGTTCATCATAATGAAGAAACATGTCAGTCAGTGCAACCGTGTGCTGCACTGTATCCTTGAAATTGTGTTTACATACTAATCTGCAATGGAAAGAAAACATAATACTGACTGAATATCAATTCTATTAACATAATGAAGAAGTATTGCACACCGTTGGCTGGAGAAATGGGGACAGTTCACAGACAGCACTTATGTTTCCTCAGAAATCTATTTAGGAATAATAATAAAAAAGAGATTATAATAGTTTTGTCCAGCGATGGAGCTCTACATGTAGAGAAATTAGATATATTGGGATTTTGTGATGTAAAGTCAATACTAAGATCAATTAGTTGCTGGTTTTTGCCATTTTGTGGAGTATAAGTAAAATAAAGAATATGTTAGGGGATCAATATGTCCTTTTTGAATGTTTTAAGTGTCTTCATTGTAGATCATCATAACAAAAAGCCAATGTGCACTTAAAAAAGAGAAAACAGAGAGAGAGAGAGACATCAGTGGGCAGCACATATGTAGCCTCTGTTTACAACACAACCATGTTAATATTGAAATCTGTTAAATGAGCTGTTCTCTTCTATGTATTGTATTACAGCCACACTCGAGTGGTAAGCGCTTTAGGCGAACACCAAATCCTGTTAGAAATGTCAATTGAAAAGGTCTTGAGATATTAAAAATGTAGTTTTTAATTAAAGGTTTATTAATAGATTTTTCAAACTTTTTTTTTAATTACCCGACCAGATGCCTGAGGCATTTGGATTACAACTTTTATCTCACTCGATTCAGACTGCCTCCCCCCATTCAGCCATTTTGGATTAAAAGTCAGACTCTTCATAAATGCTGTTCATTAATTCCCATGTGGGCAGTTAATGTGAGATTCAGTCGCACCGCTATGGTTGGTCTGAGTGTCTATTTATTTTTAGATTCTTGAGGCTACTTTGCAGCCCAGTCCTAATCTGTCATGCAGCAGAACACGGAGGCAATCTCTACTGATATGCAAAAAAGAGGGGGATTAAAAAAAGATTACTAGTGCTGTATCCTTTTTAAAAATTCAACATGTAAGTGACACAAACATGATGTGTTTTGTGGAACATTAGTGATGTATATCTGACAAAATATGGAGTTCGCATGCCAGTGCATTATATGATGCGAACCTCTATGATTTAACCATAATTTGTGAAATTAATCCACAAAATACATTCAGTATGTGTCCATTGAATACTGAGTGTCAACACAGGAAAATCTACCTTAAATCTTAAAATCTTAAAACTAATATTGAGTAATTTGTGAGATGTGAATCGTGTAAAACCAAACAGATTGAAACAATAAGTTTAGCTTTGTTTTCTGGAGACCAACAAAGTCACCAGACATTAAAGAAAGTTAAAGGCATACATTTTATAATACGTAAAATCTGTTGTTTATGTAATTGCTTTGTTTCATTATTTTCATTATGTTTTCCATCAAGTGCTCTCAATCAACTGGTGTGAAAAGTACTTGAGCATCTATTGACAGAGCATGTAGGATTTGTAGATGACACTTTTCTGTGAGAATAGCGTCAGCAACCTTGACTATGATCTCACAGACTAAACCCAGTGTATCTTCTTAAGCCGCTAACCGCTGTTGAAAACACTAAAACACTCCATTTATTGGGTCATAAGTACCTTTACATTCAAGAAAGTACCACTAAACAGTGGGTGATGAACAAAGGTGGATTGCCAGCTATAGGCAAAGCGCGCAGGCATACGCCTTAAAGCAGCAAAACAACTGATTTTTTTGCGTTTTTTGCTTTTTTTAACAAAAACAAGTCATGTAGAATTCAGAGGACTATGATCTCACAGACTAAACCCAGTGTATCTTCTTAAGCCGCTAACCGCTGTTGAAAACACTAAAACACTCCATTTATTGGGTCATAAGTACCTTTACATTCAAGAAAGTACCACTAAACAGTGGGTGATGAACAAAGGTGGATTGCCAGCTATAGGCAAAGCGCGCAGGCATACGCCTTAAAGCAGCAAAACAACTGATCAGCCGTACAATGTTCGAGATTTAGGAGGATCTATCAGTAGAAATTAGGTAGAATATAATAATTATGTTTTCATTAGTGACACAGAACCTGGAACAAAAAACCATTGAGTCCTCTGCCTCTAAATCCTTCATACAGAAAATCTATTTTGTAATTATTAAATTTGTAAACTAATGTCTTATTTTCTCTTTCTTTTGTTTTTCCTTTACATTGTGTATACCAGTGGTTAGAAACTGGGTGAAATGGGAAATGGGTGAAAACTGGCCCACCAGCATATTTTTTTTTTTTTTGCCTTTTTTGCTTTTTTTAACAAAAACAAGTCATGTAGAATTCAGAGCCTTTGTTCTGGAAAAAAAAAAAACAAGCCAAAGAGCAGTTTAAGGACACTAGTAATACTCTCAGGAAAAATCAAGTTACTTTTGTCTCTTGAATGTGCCTTTTTACCTTTTTTGCACAATATTGAAAAAAATTCAAAATTCAAATATTCAAAGAAAAAACTTAGTAGAAAAAAAAAACATGGTGAAAATATGATGTTTTGACCTAGAAAAATATCGACCCTTGGACAAATCTATTTGCCAATCCAGGTGTATATGGTGTATAATCCCAGAAAAATTGAGCTACAATAGTTAACCCCAAATTAGCACTAATTATTAATCTATCACATCACTTGGGAAAAAGGCCCAACAGCAAAGGTCCACTACAGATCTGCACATGGTGATAAGCTAATGACAGTGATTTACAAACTAATAAAATACACTAAAATGCAAATACATAAGCTGAGGCTTATTATTAATATTTGATGTTGCATATTGTTCCTGGGTGTTTGCTGTCCTTTTTGACACACTAATATAAAGAAATTCTAAAAGTGTACTCAGTGTGACTTTGAGTTTGGTGGTTCAACAGCCTGTTTTGCATGTAGTGAATTCAGTGGAAAACCTGACATGTTTTGACTTGTTAAAGTTAAGTCATACTGTGGATTGTGCACTGATGTTTGTTTGTAAACTGCCGTTCTGAAACCTTGAGTTTAGTAATTTAGTTTGGAAAATATATCTAGTTGGGGGGTAGGTTGTCTGTTTTAAATAATTTACCAAATGGGCGTTATGCTGAATTGAGGAAGATCTAAAACTATAGTGACAGAACATAATCTCCCATTAGAAAAATGTTTACTGATGGTATTAATCATTTATGGCCTCACCTTCTGGAACCAGAGATGAGATCATTTTTTTATACAGTCTGCAGTCTATGGTGCTGACGCTGCAGCAGGTAAAGCAGAAATTATAAACTCATGTTGTTTTAATCACAAATCATGCCACTTGATGCATCTGGCATCGGCCCCATTGATCAGCAGCAACATAATCAATACAATATCATGACAATTAACCACATAAAGAGGATGGTTTGCAACTGGATACAGAGGAGAAACAGTGAAGTGAGAAGAAGATATTTATTTAATCCACAGTCAGATTTGAACATGCCAGAGTGAATGTGATGCCAGACGTGAATGTGAGCACTGAAGATACTTGACCCTCAGCTGAAACAGACTCTCACCTCTTTTTAATTGTTAATGCAAAACACGAAACACAGTCAGACATGGGGAAAATGCAGCAGATGGTGTTGGCATTTTGTCTGATCTGTGTGAATTATTTAATGCCTGTGAACACTGGACACAAGAGGGCTTAGTCAGTATTAGCACATACAGGTTCCACATCTTTAAAGGGATAGTTCAGGCTTTTGAAGTGTGGCTGCATGAGGTGTTGACACATTCTCAACGCTAATGAATGGTCACGCACGGCTGTGTCATAGAGGTAGAGTGGGCCGTCTTCTTCCGTCCTTGAGCAAGACACTGGTGCCGGTAAGCTGCTGCTGTGCCAGCAGTGTGTGGATGGGTAGATGAGTGACAGAGAAGGCTCTGTATATTTATGCGCTCTATGAATCGGTGAGTGAATAGGTGAATGGCAAAATTGTAGTGTAAAGTGCTTTGAGTGGTCATACAAAAGCACAATATTAATTGAATGAAAATACAGTATGGCTGCCAGCAGGGACAGAAGAAAGCAAAGAAGGACAAACTTATTTTATGTATAAACGAATGTACCACTTTTTTTCTGTACCAAAAATTTTCACGGCTAAGTGTACATTATCCTAACAATATTTTTGACGCTTTAACTCACAGTTAAAGCGTCTTCTGACTGTAAAATGAATTCTATGAACTGCTAACTCACCCAATTTAACCTTTTTTTTATCACACAGGCACACACGAGTTGCTAGACTTCTGCTCCCTTGTTTGTTTCATTTGTGTCACTAAGGTCAATCTTAAGGGAGGATTTCAAACACTGAAGTCACCGGGTAAAACATTTGAACTAACTGAGGGAGGCAGTGGTGGATTAACAACTCCTGTCTACTGTGACATGAAATTGTTGATTTTCGACATGGACTTTGGTGCAAAGAGTGAGTGGTTCACAAATGTCAGTTTCCAACCAGAAAAGGGTGGCAAACAGCAAAGTAAGTGGCAGTTATATTCTTAAGATACCACTGACTTGAACAGTGAGCCAATTAGTTAAGTGGCTAAAATCAGTTTTCCATATGTTTTTGACAACATCCAAATTTTTTAGTGAGAGCGTCTGAGTCTCAGGATGGTTCACAGAAAGTGCTTGGGTACTGATAATGAGTCAATACCTCATACAACCACCCTTAAAAGAAAACCGTAAATAAAAAAAACTAATAGAAATTAAAGTACACTAGATGCTTATACGCATGCACATGTGTATTGTTCCTTTACTTTCTTTAATCATCAACAAAACATGACATAACCAGTGGATATTAAATCGAAACTCATCATTCTTTATGGTTATCAGTGTCAGTGTGGCTTCAGTGTAAATGAAAACATGTGCACTAAAAACTCTGCATCACTTAAACACACAGCCTGACGCGTGCACGCGCACACCCAGATCTGACTTGAACTTTGCAAGAATGCAAAACTGAGTGCAGGGAACAGGAAACCACCTCCCTCCTCCCCCTTCAATTCTGCCCCCACCAACACCACCACCCTTCCTCCCACCCTCCCCTCGCTTCCTCCCCTCTTCTTCCTCCTCCTCCTCCTCCGGCACCACGCTATAGCAGCGAACTAGGCAGGCCAACTTACAGAGTGCAGCTCAGCCTCGACAGCGCTGCTGCTGCTGCTGCTGCTGCTGCTTCTTCCCACTGAGGCTCTTACGGAGAGCATCGCGCTCCCATGTGCGCTGCTGCTGCTGCTGCTGCTGCCGCCGCTCCTGCTGCTGCTCTGCCCGCTGGATGTTGAAATCGCGCCGTGCGCCTCGTCAGGAGCCACCATGTCCAACCCGACCCACGACCCGTTCTACTCTTCTCCTTTCGGACCCTTCTACAGGAGACACTCGCCCTACATGGTCCAGCCCGAGTACCGGATCTACGAGATGAACAAGCGGCTGCAGACGCGCACAGAGGTGAGCACAGGAGGAGCGGAGAGGAGGAGAGAGCCGCCGCACGGTCCAGTTCAGGGACGCAGTACCGGTGTAGAGCCCAGTATAGCGGGGCTGATGGGGTTCGGTGCAGGGGAAGGGGACGTAAGAGTCGGACATTAAAGAGATAGAGAGAGAGAGAGACATGAGGGTGCGTTAATCAGGAGACATGGATGTGGTGCCAAAGTGCCAAACATTCCAGAGCTTAAAGTAAACAGGCTCCGGTGCGAAGAAACCAACTCTCTCTGAAGTGATCTGAGTCTTAACATCCATCAATTAAGTTGTAGGATTATTTGCAGAAGAGACGCGTTCACGTGGCCAATTAACTTCCAAATCCATGACCTCAAGTCTGAGCGAGTCACCTGAAGTGACTGAAACTACAAGGAATCATAAAAAAAAATTAGCTTTATATAATTTTAATTCACACAATTTCTGCAGTGGCACATACACATGGTCAGTGATATAGCCCATAACTTGACTTAGATTTTTTAAAAAATTCCAGGAAAACCTATGCAATAGGGAAAGTGGCATATTTTCACATGTATTTGTTTATTTCCCCGTGTTAAAATATTTGCATGCCTTGTCTGTTATCAGAAAATGCAACAGTTCAAGCCAAACAAGACCAACAAGAATGCAGAGAGTTTGCATTCTGTGGTGAAGAGTTTCAGGTTAAACTGTTGAGGCAAATTCACCACTCACTCTCTTTCCCTGTGTGTGGATGAACTTTAATCAATGGGATTGATTAAGACACCCATAAAAATGACTCCACCATGTGAACTGACTTCATGTCAGTTTTTCTGTCTGATGCTCCGCTGAATTTGTTGCCATGTCAGTGTGTGTGTGTGTGTGACTGAACCCTGGCTGATCCCACTGAGATTTCTACAGTGAACATATGTCCACAGCATCTGGTCTGTGATCACAAATGTGTATATTTGCTGATTAAAAAAGTTCATTCACCACTCAAGTTACATGGAATCTGCAGTGGAACCACATCCAAATCCAGTAATAATCACATTTTAACAGACTGACAGATTAACCATTTCTTTAGTAATTGATCTGTCTCTTTTAGTGTTTATTAATTGGTTGATTAGTTGAAACTTAGCAAAGAGTCAATCGCATGTTCTTAGAATCCACGATTCCTGCTTCATATTGATTTGTTAGATTTACAGTCTCCAACATAATCATTACTTCCAGAAGAATTGGAGCTGGGTGATCTGGCCAGAAATGTTACCATGAAAAAAAGTTTCCAATCTGTCAGTATTGATTGATATTGTGATAAAACTGAAAGTTAAAGAAACCTAATCATTGTGGTTTTAAAACTCTTTATGGACACAATTAACACCAAAAACGTGTTTGACGAGAAATGTTTCACAAATCTGAGGCAAGATATTCTGAAACAGTTGCGCGTTTGGACTTAAAGTGTGTTTGCACATTGCATGAACATTATCAAACCATTGTTATATTGATATTGAAGAAAAGTGTATCACAATATACTGTACGGCATGTTGTTACTGAATTATTGGGAGTAAAACAAGAAAATGATTCACATTTATAAAAAGATGGAACCAGTGAATGTCTCCATCTGTAATTAGAACATAGTAACTGATACAATATCGGCTGATATATCATCTCTGCCCCAACAATTAGCTCACATTTTAAATTAGCAGATGCTGTTTGAGGCGTTTGATACCCACCGAGACATTAAAAATGGGGGAGTTTTTGTTGAATATGTATATTAAATAGATTTAATGAGGAAATGTGGTGGTTTTTTTTGCTTTTGGAAGGACTCTATGCACTGCAGCAGCTTGCAGAATGATGCCGACTTCTTTCTCCCTGAGAGGAACTTGCAACTTGAAGCAGAGTAGAGCAATGTTTCTGAGATGCAACGGCCCAGTCCTGATGCATTATTCATACGCAGTGGTCCAAACCCCAGCGGACCTCAACTCCCGCTCCTCACATACCCACACACCAAGTGCAATCACCGTGCACACACTCATACACACACACACACAAAGACATTTGCAAACACGTTCTATAACATACAGTACATACAGCACAAACACACTGAAAACACACAAACGTCGGCTTACCTTCATCTCGTCAGACTAAATCTTGTAAAAATAATATGAACTTAATAATATAATTAGTTTTTGTTCTCAGTGGTGTTCCAACTTTTGTCCTCCTCCTTGTTTTTCCTTTCTCTCATCAGCAGCAGGATTGTGTAGCATGTCGCCTCTTCAGTGACGTGGTTATTGTTTGATTAAAATGCAGGTGGTGAATATAATGAGGAAGAAGTAGTGTCCTATGGTGGATTAAAATAAATGGCTCGAGTTGAGCAATTTGTTTGCATCCATAAGCACCATACAACTCAGTCCAGACTTTTTAGTGAAATTATGTAGTAATTATCCAAGTCAGTACAGAACGGTGGCCATAAATTTACACAAAAATGCTGCCCGGTAAAAAAACAAATGTGAAAAAAATGTAATAGAAGTCTCCCTTTATAGAGCTTCCTACAATGACTTATTTTGCCTTAAGTACGACAAAGACTGTGCAGAAACATTGGTATGAAAGTGACGTTTGGGAAGTGTTTGCTTCGTGTAAAGTGAAGACAGGTGTCTGTCCCTTAATGATGATGTGTCTCTGAAGGGTCATTCTGCTGCTTCTCCTGTCAGCGAGTCGCTCTAGTCCGTCTCATATGAGACGCCTTTAAAAGTCTGCTCACAGTTAAAGACAAGACTGTCACTATCAGTGCAGGGCCAGGATGATGATGTTACAAAACAGGAAGTTAAGGCAGTTTCTCTTTTCTCTCTTACACACACGATATGATACAACACACGGAACATAGTCCACGATACCAATATTGTGATACAACAATTCTGTGATAATCAACATATTGCAAGGCAACCATATATTGTGATATAACACTATATGATTGTCTTGCTTAACCTATATTATCATTTTGCGCGATGAAGGACGAACATATATATCGCCACACCGATATTTTGACCCACCCCTAATAGTTAAAGATTAGATCTCTAATTATCACGATCTGTTTCAAAGCATATCGAGCAATAAGGGTAAACAAGAACAAAAGCACAAACAAAAAAAGAACACTGTTGACAAACAAAACTTGTTAACACCTTAATGAATTAAGTTCATTTAAGCTAGAGGAAGCGGCGATCCCTTTAAACATGCTTAAGAGACTTTTAAATAATTTGGCGGAACAGTCTTCATCTTGTAATTGTTTTTTATAATGATTTGTACCATTTGTGTTTATTCCGTTTACCAATGTATTGTCATGTGAGTGTTTGTTTGTCCCTTGTGGTTGGCTGCCTCTTGGCCAGGTCACTCTTGGAAAAGAGATTTTTAATCTCAATGAGGTTTTCCTGGTTAAATAAAGGTTAAATAAAAAAGAAATAAATAAAAATGTTCTCTGCATATAACATCCTGACTTAAGTTTGAATGTCCCCAGTTGAAGTAATTGAATCGAAGTAATTCTTTTAAAGCGACATAATATAGTTTTTGCTCTCGGGATCCCCCTGAAGTTGGAAAACAGTGTTGTCTGTCGCAACTGTCGTTAAACATACGGCGCTCTTGTCTCTTGTCATGTCGTCAGCAAGCATGTTCGCCTTAACTAGCAGCTAGGGGACAAACCAGTCCACTACCAGAATAACGTAGAATTCCAAACATGACTTCAATAACACCACCTGACACACAGCAGCTCCAACGCACTATGTTTAGTTTGTAAGCAAACAGTGTCTACTTACTAGTCTAAGAGTAACAGAGCCCGGTCACTGTCACTCCGACATCCCTCAGCGTCTCTCAGCTGACGATGGCGAGTGAAAGCAGGACCAATATTCATCCTTGTCTGACATCTTATCCTATCACTCTCCCACTTTTTCTTTGACCACTCCGTCAAAATCCTCACACTCTTTGGTATCTGTGCTGTCTCTCCCATTTCCAATCAAAGAACAACTGTATACCTTTCACCCCCAAACTTACTTCACTCACTCGAAGCACTGTGACGTATGCAGTAAACAGCCAAAGCAGTGAAGTTGGTTGGTTCTTGGAGTGACCTGAAAAGTTACATAGTGCCAGTACAGGTGATGGAGACTCTGTCAGCCTCTGACAGGGCGCTAATCAAACTGTTATAAGTAGACAATTAGTTCATAATTTATTTGTAATATTCATTGTCTGAAGTAAACCATTTTCTTTTCTTTAGGGTAGTTGCCTTGAGTTTTTCGGTTTGTCCATTCAGGGCTACTGTACAAACATGGCAGTTCAACGTAGCAGACTCTGTGATAGAAAGTCCACTTCTAGTTTAGGTTTGCAGGGCTCAGTTTTAGGACTATTTACTATTAATATTATATTACATTTATTCTCAGAAAACGTACATACTGGAGCTTCATTTGTGTTGTTTTTGGCAGTTAAAGATGGCCACTGCTCCTTTTGGTTTTTAGAGTGAATATTTTACTTTTTTAAACAAATTTTTTTTTGCCTGTTGCCTTTTTTTCATCTAATAAAACAGCAGACTTGTTCAAAGTGTTATCTGATCTAAAGATTCTTAATATTGTGAAAACCTGCCATTGTTTTGGATAAGAATAGTTCGGCACAAACTGCTTTTTGGCAGGCAATAGAAACAAAATGAGTCACTGTAGTTTGTGCTCTCATTGTTTGGAGTCATTTTTATTTATAATGTTTTTTTAAACAGAGGAACTGACCACGTTTCACTTTGACACTGTTTTTTAGGAAAGTGTTGAAGAAGTCGACTGCAGTCAATCTTCTACCAGAAATTCTCCCATGTGTCTTATAGATTTTCACACAAGTGAAAAAAGCCTAATATCTAGGGAAATTGTTGTGTTTCTTATTCATAATCTGGCCAAATTGCTACTAGAAAAACCTGTTTTTTAAAATATCTAACTTTATCTTAATAGAGTACTACTAGTGGGGTTGCTTTTGTTTTTGAATTTGCTTGGCTGGTGGTGCAGTTCACACTGGCGGATGCAGGACTCAAGAACTTGACACTTGGAGGAGACAAAGATACCTCCAGAGGAAACTTTTATCTGTATATGTGACATCTACAGCACAGGATTGATGTAGGTAATCCTGTGGGTGTGAGATAAAAAGCTGTTAGAATTAGACTCAGGTGTGTTTTTTTTTTACTCTTTAGATTTAAAATCTTATGTACGCTGTTCTTGCTTGGACCTGGAACTTAAAATGGACAATTTCTGCATCAATTTGTGGTTCGTGAATCAATTTCAAATCCAGAGACACATACTTTATTAAGAAAAATACATCCTCAGATGACTTTACTGAAAGTTCACTTTAATTTTTATGATGTTCATTGTTTTATGGTGTTTTAGCGTTACATTTAGGTGAGGATGTTATTTATGTGAAAACACCTGAAGGTTAGACCTACATTGTAATACAGTAGGTCTGATTCTAGGCTGCTTTGCTTTTAGGGCAACTGCTAGTCTTTACGATTAGTTACTGAGATCATTGTCCCATGTTCTTTAGACCTAAACCTATAATCCTGAACTATGTACAGTATAACTCTAATAAATTTTTTATTATTATTTTTCAGTATTTTCTGTTTACATTTTGATTGGATGAGTTGGTAGGTTGGCTGGAATATTTACATTTACATAGATTATAGATTGAATCATTTAATCTACATAGTCTAAGAAAACAGAAAAAAGTAAACACATGTTTCTTTGTGTCAGATTTCATGTTTAATTTTGTCTGAACAGGAGTCCAAAACCTAAAAGTTAAAAGTTATACAATCTCATACAGCAAAGAGAATTTAAAATCATCATTTTGCACCTCCAAATGAGTAGCTAGAGTTTTTAATCTTGAGATTTTGTCATTGTAACGTTTAATCTGTCTTCTTTCTTTCTTTTTTTTAAAATTATTTTTCATGGCATTTTTTTCTTTCTTTCCTAAATGTGTTGTCCAACCAATTGTACAAAGACCAAAGATCTTAATTTTCCAATGATATGAAAAAAAAAAGGTAATCTGATTTAATTTCTGGTGATACAGGCTCTTAAATCAATTACATAATCCTTTTCAGCTCTACTTTCATGTTGGTGCAGCAATTAATTTTCACAGTTAATCTGCCAGTTATTTTCTCAATGAATCCAATGACTCCTTTGGTCTATTAAATGTCAGAGACTAAGAAAATCACAAACTTTTACCTCCTCAAAAGCTCAAGGTGAATACCCTGAAACATTAATAAAACCCAGTGACACTGATTATTCACGATTAGGAATAATCAATTAACTGACTATTAAAGTAAATAAATATCTGAAGGTCTTCAGCTAATCTACAGGAATGATATAAATCCTGAAACAGATGATTATTTTCATTAATTATTCATCTGCAGATAGCTTTCACAGTCAAAATCAATTGTTTTTCTAAACATTTTGTTCTGCGTGACCAACATTTCAACCCCCCACCAAAACAACTTTTCTCACAGTTGCTTAAAATAAAGTAAATTAGTAATCTAAAAAACCTATAGAACCTACCAAATTAATGTAAGATGGTTTGATTTCATTCAGTCTAAAATATTGAGTAAAGACTATCTAAATTCAAATTAATAAATTCAACAGGTATGAAATACAAAAAAAAAAAATGAATTGGGTAAATATACTTAAAAAAAATGCAGTAGCACAACTGACTACTCAAATAATTTGGGTAATATTAACTCTTGATTATTAGGTGAATGTTAATCATCTTAATTGTTAATGATCACTATAACTAATTACTATTTACTTTTTCAAGCAAGCTTATATTTACATGTAAACTTAAAACATTTAGATTCAGATTCAGATTTTGACTTACTGCAGACAGTATTGATCAGGTCAACACTGTCAGTTTTTTTTTAATCAATGGAAAATAAAGTGCACAAATGACAAAATGACACTCTTCACTCTGTATTTTCAACTATCTAAACTATTTACACTTCAACAATTTAAATGTGGATTTGAACCTTCTTGCCCCACTGATCACCATTTGTTATTCCAATAGTGTTAATCCATGGTTCTCAAACTGGTGATACTTGGAGGAAAATCAGAAATACTGTTCTACTGTATATGTGATGGCAGTGGAGCTGAGGAATTTTGAGTGCTTAGAAAATAAATAACAAAATAAATATTACATTTAATAAAAATGCTTAGAGCCACCTTAAGTCTCCATCTTAATCTAATTTCGCTATACCAGTGTTTGAAGTATATGTGAGGAAGAGGAGGATGATGAGAGAGCAGATTATCTTACTGGGAATAAATCTCCCTCCTGTGAAAAGTCTGTATAGCTGACTTTGCTCAACCTGGTTACTTGGTATAAAAAAGTTTGAGAACCACTGGTGTAAATAATGATGGTAATATACTGCATGTGTCTACCTGAGAAAAGGCTGTTGTGATTTGACTCATAACTTCTAATTGGGTTTCATATAATTTCTGCCTTCAGATTCCATGACAGATGGAAATATCGCCGTGTGACTTTGTGTTGTTTACATTAGATCACAAAAGAAATACTTTCATTTTATTTATTTTTAGATGAGACTTGTCTGCCTTGAAGTATGTTGAGTTGTTGTTGTTGCTGTTGTTATTATTGCATGTGTATGCTTTTGGTAGCAAACTTGTCGCCTGTCATGGACACACACGGACATGAAGAGGCGTCCAACGCTAAAGACACACAAAGACCTATTTGTGTGCGATCAGCGCAAACCTTTGAACCCATAACTGTGCCGCAGCTTAAACAGTCCTGCTCCTGTCATGACTCTGGCTCTGTTTCTATCTCCACCTTATTACCTTGCTCCATTCATACTTATTACCTGCCTGGCTGTATTTCTGCACCAGGCAGACTGCTATCCCATTACCTTCATTTTACATGACGTGAACCCGCTGTGACCTGGCAATCTAAACAGACTTTGATGTGGATTTGATACTATGCATACGGTGTGACCACATTGTTTCCTTGCTGTGGCTCGGGAGGGTGAGGGGCGTTGGGGTGGGGGGGGGGGGGGGGGGGGGGGGGGGGGGCAGCTGTGTGCTGATGGCAGATGATTTGTGGGGGAATTTGACACTTAAGCGTATGCAAATGAGGCGGCAGTTTAACATTCAGAGGAGGGGCTTGTTCGACCTCAGCCGGTGTAAGGCTATTAGCATAGAAGGCATTAATATTCAGCAGTGGAGAGCGGGGACACAGAATAACACTGTAAGTAACACTGCAACACAGAGGGTTGAAACAAGGAAAACAAAAGCATTTTAATGATAATAATAATAATAACAATAATAATACCCAGAGGGCTGCATTCAGAAACCTCTGCCCTGCTGCTGAAAGTGGGTGTAATGGTCCCACTCTTCCTCAGCTGATAGATACACAATCAATAGCAGTGAATGACAGACCATTGACTGAATTCAATGGTAGTAAGTCTAATTCTAATTATTCAAATGGGCCTGACTGGTTCGGCCGAGGAACTGGAGGAACTGGAGTGTTCATTATGGCAAAAATCCCTTGTTCCTGTCAGGGGCAAAGTGGATCTGTTCCCATCAGCGCTACATGTCAGATTGACATGAATAGGCTTATGATGTGGAGGTCAAGTTGGCTCTGAGCCGTAAGGTTCATAGAGAGGGATTAAAGATGAGCCACAGAGGCACCAAGCACACAGCAGGAGATTTCTTCTGCTCAGAGTCTGCACTCAACTTTGCAGGCATTAAAATGGAAAATAATAATTATTCTCCTTATTAAGATATCTGAGGATTATCTCGCAGTAAATAGTTTGGCTTCAGAATGTATGAAAATTATCGAACAAATGTCCACAATTAAACTGGCTCAAATGATTTGCATTGTTCAGGCAACTGAAGTGAGGGAAAAGCGTTTAAATCTCCACAAGAACCACGATTCAAACAGTGTTTTATCAGAATTGTTGCAGAGTAATCAGTTAATGAATCAGCTCCAGTAGGTCTTCATCTCTGAAGACAGTCTGTCTATTTTCTGTGTGTTTGAAACAGCAAAAGTCACCAGTTTCTCATCTTAAATCCCAAAACACTGTGAACTATTTTAAAGCTGTAAGAAACAAATACAGTTGATCAAAAAAAAAAAAAAAACAAAAAAAAAAACTGGCAACTGTTTTCATAATCAATTTGTCATTTTTAGACACTTTTTAATCGACAAAAGGTAAATAGTTTGAGTTTTTACTTTATCTTGTGTGGCATTAAACTGCATGTGTGGTCAGAAAAATTAGCGTTTATGCTGGGATCATCGTCAGCCTTCTTGTTTTTGTAATAATCTGAATCCCTAATTTCTAACCTCACATAGGCCAAACACATAATCAGTTAAGCAACTGAGAAAATAACTTGTAGGTTAATTAAAGATCATAAAAATAATAATTTGATCATCCTAATCAAAAAAATAAAGTTAAGATAAATAGCAGATTTTTTGGCTTTTTCCCCCCATTTTACTGGACTGTTCATACACAGGTAAGTTCTTCATAGTAGCAAAAATTTTCTGCTGTGTGCCTCTTAGAATTTGGCTGTGAGTAATTACCACACAGGTGTTGAACATCATGTTGCCCATATCTGAACCATTACTGTTGCATTTGCCTTCCGTCGGGGAAAGCAGGGCTCTGTATGTGCTAGTAAAAAGGTTCAGCATGTGTCAGGACTGAATTTTATTCACTCGTTCTGATGAATGACACAGAATAAAGGATGTTAAATTTACTTGTTCGATATGAAGTAAGTAGATTGTTGGTGTGGTAAAAGAGCAGCAGCCTCACTTTTATGTCCAGATGCGTTTTTGTTGTTTCAAATCAGTCTCTGAAATGCTTAAGTCAACATTATCCATTAAAATGTCAAATACATTTGGAAGTGAAGCCATATTTCATATTAAACGGCACAATGGAGAGTAAGTCTACAGTGAGTCTACAGCATTTGACATTAACCCTGACTCAATGACTAAACATACCCTTATTTATTTGTGTTGTTTATGTGTGTTGTTATTATGATTCACAGCCTCATTGACAGTAAACAGACATCTGCTCTTGTGCACTGTAAAACATTGCTCTGAGCTTTGCTCATTAAAAACAAACAAAAAAAAACAACCTTTTTTTTTTTATTTTCATAACATGGCAGTCACTGAAAGGACTGATCCACAGTAGCTACTGTGTTCCCCTTCCGACGCTTTAAATTAAAGAATAATGCTGCAAAAAAAGGTGAGCGGACAGGCTGATAGGTTTGAGGAGAAAAGTAAAAAATAACCATCTCCCCAGAATACTGTAGTTGGAGCTAAATAGCTTTTGCTGTCTACTATTTTCTTCTTCACAAAGCTTCCCTCTGGTTTAAATTCATTGAATACGGACAGAAATGAAGGACATGAAATGCAGTTTTCTTGTTTTTATGGGAATTCCTGCTCTGCACAGGCTACTGTAAGATACAGCAGCTAAGTAAAATAACAACTGTCCTCTCTTATTCCATGTTGTGGATGACAGTAATTAATGTCTAATTATACAGACCACAGTGAAAGATGTTTAGATAATCCTATTATTGCCCAGGCAGGAAACTTTATTTGTCTTCCATGCTTAGTGAAGGGAGTCATCCAGGTCACGTGAGACAATGTAAGAAAGACATGCTCCGTACCAGTGCTACAGAAATAGTGGTCTTTAAAGTGGCCAAATCAATATATTTATAAAAACAACATCACAAAAGACAGTGTGACACTGTGACGAGGTGCATTATTGTCTGGATCTGCAGATATGCCTCGGCTATTTAGGGCTTTACAGTGAGTTTCAGCTCACTGTCCGCTCACTACTTTACTGCTCTACTTCAGTGTCACCGGGTTGATAAAGATGCAGCAGGAAATATACTTTCAAGTGAAAAAGTGACAGTGAGCCTGATGGAGAATTTAGCATATTTAGCTAAATCTAGCAGGTGGAGAACAAATGCAGAGCAAAAACAAAGTCAAGGACTGATATAGCTAATCCAGTAAAAAACGGAAACGTACCTGAAGCAAAAAGAAAAAAAAAATAAAAATACACACATATTAACTTGAAAAGTTAACTAGAAAAGAATGTACCTACAGATGACAGAAAACAAACTGTCAAAGGTTCAAACCATGTCTCAGGAGACAGATATTGAGCAGTTTCATAGCTGAAGGCACAAAAGACTATAAATCATGGCTGAAGTGGGAGGATGTCAGGATCCCTAAATGGTCATAGCTCACCATCAACAGAAAACAAGGCTCTTAAAAATAAAAATAAGTTTTTCTCCCCCCCAAGACTTCCACATGTTGTTTACAAATTCAGTTGGAAATTAGAGTAACTGGAGTTGCACTCTGGTAAAGCGGCTAGCGTTGTTGTCTTACAGAAAACTGGTTTGGAAATTGGTTCGACCGAGGGCCTTTCTGGGGAGGGTTGGCAGGTTCTCCCCGTGTGTTTGTGGGTTCTCTTTAGAAAGTCCAACACAATCTGAAAACATTCAGATTGGGGATTAGGTTAATTGGACTCTCTACATTGACCATAGGTCAGCTGGGATTGGTTCCAGTCCCCCACCCTATGACCCGCGTGTGGAGGTTAGTGCAAAAGATAATGGATATTATAATAAATGTAAGACCATAAAATATTAAAGATTCATTCAAATGTAACTTATTGACAAAGGTATTTCAACATGTCACAATATAAAAATTTGATAAACTTGATAAGTCAATATTGTTTTCAAAACATTTTGTGTCATATGTAACTTATTTTGCTTCACTGGATGTACTATACTCTCCTGTAGAAACATTAAAATGAATGTGTGCATATTAGGACATGGCCTTTTTTCAACATGTAGCGTCTATTATATCCCACACAATAGTCTTATTGTCAATGTGTTGGTCCAGTACATGAGTCCAGTACATTTTAGGATGTTTCCAGAAAATCCTTTGAGAAAAAAAAAAGAAAACAAAAAAGACCAAAAGACAATGAGTGTCAGTCACATCCAGCAGGATGCATGGACAATAGACCCACCTTTTTCCTGGCCTTTTCCCATGGTTCCTTCCAGGCTGCACAGTCGCCCAGATAACAGAGAGGACAGACGGGCCTGTTGTCCATCTATGTCCTGTTGTTCTCTCTCCTCCTGATGAGGTAATAGAGATCATCCTGAAACACAGAGATCTCTGGTCGGATTATTGCATAAGGGTCTACGAGTCAAACACTGAACGCTTCCTTGGATTAACAATCCTCAGATAAAATAACATCATCCATAAAACTGCAGTTTAACAACAGTAACTAGATGATTAAATTTTATCGCAGTCCTCTATGGCTGAGACCTTTTACATCTAAGACCACTTTTGCCTACGTGTGGGCACATTCAGTCAGTGATAATGTTATGCCACTTTTCCACTGTACAGTTCTAGCACGGCCCTGCTTGGTTCGACTCTTCTTGGTTTGGTATCAGGCGCGTCATTTTCCATTACTTAAGTACCTCCTCGACGTGGGCGGTGTCGTCATAGCGCGGCTGCACGACACTGCTGTGACGTGGTTTTATAAGCAACATTAACACACAGACTATAGTGACGAGCAAAGCAGTTATATTCACTGAATCATTAGGATCAGTTCATTAAAAAGATTAGTTCACTTCCTGTATGACCGGAGCACAGACTCAGTCACTGAACTGAAATACAGCTGAACGGGTTGTGATTCAGCTCACGATCGCCGGATTTCAGCAGTGCTGTTGCTAAATACACCAGACTCCTCTGTTAAATAGTGAGATTTTAGAAATGTTCTTCTTAAATGTTAGAGATCAACACGTTTTCAGGATTTTTTTTTTTACACCTTTCCAACTGATCTACAGTTCGGCATTGTTCGGTTTGAATCCTGTGTCAGACATTGTGCTCAAGACTCTTCCAATGACGACACTCTCTGATCAGTCAGTTGCCGGCAGTCTGTCAATATCATATTTTTGTACTGGCTCAGCTCGACAGGGCAGGTACTACAAAAAGGATGTGATATAAGAGTCCTTTTTAGCTGGAAGTGACTGGTTTTTGGACACCATGTGCACTGTGACTTGTTATTCTGCAGCAAATATATTAATCTGTCTTGAATACAAGGCGATACACCTAAAGGGGTTATCTGTCCAATAAATTTCAAATATGAAACAGAAAACTTAATCAAGTTGATACTATTTCGTCATTAAACAGAAATAAAATGTTCAGCAGTGGATACATTGGCCACAGGGGAGAGACACTGTACTGCTGATTAGTTACGCCAGGACCCAGTCTCTGCTCGGTGCCAGTTTCTGGGTGTTGCATCATTTTACTGATCAGTTGTCATTCTATGATACTATACCTGTATGTTTTTCCTATTTCTCCTGTGAGATGAACTTAACTGTACAACTCTGAATGTACTGTATATATGAAATGAAAAGCAGAATGTCAGTAGTGTGGACTGTTTTTATTTACTTATTAGTGTTTTAATGCAAATGTAGTCTCTTTTTCATAGCAGTCAAAAAACTCTTTGCAAACTCACATCACCCACGTATTCAAGCATCAGTGTAAGTGATTGAGCAAGAGGTTGAATGCGTACATTAGGTCTGACCCTGACTCCTGGGCTCCATCATTCTTTTACTAACACAGAACAAATGTGGGTTTACTGCGATAAATGCAACTTACACTCTCATCCGTAGAACACCAGGCTAATTACTAATTCAAGGGCTTCACAGTCACACTCATAACATACACTCAGTTTGACACATAGTTTGTTTTTTGTGTTTTTTGTTAAATAAAACACTAAGGAACAGTAAATACAGTATGGCAGCACATCAGACAATTTGTCAAATAAGGTTTAGTCAATTGCTCAGTTATGACTGTAACTGTGCTTATGAATTAAATGGTTATTAAGAGTATATATCGTAGTTTTAATTAAAGCTTCTTTTTGTTCACAAAGATATCATGCATTTTTTAGTATTTCATTTTGGTTCTGATTTCTCTAAGCCTTTCAGAACCATTAAAAGACACGGATTGTCAGATTATCAGATTAGATAAAAAGATGACTAACTATACAACTGAATTATTTCTTCCTAATTACTTGTTCTTTTGCTGTCTCTAATCATTTGTTAAAATAATGTCACATTTAATGAATTCCACTCTTTTATTTTTCATTAACGTGCCTTTTTCACTTCATTGTTTGCTTAGACAAAGGTTAATAAAAACAATCAGAAAGTTGCAAAGAGAGGATAAAAAAAAGCCATTTAGAAATTTAACAAGTACTTCATATTAACCACCAGTTTTCTGTTAAATAGTGAAGTTGCCACACTTTGTCAGCGTGGTCTCATTTTCACCCTGAGAGCAACAGGTGAGGATAAACACAGCCACATTACAACAGAGCTCATTCACTTGAACTGAACAATATCAGTGGATTTGATGAAATCCGGTATTGATTGAGCTCCTTGTTAAGCTGCGGGAGGAAGAGTGTCATATTCTGATTGTTTATTGGTCTAATTAGCTCAGTGTTGGGCGAGACAGGCCACACTGGCGGACTGGTGTTAGTGCCTCCAAGTCAGAGACCCTCATGGGTGAAGTAAATATTTTTATTCCTCTGCTTTGTCATTCATGCATTTTGTTGTTGTTTTAGCATTTTCCACCTTTATTGATATTTGTTGTCGCTCAACACACGGCCCTATTCCCTGTGTCTGTGATTGTAGTATTGAGCTAAGGCGTTTTTATGCAGCTAAGGAGTTTACTTAAATGTAAAGATATCTACTATTTTTATTTTATTGACAAATATGACCAACTATAATGTAAGAGTGGGGCTGCAACCAATGAGTGTGCAATAAATGTCAGAGTAGAAAAGCTTGTTTTTGCCTATAAAAACAAGTGTATATATATATATATATGTATATATATACACCACACACATATTATTTTTACCCTTATGTGTTGCAAACCACCACACGTTACAAATAAACAATTTACATTTTATGGTGTTCCAGTAACACACCAGTGTTTATTTTTATAAATTGTAAGTATACTGGATATTTTTTTTTTTATACCAAATATTCTAAAACTTACACTCTCCGTGGTCTCCATGGTTAGGGAAATCATTTTTGTTCATAGCATATAGTGTATATTGAACTACTGTTAAAAAGGCAACAGAATAAACAACATTCATGACCACTGGTGCGTTTCACTTTTGTAAAGATTCAGCTGTGCTTAGAAGTCAGTCAAGACATAATTACTTTTCCTCAGAGCCAGTGTCAATAATAAGCATGTGTTAAAAACAGTGATAGGTACTTTTCAGTCCCTTTTCACTGTAAATTAAATCATCCTATTTCTATAATAATAAATAAAATCATGAAAGCAAGGCTAGTCGGGGTTTAATATAAACACAGATGATGTCATTTGTCTATCACCATCGCACTGTGCAAATATCTTTAACATCACACGGACAAGTTTAAGCCAAAAAGCTGTCTCTTCCTTTTCTTTTTAAATAGAGCTGGAAAACAAACTCTGTAATATATTGAAAGTTTGTCATATTTGCTTGATAAATTACTTTATTTATCACAGCTTATCCGAATTGTTGTCGACGGAGTCTCACTTGTCAGTGTCAGTGCGTATCTTGATTAAGGGCACTTCTGCACAGCAGTGATCTTATTGCTGTTTGGGGATCAGTCCTGCAGCGCTCTGGGTGAAAGCCAGCAGTGTTGAATGCACTCTGCAGTCATTGCTCTTTATGCATGTTTCTCTGGCATAACCTCTGTGTACTAACCTTGACCTTAAACCTACACACTGAAACACAAACACATTGGCCTCTGCCTGCTGCTGCTTGTAACTTGTGACAGTGAAAGAAAAGGAGAGACAGAAAGTGGGAACGGTGCCAAAGTAAATTGGCACATGTGCAGGCTAACGTGGGAACTCCTTCACTGACTTCATTTATCGGGAGAAACTTCATCTCTTGTGAACGTGCTATTGAAGGGCAATGGGTTTTTTTTTCATGGGCTGCATTCATTTTTCTTCATTTACATAATGCTTGGCTGGTGGCTCTGCGGTGGCCAAATAAAATTCAGGAACATGTTATACAAAAAACACTTAAGGCCCAGGAGGATAAACCTGGGCTTAAATGAAACATTAGTGTGCACTGACTGTGACATGATTAAAGCACCATTGTCTTTGTAGTCTTAAGGAATGGTTGCTGTACTTTGTCATACTAAGGACCCTTAAAAGGATGCAGTATCTGCGGTAGAGTTTTGTCTAAGACTAACACCTAATTGGGGTATTTATTTTGTACAGAATACATACTCCCTGCCACAACTGTTATTATTAATATATATTTTTTTAAATTCATTCTAGGGCTGGGTATGAATATTCAATTATTTGATTATTTGTTTGATTACGAAAAGACATTAGTAATTACAAGAAAAATATACAAAATGGAACAGTGTTTTAACAGTTACTTTCTTCTCCAATGACAACCTAATTTGTTACTTTATTACCACAAGGAGGCAGCAGCAGCATTAAAAATATGCTTAGCAGAGTGTATGTGTGTTTGCAGAGGTGATGAAATTTATGAGGTTTCTTGAATGCATCTTGAAGCCATTCCTCCATCGTCTGTCACAATCCGATCTGTAGGTTTCCAGTAATGATCAGGGTGCCACAACCTCATTACCCGGTGGACCTGCAGAAGTTCCAAAAATTACCAGGGTTATTGTTAGCAGCAGTCCCACATGACATAATTAGTTGTTTTCATGCACTGGAGTTGGTCATTGTTTGTTTTCTTGATGTGGAGAACCGGCCTCTGACAAATGTACAATACAACAAACATCCATGTCCATTCCTGCTTCACACTCAGTATCTACTGGAAGATATGCGCTTTGGAATATTCAACTTCAACTTGATATTTACATATTTATATTTTATCATCAGAGCTGCATATTTTTAAATTTGTATCCTTTGATGTCTGATAATATTGGATCCCAAGAGGAATGTTCTCTGTCGTTGTCCGTGCTGCTTTTGTGTGTGTGTAATATAAGCTTATTCAATAAAATATGAAAAATTTATATTGCAAACCTCCTAAAAATAACATTTCTTGCATCTAGGGCTGCAACTAACAGTTATTTTCATAACTAATTAATTAATTCTGTCAATTATTTTCTCAATTAAAAGAGTTTGGTCTGTAAAATGTCAGAAAATTGGAAAATTGGAATCTGGAAATGATGACGTTCTTTGTCATATGGAGCCAAGAAACAAGAAAATATTCACATTTAAGAAGCTAAAGCTATTACTGAAAAAAAAACACTCAAACTCAAATTGTTATAAAAATAGTTTGCAATTAATTTAGTAATTGATTAATAATTGATTAAATGAATAATTGTTCTCCAGTGCCAGTTAAAAAGTATAATTTTTATTGAAGTTCAAAATTGAAATATTTCATACATCAATGGCCTTCACCGTTTCAATCAAACTCAGTCTGTCTTTCTAAAGAGACTTTTCCAACATTTTGAGTCCTTCCCTCTTGTTAAGTTGTTACGCTCCCGCAGTAACCTGAATCTTTGACGGCAGTAAAACTACCTTGGCCCACCAGCGAGTCGAGCTACATGCTATTCAGGAACTGAATGGGGATTCACACATTGGTAATTCTCTGAGGTCAGGCCTCAGACACGCCTACACTCAAGGCTGGGGGGGGGGGTCAGATTTACAAAAGCTTGCTGGCATAACATTTTGAGACATTAGTGGTTGATGGGCTAACTGAAAGACGGCGTGACAGTGAAAGACGTGGTTTTATTTGATGTGGTGGCGTTTGTGTGTGAATGTTCACCATTTCTAAAGCTGGTTGCTCGCTGCATAAACCATATGCCTGTTTCACTATATTTGTGTAAACACATTAGGGATGCATAATACAAAAATAAAAAGTGTACACAGTATACACAATGTTTAGTGTTAACTGTTCCTTGTGCTAGTTTTATGTCGTCAATAAATTACCATAAAGGTAGGAAAAATGGATGGTTTTGTGTAGAGTAGCAGAAAACGGGCATTAGGATGTCAAAATCCTTTCCGGTATTTAAAGGCCACTGTGGTTCCCTAAAATGCTTGTGACAGGGAGGCGTGAGTGGATGAGTCCTCCCTTTGTTACAATCTGCAGTCTCACCATTAGATACCACTAATCCCTACACTCTGGACCAGTGAGTATTTGTTTATTTACTGCAAGATAATATACTGTCAGTGCAGTTTTCAGCGACTTACTGCATATTGCATGTTTGTCTAAAATAATGCAGCCCTAACACAAATATCACTCAGCACGTGTACAGTACAAACTTTTCAAATCTTTTGTGTTTGTGTTGCCATGCTGTGTCATCTGCCTCTCTGTCCTATGCATGGACATTTCTCTGTGTGTGGAATTAACCCCTCAGGTCTGTTGCTGTTTACTCAGGATCCTCCCCATGCTGTCCCTCCAATCCTCTGGATTTCTTGTAAATCCCTGAGGCCTGGCCAATGCTAGTGATTTGTGGTTGGCTAGTGAGCAATTGACACATTGATAAATCCCCCTCTGATGGGCCGCGATCCGTTTGAATCAATAGAGCCTTATCGGCTGACGGCCTTCACGGCTGCGACCACATCACTTCACCCTCAGAGTTGCCCTGATTTGTAGCATTTGACAACAGACATCGTCACGCCACGTGGTTCGTCAGAGAGTCTGCGGGCATAATTGAAGGCAGGACGTCGCCTGTCAGTGAGCAGCAGCCAGAGACGGAGACAGAGAGGGAGAGGTGGATATAAAGAGAGACGGGCAGGGATAAAACAAAGAGAGGCTGATGGGATGTTGGAAGAGCACAAGCTTCTTTTGTCACTGTAAATATATGTCATTTACAATTGTACAACCTGCTTCCACTGACACAATAAAAGTAAAGCTTCCAACATTTGCTGCTGTAGTCGAGGGGATTGAAATTGAAGACAACATCCACGGCGACATGAGCTGTCAGTGTGGTGGATTCATATGGCTTGTGTGCACTGGCCAGGCTTTTGCTGTTCTGCAGCCCGTCTGGCTCTGATCCAGTTTCTCCTCTGTCTTTAGATCTGGGCCAAATCTAGCCAGCTCTCGGCTCCGCCGTAGCCACGCTTCGTAACTTGGCAAGACACTGCCCAAATCCTGCAAAAGCTCCAGTTTGGAGGATTAATGATCACAGATTCGAAATGAAACTTTTTGCTGGATATAATGAAAAAAAGTTTTTTTGTGCAACAATTAGCTTCAGTAGCCACTGCTAAAAAATGTATTCAATTTGCAAAATCAGTACAATAAAGCTGCCAAGTGCTGTTTGCTTTATTGTCATGAATGCTGAAACTAAATGCTGCTCATGCCACATGTTTGTTGTTTTCAGATTCCTCCGTTGTCTAAGTTGGAGGCTTTTCAACTGAGATGCAGACTAAACCATATAATCTATGGTTGAACCCCGCTGTGCCGAGCAGAGGTAATGGAGACAGGACAATGCACAGGCAGCACTGTCAGCTCTCTGCTTTGTGACATACGTACATGCGCTTTATTTTTTTAAGGCAGCTTCAGACCTAAGACACACAATAGTAACATTCCTGAATTATCTAAATTGAGTTTGATCTGAAATATTATATTGTAAAATTGCTCAGTTGAAGCAGAATGCCTGAAAACAAGGTTCGGAAAGGCACAGCGAGGAATAATTTGACAATAAGACTGAGTGTAACAAAGACTTGACAGTGGAAAGGAGACGTGTGTGAGAGAGACAGTTTGACTCAGTATGAGGGAGGTTAGCTAACCCTCTTCTTTAAAACTGAACAAAGGAGATTTTAAAGAGGACGTGTTTCTGTAATAAACAGAGAAGTGGGAGCTTAAGTAAAACACTTTTCATTAAAACAGCGAGAGTAGGCTTAATGAATAACAGAGTCTATAAAACAGAGTGATGGAAGCCCTTAGGATGACAGCACTTGAAAAATTTATCTCCAGTACTAAATCCAGGAAGTTTATGTCAAAGCAGGGATCAGGCTTATTCAAGAAATCCCTCAACCTTTGTCTAACAGCAAAGTTCAGCAAAGTCATTCAGGTGATTTAGGCCATTTTGTGTTTGGCACAGTAAAACATGACGTTGCTTAAATTCAATGAAAAAGCTGTTGTTGTTTTTTTTCCTTTGGCTACAAATCCAAATCTGGTTTGTCTTTCCATCTGTTCTTGGGAACATAATACATGTATCTCAAATATTTCTCAAGGTAATGTCTTCAAATTTGGCCCAAACATTCACTTGGACTCACAGATGAACTGACAAGAATTTGGTCACTGTGACCTAAAAAATGCGTGTTTGTGAACGCAAACTCTCTGGAAAATCTGGAAAAACTTCTTTTTTAGTATCTTGTATGGGTCCTCTCATGTTATTTGTCCCTTTTTCAACAATCTGATTATTAGTGCTTTTATTGTGAAGATGTATCAAGAGCATAGACATAAAGATAAAGACTTGGCCACTTTGTAAAATGTATTTTGGATCTGTTTGTCATCAGCTGACACTGGTTTGTCCCTATTTTATTTTGTTTTGTGTTTGATACTTAGTCATATTATACTTTTTTATACAGTTTTATTTGTCCAGTAATGAGATGGTGGCTGTATTGGCCCAGTGCTTTGGGATTTTACTGTGTTTAACAATCAGCTGCCATTTTATTGGATGAAATTCAGCTTTCACTGTTATTTTCAAAGCAATGTAAGCAGTTATATGTGTATTGATTTTTGAAGCTCTGGTTTTCTGATCGGTTAGCACTCTTGCCTTTGCAGCAAGAGGTCCCGGGTTCACAACCTGGTTGGAACAAGGGGCCTTCTGCAAGGAGTTTGCATGTTCTCCCCGTGGTGCGTGGGTTCTCACCGGGTACTCCGGGTTCCTCCCACAGTCCAAAAACATGCAGATTTGGGGATTAGGTTAATTGGACACTCTAAATTGCCCGTAGGTATGAATGTGAGAATGGTTGTCTGTCTCTATGTGGCCCTGTGATGGACTGGCGACCTGTCCAGGGTGTACCCTGCCTCTCGCCCTATGTTAGCTGGAGATAGGCACCAGCACCCCCCGCGACCCCTAGTGGATAAAGCGGTAGAAAATGAGTGAGAGTGAGTGAGTGGTTTTCTGATCGTGGTTTTGTGTTGTATTTAAGCCTCCAACCCCTAGTTGGCAGCAGACTTTTGGCCATTTGTCTTCTTACTCTGCATCTATTCCACTCACGAGACAAAGAAGAATGTATATTCTTTATGCATACAAAAACAATGTTATTGTTTCTGTGAGCGATTTCTTAAAATAGATTATTTAAGGGCAAATAAAAATCTGCACTATATTGCCTTGCTATCCCAGTATATTGCATTATCTGATTGTCACCTCTGTACCACTGAATTTCCAGATTGTTGCCAGTACACAGCCCCATACTGTCGCTCACACATGAGCTGAATATCAATGATGACGTTTGTATTGGCTTGTGTTTTTATGGTTTTTATTGATTGTAGCTCTCAACAGACATGGATTTGAAATATGACATAGCATGAAATAGAAACGTGCAATTCAAGCTTAAGCACCCCACGATAGTCTTAATAGTTGAGTAAATGTACCTGATATTCTCGCCGCTGTACTCGACTAATTATTGCAGACCTGAGCTCTGAGTTCTGATCTCTGATTTATACCATGGGTTTTTTTCTGTAGAGCAGGTTACACAGTGACATTGTCGAGAGCTGCTGTGTGTGTGTGTGTCTTCGAAGAGAGTCTTGTTCACCCTTCACTTGACTGTCAATCCCCAGAGTCCCCACCCTCTGAAAGGTACTGGATTATGGGCTAAACTCAATCTGAATGCTGAGCAGCACCAACATCTTTCTTTCTTTCTGTCTTTCTCTGTCTGTCTGTTTGTCACTCTTCTCTCTGTCGCTCTGACAAAGATGCATTCATGAAACAGTCACCACACACACACACATGTACTGCTGTTCACACCTGCTGGTTTATCACAGTGTCACATGATCAGACACACACACATACAATAGATAAGGAAGTACTCTCCCACTGGACAGCTAGTCAGTCACGTGTGTGTGTTTGACCAACATATTTCAAATCACAGGTCCAGGACAGCTTATAATCACTGTACCTTCAAAAAAATCTTTAATTAGAATAAATAAGACATTTTGTTATCATCAGAATAAGCGTTTTCCATGTACTTGGGCCTTGCTTTACTGAGGCTACCATCGTACGCCGCCATGGCTCAACAGATGTCATTGCAATCTGCAGACTCAGCACTAGATGTCACCAATTATGACACACCAGACCTTTAATATATGAAGCAAAACCAAATGGCAACAGGTAGTGATGTCACTTAAAATAATCAGATCCTCCGATTTGATTACAGGCTTAAGATTTGTGATTTGGCAGGTGATGATGACGTGCAACCGGACAAAATTGACATTGTGTGCCAAGACCTGAAACTAAATATCATTAGGGGTGGATCAAAATATTCACTTGGTGATATATAATACAATAGGATAATCGATACGCCAGGGCAAATATCTATCTTTAAATTGAGAAATTACTTTGCTCTAAAGTAAACAGTCACTGCCAGTTTCACTCACCAGGCGTCGCTACTTCATGTCTCCTCATGGTGGTGCTGCTCAAATGAAGGAGGGAAAGGAAGGGAGTTTGCAGCGGGATAATGGTGGAGAAAGCTACATTAAGAGACGCTCCATCTATGTTCAATACATAGACTTTATGCACTTTGTTCTCTATGTTGTGAATAAACAGAGAAATCCTTCACTTTTAACTTTTCACTGACGTTTTGTTTTCTTCTGTTAGACAGATATTGTGATGTATTGCTATATCATCGTCTTGCAATGTACTGATTATCACAGAATCGTTTATGCGACATTATTGTTATTGTGGACCATGTATGGTGTGTCGTATCGTGATGTACCCTCTGATGTAAACTAGCGAGAACATTTAATTTTCAGGAAAAATGTTCACTGACTTTTTATATCAAGTGAGTAAGAGATGAGTAGATGGAGGCTGTTCTTTAATATTATATATTCTTTTACTTCTGGATTGTCATCATCCAACAAACAGTTCAGATTGATGATAATCCCAGGTTTGATTTTGATTTTGGTCGAAAACAAAAAGGCTCAGAGGTAGACATATATGAAAAAAGGAAATATGATATGATAAAAAAAAATTATAATTAGACAAATATAAACAGTGGTAGAATAAACAATAATATAAAAATAGAGCAGGAATTTAAAAGCATGCAAGAAAGTTATTTAAAAAATATATGAAATATGCACCTTTTATTGTGAAAGTCATTTCAGTTTGTAGCTCACTGTTGAGCTGATTTGTGACCAGCACAGAGACTTCCTCACTATAACTCATGATCAGCTATTGATTGACCAGCAGACTGAAGGTCCAGGTTCAGGTCATTTTTATTTATTTATTTTTTCCCTCCGCTCCTCTCTGTGCCAGACTTGACTTGGGTTTGAGTCATGGTGACCTGCGGCTCGACCCGGTCGCTGCTCATTGTGCTTGACACTGCTCAATGGTGACAACGCTAATTGTCAACATCTGGGAAATGCTCGCCATCTTTCAGCCCAGTGCGGAGTGAAATTGTCATAACGTGTCAGAGGAAATTAGCATCAGTCGGTGGGTGACGGAGGGGAGAGCAGGTGGAGAGGGGTCGTCCATGATCGGGGTGTTAGTGTTAGTGAGGTGAGGGCGGCTGTTCAACTACTTCATTTTCGGGAAAACGAGTAGAGCTGCGACAAATAATAGGGTTGTAATCAACTCTAAAATTGATTATTTTACTATTTTGTTTACTGATTAATTAAGTGCAATTTTAATATTTTATGTATATTTGTCATATATATTTCATAACATATTGAACAAACACATAATCAGTTCATTTAGATTAAAAAATCAGATTAATTAACAGTTAAAATAGTTTCAGCTCTTCAAAGAAATATAGGAATGTAAACAAAGTTACTGAAAGTTTGGTGGAGAATAGAATAGAATAGAATAGAATAGAATAGAATAGAATAGAATAGAATAGCTTTATTATTGTCATTCAGAATATACATCTGTTAATCTACATTAGGAACGAAATTTCGTTGCATCTTAATCGGACAGATGGAATAAAATAGAATAAAAACCACTAATATTACAATTATTCATAGTAGTAATATTACTTACACATATTGTATTACATCTACTAGTACTTTCATGTTATGTTTGTACAACCACCACTACTGATGATATTACTGCTAATAATTCAACAAATATATGAACCGTCCTAAAAAATTGGGTTAAAATATTTGGATAAAATCCCTAATTGCACTCTTTCTGATTTTGCAATTACGATTTGATTTTCAAATTAATTTTCTATAGATTTAAGAAAAGATGGAGCCTCACCAGATGAGATGCCATCACAAATATGAACTACTATACACTAATGCAAAACCTTAAAGATATGAATACTCGCTAACATTTTTGTATTTCATTTTTCAAATATAGAACGATTAAAGTGTAGTCTTTGTACGTTTCAAACTGCATTTTTGATTTGAAATGGATTCATTGTTTAGCCTTACTATAAGTACTATTACAACTCTTACTGTCAGGTCACTACTTCCAAAACTGCCATTACTACCAAAAGTACTATTTCGCTGAATTATACATTAAATTATTAATTTTTAAAGCAATATTACTGGGGTTTAATGTGTGTGTGTGTGGGGGGGGGGGGGGGGGGGGGGGTGTAAACTAAAACATACTTACACTGCTGTTGCTACTACTAATGAAGCAATAACAGGAGATTGTAGCACATTTAAAGTGAAAAGTGAAGGTTTTCTCACCTGCTAAGAAGCAGCAGTGGGTTTTGAAGCTGCTGGATATTTAGCTTGTATTTCAGACTTGTAGGAGCCTGGAGCATGAGCTCTAAAGTCCATGCTTAGGAAATGTGAAGGATGTTACCAGGCTTTAGCTTCACATCGACCCGTGTTAGAAGCTTTTTGGCCAGCAGCCAACTTTTGACTTTTTAAACCTGATTTATAGGCTTATTTTCATATGCTTGTTATGTATTTTTGTGGCTGCATGACCTTTGTTCTCATCTTTACACTGTGCAGTGTTGTTTTATTGCCCCAAACATATAATACACCTTTGACTGTTTTACAGTTTATACTTCACTGTGGAAGCTCCTTATAAACAGACATTTAAACACTGCTGTTTACATAAAGCTCATGAAATTCATGTTAATGAACAGAAACAGTCCAAATGATGCACAACAAAGAGAATACTTGCCCTGTAGTGCTGACTTCATATATCAAAACAACAACGAAAACAAAAACAACATATTTTTATTTATTTATTTTTTTTTAATCTCTGCACGGCCACAATATTTTTGTCTTATCGCAATGGATCGATATTAAATTTATGTAAAAATGCAGCAGCAGGAGAGCAGCAACCTGCATAAAGGAAATTCACTGGGTTATTAAATATCAGGAGAAAGTTGAGATTTTCATATTGAACTGAAACAAACCTGTGGTTCTTTCAGAGGCCCGGAGGGTCCATTACTGTAACGTGTGCATATTTTAGAGATGCTGATGAACTGAAGCCAATTATTCTCATCAGAAACAGATGAGCAGCAGCCTTTAATAAAGATAAAGTGCTGCCTCCGTGCACTCGCCTTTGTCGCTGACCTTTGATTCTCTTTGTCCTCCAAAAGGAAAGTGACAGTTTGTGGTGGGACGCTTTCGCTACGGAGTTTTTTGAGGAGGACGCGACGCTCACGCTCTCCTTCTGCCTCGAAGATGGACCAAAGAGATACAGTAAGACTATTTTAATGTTTTGAGAAATAACAGATGTTTAATTTTGAAGTGTTAGTTTTAATATGTGGTCTTTTCTTCAGGTAAGTACATGTGAGCAGAATATCTCGAATCTGTTGTTTTCATGCACATACCTCCTGCTCTACATTTATTCACTGGTTGTCTTTTACACAAACATCATGTGTATCTTTATTTTTTACACCAAAAATGAAGTTTTAGGTGTGTAGTTATAATAATATTCAATATTCACTATTTAATGTTTGTCTGTTTTGACTGACTTGTATATAAAAGCCTTGTACTGCATCAACATCTACCTGAAATTAGCAACACGATAACATGTCTTGGTGTCTGTCTTGGTGTTTTCTGAATTAATCAGAAAAAAACTCATTAGTACACATACAAAAACTGTTATTTATTACCTGCAATTTCCAAAATCCCTTTTGACACTTTTCAGAAACCACTGACAATGACTGAGGTTTGCCCCAAAGATTTCTGTATTATTCTCTACAGAGTCTCTGTCAGTGAGAAAGGTTTGTATCTTTTCCTCTTAACAATAGTTTGATGGTGGAACATCACACATAACTGCCTCTTTTTTTAAAAAACATTACCACAGGCATCTACTGTGGTCTGTGCCTTCTAAAGAAGTCCCAAAATGTAAACCACACTGTGGAATACAGGGATTTTATTAGGGTTTATATGTCATGAGACATTACACTGATGTTTTTGTAAGAAAGCATAATGATAAGATTGTGTCTCCGGCTGCTGCTGTAAACGTTTGTGACGTTGAAGTTCCAGTCGATCGACTGGATTTTAAGTCGGTTTTTATCGTTGGCATTTTCTTCATTCCGCTGAGTGTCACTGCAGGTGGCCGGCAGTCTGCGCTCATGAGAAGGTCGAATCTCGGCGTCAAAAATCAACATTATGTCTGACTCATAGGTTATATTGTAACTCAGCTGCAAAACATTTTCAAAACAACCCATCAGCAAGCTTGAAATTCATTTGTACGCAACAGAATGAAAGTTGAAGCAGTTTCTATTAAACTCTGCATCATCATCAGTGGAGAGTCACTAATGTGGTGTTTTTGTTTCCAACTACTACAACATAGAATTATCTGTAAATATCAAGCTGTAGGAGCTGCTTGTCTTCCTGTGTAAATAACCATGACAATATAATTGAAAAGAAGGAATTTAATGTTTGGTGAATAATACTTTATATGATTCTGTAGGTAGATTTATAGTTATATCCATATATTTATGGAAACTCAGGTATAGAGCTAATTTGACACATACTGTAATTCTGAAAGCCAAATTATGTTTGCTTTTGAAGACGAATTTAACAAATCCCAGATTCATCTTCTTTTTATCAGATAATATCAATCTCATGTTTGTTCAAAGGCTACAGTTGTTTCAGTCATGGACTTATCTCCTCATTATATGGGATATGGTCAGTTGATTGTTTTTTCCATGGCTAAGGCTGATATATATATGATGCAGATTTTCTTTTTTACCCCTCTGATGTGTGACGGAAGGATAGCAGCAGAAGTGAAAGGGACGGTTTACAAGATGGTAGTGAGACCTGCTCGGATGTGCGGTTTGGAGACAGTGGCACTGTCTAAAAGACAGGAGACAGAGCTGGAGGTGGCAGAGCTGAAGATGCTGAGATTTTCATTGGGCGTGACCAGGATGGACAGGAATAGAAATGAAACTATTCGAGGGACAGACATCCGAGGGTTGAAAGGTTTGGAGATAAAGTAAGAGAGTCAAGGTTGAGATGGTCACGTGCACAGGACGGAGAGTGATTATATTGGACAAAGGATGGTCAAGATGCATCTGCCAGCAGAAGGAAAAGGGGAAGAAAAGGGGAAGTCCACAGAAAAGGTTCATGCATGTTGGGAAGGAGGACATGAGGACAATTTGTGTAACAGAAGAGGACACAAGGGAGAGGACAAGATGGAGACAGGTGATCTGCTGTTGTGACCCCTAAAGGGAGAAGCTGAAAGACGATTTACCTCTCTATAAAATATAACAGTTTAATTATTTAGTAGAATATATTATAATAATTTATTGAACAATATATATGGGCTGTCACTCCTCTCCACTCAATGTGCATTTTGTATTTGCACTGCATTGTACTTATTGATTTTAGATCAAATATAATGTACAAACTGTATATTAAATATGCAAAAAGTAAGGTAATAAAAAAGCCAAACTTTGTCAGAAGAAAAACATTTTTGTGAATTTAGTTTTTGAAGGCAAAAAATGGACTGTCTGCCTCTGGAGTCATATTCAACATTAATCATTCTTTTATATAATTTATATAGAAAAGATTCAATTCACCACAGTCCACGCCGATGTCCTCAGATGCCCTTATTCGGATTGTCATACCCATAACAAATAAACAGCATGTTTGCTGTCATGTATGTCATGATAAATAAAACATAAATGACATCTGTGCTTATAATACTTTCATAGATTTGGATTTCCACGGAGCTTGACTTGACATGAGCTCGAAATGAGCTCCACACCTGGTTTTTGTGCAGTTTGCACTCAACAGCCAAACGGCACAGACAGTCCTCGGTCTTCAACAGCGAGTGACGGATCACCGGCTGTTATTGACTTTGTGATATTGTCTCTTTAATCTCATCTGCATAGGTTCATGTTTTGATATGTGAAACATATTGAACATCACACAGACAAAGATAAGGACATGGTCCTCTGAAATAAGCAGATGTGAGTAGTGTCTGCTGTTTTCGCGTGCGTGTCAGTGTTTGTGATTCAGCGCAATCATGGAGGAGGAAAGAGACGGAGAGAGGGAGAGAGTGGAGGATTGTTGTGAGCTGATCCTTCGTTTGCTTTTCAAATGTAAAAATAAAAGTCCCCAGTGGTAGAGAGATGGTAACCCTGTTCCCGAGGGAACAGGAGGCTTAACACCATGGCGATGATGACTCACCGTCAGTCACAAGCCTTCCTCGATTCGTATTCAGGTGCTCGAAGTTACACAAGGCCGCACACACATTCAGGTTTGTGCAGCTATTCTTCTTAGGACACTGCACTGACTTCCATTTGGACAGCCTTAACTGCAACAGGTTAAACCTTGACCTCAACACGCTGCAAATCCCAGCCCTAAACTTAACCAGTGCCTCTGAGATGAGGTTCTTCCTCATTAGGACCAGATTTTGGTCTCCATGAGGACTACTGGTCCTGACAAGTGGACTCAAATAGCAGTAAACACACACAAACATCCAGGGTAAATCTATCACACTCATGTTCATACTGTACCCAGCAACAGATTTGACTCCAAAGACAAAGTAAGAATGACACCTGCTCTCTGTGCAGGTGGTGTGCCGTTGTCTGTCTTGGCTTTGCTTTGGCTGCATTATATATAAGAAACAACAGTACAGTTTAAATAGAATAAATCCTGATTGAGGTGTTTCTCATTAGCTCTCTAATCTTACTTCACTGTCGAAACACAGCAGGTACTAACATATAAAATCATTTTCAGTGACTGATTTGGGATCCCCAGACCTGGTTCTACTAAAAATGTTTTCCAAATTTTCAGAGTCAGTATAAAAATGTATATTAATGTGTGGTTAGTTCACCGAGATAAGGAATAGGTGTTGCCAAAGTCTGTGTCACCAGATGACGATTCCCAATTGCTGTTAATATGTGGTGTCATTATTTTTGTTTCTTGCTCTAAATGGAGGAATGTTGTGTTTTTCTCGTTAGACCACACATTATCCCCCATCATCATTATTATCATTATTTTTTTCTGGTGAAGCGAAATTCGGTAGTGGGAAGAACATTTCAGTCATGTGACTTCTAAAGTTGTCCGCTATTTGCTGAAATGAATCCCATTGCGCTCCACTACATTTACCTTTTATCCACACACTACCTCATTTTTACTTAAATGCAATATTCCAAGACATTTTCAAATGTTCTGGCTATAGACGGGTTGCGGGACGTTTACAGATTTACAGACATAAATTTATGTTTGTGTGATTCTGAAATAAAATACATAAAATTGAGATGTGATTCATTCATCAACTTAAATTCTCTCGGAAGTGGCTGGTATATCTTGTCAAAAATAGTAGCAGGTGTTAGAGAAATGACAAATGGGTCACAATATTACGTTATTTTCAAGAAGTGGGTTCCCATATAAAAAGTTTGTGAAACACTGCTGTTTTATATGATGTGGAAACACGCTATACTTCTTTTTCCATCCATGCAAAGTCCATTATCTCTCTTATCTTAGGAATTCACATCTTGTTTTTATCATTAACCCCAGCCTTTGACCTCCACTGGCAGTTCAACTTACAACCTTCCTCTCCTCATGCACCAGTTACATGGAGAACAGATGAAAGAAACTCCAATTAGAAAAATTAGAAATGCATATACCAACCAGATTTTAACAAAGTTTGAGTGTTTGTTTCTGAGAACGGGTTAAACATATAGTTAATATGAAAATTAGGCACATACTGTATGTACCAAACCTAAAAGATGAACATGGGATAAGACATATGTGGCTTGGCAGGCATCTTAGCAGAATTATACAGTGGTTGAATTTGTGAAAATATTCATGATGCTCTACCTTTCTCTCTCTGCAGCTTATTTTTTTTTTTACCTTTTCTATTATACAGACTCATTTTTATGGCTCGGGAATATCTGTCCTGTATCTTATCAGGGAGCCTTGGACTCTCCAATCCTTTGCGTTTTTTTTATTTTACTCTGGGCATTCTGGAATATTTAAGCTTACTCTGCTGTTGTCCCTGCTAACGTGCTGCACATATAAAATGTAAATGTGACCCGCAGTGGCCTCACGCTAAAATAATCTGGGCTTGCAGCTCTGGGAAAAGCACAGATATATGTTGTGTTGTCTTGCTATCGCTGTACAGGTCAGAACAGTTCTGCTGACCAGTGGATATGTGAGAGTGGTTAGCAGTGGTTAAAACTACTGCATGTGTCAGAAGAAGAAGTCCCGCAGAACAAAGGTTTGTGTAAAGCATATGCAGAGATTCTCCCATTCACACGCTATAAAGGTGAGAAAATAGCGGATGAGAACATACTCCATTTAAAAAAATGGAGTAAAGACTAGAAGATTTTTTAAGGCTTTTCTAAAAATATGACTGGATGATGCACCAGAGCCATAGTTGTTATTACTCCTTCTCAAACACTCTCACGATATTAAAACCTTTACCGCGCTTTGTCTGCGGTTTACCTGTTCACTGTGTGTAAAGACCCATTTATGCTCCCATTATATCTGTTTTTCATCCGTCTCTCCCAAACGTCTTCTCCATCACTAATCGCATTGGTATGAACGTTATGCAATGCTTTCTCCAGAGGGCAGTGGCTCTCAAACCTTTTATACCAAATACCACCTGAGAAAATATTGAGCTCTCAAAGTAACACCATTGTCTCCAACGTTTAAATACAGTGGTGTAAAAAGGCCGATCAAAGTCAGCTAAGGACTTAATTCACAGGAGGCAGATTTATTCCCAATAAGATAATCTGCTCTCTCATCATCCTTCTCTTCCTCACATATACTTCAGACACTGATATAGCCAAATTAGATTAAGATGAAGCCACAGATAAGATGACTCTAATTATTATTATTTAATTTGTTTTTTTTTTCATTTGTTTCATTTCCTACATACTCTGGTCAAAATGTCCTTAGCTCCACTCTGATCACATACCCTGGTAGAACAGTATTCCTGTTTTCTTCCAAGTCCCACCCGAAAAAATCCAACTTAAAAAAAAAAAGCAACTATAGAATGAACTAAACCTCAGAGTAGCCAGTACTTCACTATTATTGATACAAATGTTCACATACGGCAGTTTGAGAACCATGGCTGTAGAGGGCGATGCAGAGTGCCGAGTTTCAGGCATCAGCAAACATGGCAGCCACTGAAGAGGTTCTTATTTTTTTTGTGCTTGTTACTCGTCAGTGGTGCCAATATTTCTGTATGAAAACTGCAAGTGTTGACAGGTTTCTTCATCAGATAACCCATCAAATTAATGCCCTGATAGACTGTTCTTTGACGTTTTCCTGACTGATTGGATTAATACATGTCGAGGTAAAACGTGCTGTGACTGATGCTGTAAAGTCGATTTTTAGTTAATTTATACACTCATCACCTTAATCATTCAAATTTGGCAAAATGGTTAGTAACACATTTTCCCGCTCAGCGACAAAGTCACACACTTTCAACTCTGTAAGACAAAATGTTTAAATCAAGTTTTCAGTTGTGTGGATTTTTGCTAGGCTAAAGTGATGATTTGTGATTATCATGATTTTTGACATGGCATTTACCTGTAGAGAGAATATTTGTACATATTAAGGTCAAAATCAAATGATTTTATTTGTGTTTTCTAATGCATTTATGGTTTTCGTAGACATACAGTGTTTTCCTGCATAATGCTAACATTGAATTAACACAGTCAAACAGTAGGTTTTATTCATCTGAGACACTTTCTGTGTAATCTGTGGGGATCTTATTGTGAGAACTCCAATCCTTGTTGCATAATGTTTTTTGAGTCATTCAGTAGTTTATAGGATAATTAGAGAAAAAAAAAAGCATATTTTTGCTCCATTCTTAGGTGCTTTATGTTCATAAAAGTCAGTGAAAGAAAAAATTGGTAAATCCAATATATTGGAAATACCTATGTCCTGTGTTTTTTCAGACATTGGTCTTAATATTGGACCTGAAGCTAATGATTAAGTGTAAAATGGGCAAAAACTTTAAACTTCTTTCAGATTTTACTACTAATGATCTAGTGTTTTTGTGAAACAAAACATTTCTCAGACAAAATAATGCACCAATCAATAGTAGAATTATTCAACACATTTTTAATTTACAGTGGAAAGAAGTCATCATTTTCAGTTTTGCTACTTTTTTTGCTACTAAGGATTTGCTCTATCAATAAGTAATTAAGGACGATAATTAATAATGAAAATGATAATTTGTTTAATCTCAAATGGTATTTCTTTGGCTGCTGTTGTGAGTGAATCTCCAGTGAGTCTTACTGTTCTGCCAGACAACCAGACAAGGAGATGGAAAACCTTGAAATTACACTCTGTCTGTTTCGTCTGTCTGTGAAACGGCAGAGATTTTTACCGTTTTAGGACCCTGATCGTGTGTGTGTGCTTCCTGAATAATTTCCCACTCTGTGTCACTAATGAAACCCCAACTTCACCAGATTACATGTTGTGTCTGATTTTAATATACATCTGTAACAATAACTGTGTCAGAAGATGACATAACCCGTTATATCTTGTGTGGCCATGTGGTCGCACAGATCTGAAGAGCGCTAAATGTGAGCTGTGAGAATTTGCAGTCTCAAGTATGTCATAATATTTTATAGCGTCATTGGAAATTGTTATTAAGGTCTCGTACTGTCACGACAGTATATTGCTTTGATAAAAGTTTATGTTTTTTAATGTTTACTTGTTGCTGTCAAGTTTAACCTTTGAAGCAAAAGTGTTTTAGCATAAAGTATATCTGTGTATCGCGAAACGTGTGTAAATTCTCCACGCGCGCAGGGCCAATTATTATTTTCTGCACTAAATATTCGGGAAATTTGTCTAGTTACACATCCAATGGCCGTGGCCTTAACGTTTGCCCCCCGGTACCTTGTCTGGCTCTGCAATCTATGAGGCATCTGATGAAAGCGACGCTGCATGATGCAATCAAAGAGCAAGGCTCATTTCAGAAGTAGTTCAAACAAGAGAAGGAAAAGTCTGCATGTTTAGTGGGCCGGTTCAGGGCAAAATGTGAAAGTGATTCACAACACACTTGCAATTCATCCAGCTATTCTTGCATTGCAGCACGCAATAATTGCAGCGATAAAATGACCAGGGCTAATAATCTTTAAGCAAGCATGAGGACGTAATGAGGAGGATGAAAACAGAGGGAAACTGCTTTAATATGTGTGAAGGAATGAACTGAGCTGCCTCTGCTGTGAAGTCAGCCTAACAAGGAACTCGCTCGGTGCTGTGAATTAAAAGTGGGAAATTTTTAATCAATAAACACATTATGTGCAGTCGGAAGATAGAGGATGCTTTATATCTTTTCTTGGGCCAGTTTTGCACATATCAACAACATTATAATGAGCAGTTTTGGCAAGCCACAGATTAGAATTGTACTGGCTGAAAATATACTACACATGCATACAGATAAACATTGGTTGTTAAGCAGGTTTTAGTCCAGTGATGCACATTAAACACAGTAAATTTTAAGTTTAATTTGTAGTTTTAATTTAGGAAAGAAAGGTCCTTTGGAGGTCTGTATCGGTTGTTTACATCACAGTAATGACAAGCTGTTTGTCCATAGCCTCATTTATAAAGTAACTTAAATGGCATTGATCACAATAAACTTTCCACCACTAAACCATTATATTAGAATTAAGGACACAGTGTTTTTGCTAACTAGTGATGTAGGCTTAATAGCAACCATATTTCTTTGTTTCTGCTGTGGTATAAATTTTAAACACACACCCTTTTTTGTTTAGTTTGATTCTTTTGTTTGGAATAAAACCATTTGAATCAACACAACTCAGTAAAATTGTGTTTGTCTTTGCCCACAGGTGTGAGGTCAATCCAAAAATGTGTCCATTTTGTCAAAAAAGCAGTATTCATCAGCTTTTGGCTACTAGGTCACAAAATTGTGATAAGCTACTGCTTACAAACTCAAAACTGAGTCATATTAGTGAATTGAGATTTGTTTTGTAATATGGAAGGGCTGAACAACATTTTCAAATTTACTCAGCCAATTACCATTTTATTTTATTTTTTTCTGTCTTTGTCATTCGCCTTTGCAAGATAACTTAACATTTTAATGGCGTCATTTTAAATCTACACAGTGAATAGTGACCTTAATCTCTGCTACTGAAACAATTATATATCACAAATCATACAACAAATCCCCATGATTCCATCATCGTCATACCGTTATTGTGTGGCAGAAATGGCATACATATGCAGTATAATGAAATGTATATTAAATAACTTTGGGTGGTCATTCACCCTCAAAAAAAAAGAACCCATGTAGTAAAGGTTTCCTTCTTGGTCTTGTTTGGTCTTTACAGTGTTTACAGCCATTCTTGTCTCGCCTTAGTGTTAAACACTCTGTTCTCAGGTCACATACATAATCAGAACAGTGTGTTCACTGACAGAGTTCATACAGTATCTGTGTGTGTGAAAGAACCTGAATGGAGGTCTGAGATGGAAGGATAAAGTCTAGTGCTGTGATCTGACTCCCGTTCTGTTGAATAAAAGATTGACAACGGAGGGTTGGGAAGGGTTTGTTGGAGGGGGAGGAGGAGGAGGAGGAGGAGGAGGGATGCATTATTGAATTGGGTGGTGGGATGAAGAGAAGGAGAGGCGGAGTTCCAAAAAGAAGATATGGGAGTGGTGCAGTGTCCGTTTCATGTCCATATACATACAGTATTTATGCCTATCTCACTGTGAGTTTGTTTTCCTCTGTCAAAGCGAATAGCGGTGTTTGTACGTGCACGTCTCAGTGAATGTGTGTTTCTACGCCGGGCTGAGAGTTAAAGCGTGGAATCTCTGTGCTTCTGTTAAAGAGGATTGTTTTGAAAGGAGGAGGGTGGTGGTGGGGAGGGGGGAGGGGGGAGGGAGAGGGAGAGGGGGAGCAGTGCGAAGCTGCTTTACAGAGAGATGGATGGGGGGTTTGAAGGTGCAGAGCGGTGATTGGCAGGCGGGATGATGCGGCCCTGGCTCAGCTGCAGCACTGAGATGTAGGCTGCTGCTGCTGCTGCTGCTGCTGCTGCTGCTGATTGACAGTCAAGCTGAGCCTGGGAACCACAGCACTGGATCGGCCACAGAGAGAGAGAAGGAGAGGAGAGAAATGATGGATTTAAACCAAAATACTGTATGTTTCCCCAACTCCTGCTGCTGCTGCTGCTGCTGCTGCTGCTGCTGCTGCTGCTGCTGCTGCTGCTGCTGCTGCTGCTGCTGCTGCTGCTGCTGCTGCTGCTGCTGCTGCTGCTGCTGCTGCTGCTGCTGCTGCTGATTGACAGTCAAGCTGAGCCTGGGAACCACAGCACTGGATCGGCCACAGAGAGAGAGAAGGAGAGAAATGATGGATTTAAACCAAAATACTGTATGTTTCCCCAACTCTTTGCTCTGTGTTCCTTTCCTGGAAAGTTCGACACTGCCATCTATTGTAAATCATGCTGGTGGCGTTTTTTTTTTTTTTTTTTTTTTTTTTTTTAAAAAGATGTTTTTCTCAGGTGACAGTGTGCTAATCAGGTTTCTGCCTGTTTAATTTAATGGGGGAAAGAGATAGTGATGAAAGGAGAAATGCATAGAGTTGGAAAGGGGACTGGATGACAGCTTTCTTTAAAAGCAAACAATGAGTCATGAGAAAAGCAGAAGTCTATGGTAAAATAATGAAGCATGCAGTATCTGGGAACACAAACATCTAGTTCAAAATAGAAGTATCTGTTGTTCTTCACAGCAGATGTAGCTGAAGGCAGAGACTGATGCTTTATGTCATCCTTGATTATTTTTAATATATATTTTTTTTCATTAATTGATTTTTCAAAATGATAAACATTCGTGAAAATGTTTCCCAAACCACAGCCCATTTTAAACTCTGAAAATCCTCTACAGTCCTCCAAAAACAAGAAGTCAGAAAACAACATTTGAATCTTAAATTAGGCAAATGAATATTTGTAATGTGATATGTATTTTGCAACATTATATTGAAAAAGGCAAACAAAAGTGTAACTAGTCTTAAGCTTTGTTCACTTTAAATTTACCTTACTTTAAGTGCATTTCAATATTTGTAAAATCTATAAAATGTCCAAATCATGCATGTGAATGCAACAATCTGCAAAGAAACTTTTTAAACTTTAATCCATAATATTGTACATGTGAAGCTTAGTGACAAAACTCAAATTCAAAATCCCTTTTTGTTTGTTTTTCTCATCTATCGTGGCCCACCTGCAGTACCTTCTTATCCCACCGGGGGGTAAAGAACAATCTTAAGCTTAAATCCACATAGTTTAAAATAAAGCCTTTGTGGTTTGCTAATTGCTAATTGTAAATTCAGATTTTGATTTGTGAACTATTACAGTAAGTGTTGCATCACTCATATTATATACTGTCCAATCATTTCATTTTAATGAATTCTTTTCTGCTTGTACCATTTTTCCGTCTGGTGTTCGACATCCCATGTCTAAGTGCATGTATGATGCTGCTGACTGACCCTGTCTTGGACAGGTCTGACTTATAAAAGAGATTTTAAACTCAATGTTTTTTTTTCCCAGTGAATTAAAAGTGAAATAAAGAAAAAAAAAGAAAAAAAAAATCCAAATTTTTCTAACAAAAATGTTTCTTCAAGGAGGAAAGCATTTCATGGAATTCATTCAAAAAGGTTGAAAATTGTTCAGTGATTCTTATTGGAGAGGTCATGGAAGGTGGAGAATGCGCGAATCTGCCTTCAAATGGATAAATCTTTTCCTCACTGATCTAAGTTCTGTGTCTCCAAACCCTGTGTTTTGCAACTTTGCACTTTGGCCTTGGATACAGACAGTTTCTGAATGACATTCCACTCGTAAATACCAGCTTTGTGAAACTGGCAGCGCACAGGGTTTGATGAGGCTGTTTGACAGACCGAGGTGCTCATTTCATTCCGTGGTAACACAAAAAACTCTTTGTCTCTGTCACTTAAGTTTTGACCTAAAGGGTTCAAACAGGACTTTTTTTCTCTTATTTCTTCAATCCATTTCAGACCACCGCCTGTCCGCTTGGTAGGCGTTCCAGCCATTACTGCCCTCTCCTGCAGCTCGGCAGTCTTACTTCTGTCTACTCCTGCAGAAACACTCCCACATGCAGCAGTACTTTCCTCTGAAATGCTGTCTGCCTGATTCTCCCAACGAAAATAAAACAGATGTAGCCCATGTAGATAGAAATAGAAAGGAAATGCTAATTTGGTCAATGAAAATGAACCTTAATTCATGCATTTAAGTGCAAAAAAGGGGAACAAAACAGCTTCACATTTAAGGGTTAAGGAATTAAAATGATTTTTCATATCACTCATTTCTGTGGCTGAGGTGGGAGAGCAGGTTGACTAACGTTTCTCTGAGTTTACGCAGCTCAAACCCATGAAAACAGCAGACACAAGAATGAGGTTAAATATTATTATCAGCACAGGGTTTAGACAGGAAACAAGGCTCAATATGAAACAGAACATGTAGCAGCACATACATTTTCAAATGAAAAATTCCATAAACAAGGAAAATACAGTACTTTCCTTTCAACTTTCACACACTCACAAAGACCTTAATGTTACAAAGTTTTCACTGGTTTTACTTAAAATGTTTACAAACTGAATCTGTCACACGTACAGATGGATTTCTCTCCTTAGCAGAGTGAGGAAAATATTCCCTGCATATAACTTATGCATCTGTAAAAACTTCAGTTTAACTTTGTGGATTTTGTACCTGGTCATTTCCACTTACAAGTCCACCACAGGATGATTGGTCTGGCCAGAATAGTTCAGTACAGTATGTAAAAAAATTCTACTTTAACTGTTCATATGGAGACTTTTCTGACTCTTGTTATAGGACAAACTTTAAAAACTTTAGTTTTGTTCCTTTAAAACTAATTTTGCTTGCAAACAGTAGCAGCAAAATAAATAAGACTAGAAATGAAAACAGAAACAAAATGACAACATATTAAAGGATAAATAGGATTTTAAAAAGTCATAGAAATATAAAGTATAAAGGTGACAATGTGTGCAAGATTTACAAGTTGTGTGTTTGTGTGTATATATATATACAGTATATATATATATATATACACACATACATACACACATATTTATTACTAAAAGTGATTGTATTTGTACAGCTAAATTAAGATTCAATTCAAAAGCCACAACACATGATAGTATTAAAGAACCACAATCTGTGATTTGAATGTGTTAATTGTGAAGTTAAAAAAGTAACAATGGTAAAATAAAGTAGAGGATGGAGTTTAGGGTTCTGTCGTTGCTTAGTCTTAGTGTGAGGAAATACTGCAATCATTACATTTTTTTAATCTCCATTTTAAAATCATTTACACCCGTTTGAAAGAAACCCTCATCCTCATACATCTTCATACAAAGTACTTATACCACAGTGATTTCACAGACCACAACTTCCACCTGCATAATCGTAAAAATAATACCAGCATAGCAAACTTCCTGCATGTGCAACTTTCCGTTTGCACCACGGAAATGTTGTTACTAATCATTCATTTGTAGTTATTAAATAATAAATAACATAATTATGTAATATTTACCGGCATCAATATCAAATGCAGCTTTTGTTTTTATTATTTTATCCACAATGTCTGACCGCAGCATCTGCCTCTTGGCAATTTCAATAAGACACTGACTTGGGTCTGTGGATTGTTGCCAAAACAGAGACTATTCTACTGTTTTTGTCTGTTTCTCACTGGACCATAAGCCTGTTATTGTTGCCTCTTTACAACTGGCCCCTTCTCCTCTCCTCTTTGTGTGTGTGTGCAGCCAATCAGATGGAATGCCACCAGTCAGAGTTGAGTGAGGTGAACACGGTGGCGGCAACTTCACATTATCAAGCAGAAAGTGAAACAGACGGATGTTTGTTTCAGTGTGGAAGTTTCCTTGGGCTAAAAGATGATTAATCAATCTGGTTGAGACTTGTAGTGATTTCTGAGTGAAGCAGATGGAGGCGGCTCATGTCACAGGCAACAGCTATTCTCATAAAACTTCACTGTATATCACAAGAGGCTGTGTTTGGTTTCCCTTTTTTCTCTGTAATTCTGCTTATTAGTGCCTGCTATGTTAAAAGAAAACTCTTGAACTTTATAAATTATGAGGGCTTAAGCTTCAGTACTTTGGCAGGACACTTGTCTCACTCATATATTTTAAGTGCATCCATCATCAATAATTAATATTTGTTTAATTTCTTGTACAGTACATTAAACATTTTATGATGATAAATATTTTAAAAGACTCACTTCCTCTTATGCATTCGTTTATGAAAACATATCAGCTGAAAGTGCAGGCTCAGACTCTCTGTGCTTTAGTGGGGGGATGATTTTTAATGCTGCACGCTGATACCATGTAGCTTTGAAGGGGGAAAAAAATTATGCAGTTTAATGAAAATATTATGAATTATCACAAGACGAAGAAAGGATAATGCGGGAGTGGAACATTTAACCCTTTGCACTCGTGTCAGTCAAGAACAGCTGCTGAAAATGATGCAAATCCAGTTTGATTGCAGTTTTGCTACTAATGATTTTGTGGCCTTTGCACAGTCTAGATTTTATCTGAAACAGCAGCAGACATTAAACAGTTTAACCAGAGAAGGAAAAACATGGCTCTCACATGGACGTTAGGTGGATCTTTTGAGGCTGCCGGGAATCGCATCTCTTTCTGTTCTAAAACAGCATCCAATACCTATAATAATTGACGCCTACTCTCACTCACAGAAAGCCTGCTGGCATGAAAGTGAAGCACGTGCTCACGGTTCTGTTTTAACGAAACAACAACGTGTGACTTTCTGCCTTAAGTGGGCCTTTACAAATTTCCACTTCAGGCTCAAGTCACTTTTGTTTATTGAGCAAACAACAGACAAAAAAAGAAAAAAAAAAGACGTGAAGGACAAATGAATGTATAACAACAGACATCATCTCTGTTTTTATAGAAAAGAGAACCAGAGTCTGTTTGTATGTTTGTAATAATTTAATTTGGTGAGCAGCATATTGAAGAAAAGCTTCCTCGCGTCAACATTTATCTAAAAGAAGGGACGTGAACCCGACCTAGTTTCTTTAGCACTAATATCCAAGAGGACCTTTCCTTATTGGGATTATGGGCATGACAGTGAGGCAGTGAGCTATGATGTTTAGCCGCTGGCAGGAGGGCCCATAATTTACCATAAACAAATGTCCTACTAAGTTCTGTGGACTTCTTTTTTTTTCATTCTTTCTTTTAGCAGCGCATGACTAATGGATCAAACTTTTCTTCACTTTATGTAAATAGTTCAGGAGCACAAAGAAATTAGCTTCACCAAAACAACAAGCAGTGCAACCAAGACACTAAACTTAACAAACTTAACAAGACTGTCATGGAGATCCAGCCGTGGGTAGGCAACAAAATATCTTTAGTGTTATTGATCATTAATATCACAATAGCATGATGTAAATAAGGTGATCTGAGGGGATCTAGACCTCTGCACCTCCTAGTCTTAGCTTACAGCGTCAGGGTGATGAAGAATGACCAATCACAGGCTAGTTTGGAGAGAGAGAGAGAGAGAGGGCGTCACCTATGGGCTCTTAAATGAAGCAGCTGTGTCCCATTCATTGGAAAGATCACTTTTCTGTCTACACTGCAAAAAACATGTATCAAACATGTATCAGAGAGAGACAGAAAATAAATCCTAATAAAAATGTACAGTATATATATATATCTCACAAAAATCAGCTGCTTTTTCCTGCCACTGGCACCAACAAGACATCTGTGTTGACTAATAACACCCACATTTGAAATTCCTGTATGATGCTTTATGTTGCTATATTCCCTATGCATAAGTACATGTTAAAGGTTTTCATTTTCACACTTTAAATCGAAAAATGTGTTTCCTGTTTAACAGGGAAGTATGTTTTCTTATCATAGTTCTGCCAGTTTCACCAGCTGCTCTTTTTTAGTTTGGGCTTTTCCTTCTTTATTAATGTCTTCACATTTTGGCTTCACTGACATTTATTTATATTCAGCATAAATATGTTAATGAAGAAGCAGTTGTGGAGTGAGTGTTTGGGTACAGTGTTGCCATAGTGTTTACGATGTTTACGGTGTCCTGTTGAGACCACGTCAGCTAGTGCGGGTCTGTTTTTAGAGCTACACAACCACTGAGAGCAGTTATGTGGCACAAACCTTATGAATTCTTCCTGTCTCCACAGTTGCAGGGATGTGATGTTGCTGTCTTGCAATCAAGGGCTGAAAAACATAAAATAGATAAATCACTGTTATTGGCAGTGGCCCTGTAGTCAGGCAGGGAAAACCCCAGCAACACAAACACGTGCCTTTTGTTCAATTAACAGATGTGTGATGTTTCCTCAAAGCCTGGATTAAAACGACATGAAGAGATTGGTCATTTCTGGTTACCAGGTGACTGAGATCAGGGTGGGAACCATTTTGTGTGGCTAACAGGAAGGGGGGAACAGCTATCGCGGGGCACCAGCTGTCAGTGAGGATGGGCCGGTCCCCTGACTTCCTGTCTCTCAACACTATGCCCCGGAGCAAAACAAAGCCAGCTTCCCTCTCCAGCTCGAGAAACAATAGCTGTTGCAAACATCCATGCTCTGCCTCTGTTGTCCTCCCTCTTTTCCTTCCATTCCATCCTTCCTCCTTTAGTTTTTTCCATCATTCTCTCTCTCACTCCTTCTCTACAGTGCATCCTCCCACTCCTATCATCCTCCCTGCCCCCTCCTCTTGTCCTACTGCTTCTTCAATCACTTGACTCTTCCATCTTCTCCTTCCTCATTTTCTCTCTTCTTTACTTTCTTCTTCCTTACTTTCTTCATGGTTTTTGTTCATCTTTCCTTTTTCTCATATTTTATCATTATCATTATTACCATTATCATACGAGTCCACATGACCAGTGGCTGGTATGCGGTACATACCAATTATATCACGATACAATGATTCTGTGATAATTAATATGCTGTAAAACAATCATATAGGGATACGTCACATGTCATATCCAATCCAATCCGACTTTATTTATAAAGCACTTTATAACAACACAGTTGACCAAAGTGCTGTACACAGACCTGAGGACAAATACAAAAGTAAAGCAATTTATATATAGGAAATAAACATGAAATAACGTTAGTGGTATACTGGGAAAATCGTCTCATGTGGTCTGTTACTGTACGCATCTGCAATTTGTCTTCGCTGAGAGGGATCTTGTCTTGCTGACAAACATGCGCCTCATGAAAAAATGAAGAATGAAGTGCAACATGAGCTTTTAACAGAGGAACATCCCAGAAAAGGTCAGAAAAATGGCTGTGAGACACAGAGAGAGTGAAAGAGAAAGTTTTATTAATAATGAATAGAGTTTTCATCCACCCACTGGAGAGTAGAAGAAGAATTCCACCTGGGAAAAAACTGGCATATCTGCGCACACACAACACAAACAACACACACAGCCCAGTACACAACACAGAGTGGGTTTGTAAGCACACTCGTCTGCACACACACACGTTGGCAATCACTCACCTGGTCTCAAACACTAACAACAATTATTACAGCACACATACACACAGAGTTATGCACGTTCATAATGCAGAGTTATTGACACATGGAGAAATCCATATTTATATATAATACAGTGTGGTGGAGACCCATCAGTCTCCATAGTCTGTGAAAGGGTCTCCACTACTTTACTTAAGGTATTAAATGTTTATGTGGTGCTTTTTCATTCCTCTGTATGTCTTCTTCACACACACACACACACATGCAGAATTGTAATGAAAGGTTATAAAGTTAAAAAAAATTGACATTTTGTGTAATTTTCATTACTCATTGCCGATTTCTTTGCAGTATAAATGTGTTTTGGTGAGCACAATGCACAGTATTTTGGAAGTACAGTTTTAAGTACAGTTGAAAGTAAGCTGTAGTGTGTGTGAATGGATGAATGTCCATAATTAATTAGTAACTCAGCTGCACTTTGGTATTTGGTTTTTAGTGCAGTGACGTCCTTCTACAGTACGTACACAGTGGTCATCACAATTTTGGGCTTCGAACCCCTTAAAATCCAGTAATATTTACTCATGATTCACCATAGCATAAGTCATTTGTGCGTCTCAGACTGTTTCACTCAAATAATTTTTAAAGCCTGTGAAGGCTCATATAAAGAGTGTGTCTGAAAGTGTCCTTGAGCAAGACACCGAACCCATCGCTGCTTCATCTGTGTGTAAATGTGTGAGAATGTGTCGTACATTTCTAAAGCGGTTTGAGTCGATCGATGGACCAGGAAAGCGTTGTAGGAATGCAGTCCATTTACAAATTACCTTTGTTGGGCAACTCAAGGTAAAGGTTTCATACTTTGGTTTTTAGATGCTTCATCGATCATTACGGCTACAAAACATCCAGTATATTTCAATATACTTTCAAATAATAGTATTTGTATTCATTTTTGTTTAGTTTGTTTCTAGAAAGGCACTGCTGGCCTGGTAAATGTTTCACAATAAAAGCCTTGTTGAACAAAAGCAGATTTGAAACAAGGAAGAGGAATGCTAGAGTTCTTTTACTTTGAAACTGGTGCAGAACCTACTCTCACTTCCAGTGTCATTTGGAACCATGTCAGAAACTAGGATAACAGGATAAGAACAAATTGTACAGGGAATTATTCCAAAGCTTAAATAAAAATGACTAAAACAGACTGTTTCACACTCTCAACACACCAATTTATCCTGCGCTTTTTGCCTCCTTTGCTTTCAGGGGTCACACCACCAGTGACCCCGACCCCACTTCCTCCAGGAGAGCCACTGAGAGCGTAGCAGGTTCTGCTGTTTCTTTTAGATAACACCTCGATTCTCAGAGGCCAAAGGGTGCAAAGTGATGCTCATTACCAATAATTTTGTCTCAGGAGTCCGAGTCGCACAGTGTTTGTTCCACTGAGTCGTTAATTCTCACGTTAAGGCTCAGTGATCGAGTCTCGGGCGTCTGATCGTGCGTTCAGTGTCAACTGTCACTTTGTTTTTTGTGTGACTGGAGTTTGACTTAACTTATATTGGGAAAGGATTCATCCCTCCACTGAGTTCTGGCATTTTTATTTGCGAGGTTGTGTGTGTGGTGGAAATGGATGGAGGTGGTGGTGAGGTGTGTCTTTTGTCTTTTCCTCCCCTGCATGTTGTGTCCTCCCTGTGGAGCTGCGCCCTGGGGGTTGGTACGACCAGGGAGTCGAGGGGAGGTGGGGGGAGTTATTGAATTATGGATGGAGGTGAAGAGGGGATGAGGGTTGGCCTCGGAGGGACATGCTACCCCCCCCCCATCCCCAACACTTCCGACTTTCCCTCCAACCCTCCCCCATCCTTGTCTTTCCCCTCCGGCTTCCTCCTCCGCCTAAACATTCACCATCCACGCGTGGTGTGCGGTTGGATGGGGGTGACTGGAGACTCACTCTCTCTCTCTCTCTCTCTCTCTCTTCCTGACTTTTTGCTTTGCTATTTTTCTTCCTCTCTTGTTACACTTTCACCCTTATCTCCCTCCTTCCCTCCCTCGCAGATTTCACTGGGAAAGTCAAAATGATAGAGGTCCATTCAGGTGAAACTTGTCTGCAAATGTTTACAAAATTCATACAGTGTCTAAACTTTTTGTAGACCGTGACCGATGGTATCAGGCTTGACATGTCTGTGACAGGATTTAATTAAAGCAGCCTGTACTGTAGTAGGGCTGAACAATTAATCGTTTTCAAATTGAATTTGCAGTTTGACAATGCACTTAGCAAATCATAATATTTTCAATTGTTCTATGTAGGGCTGAAAATAATTGCACGATTAATCGATTCCTAAATTAATTGTCAAGTATTTTAATAATTGATTAATCAGTTTGTGTTTTTCTACTTTATTAGGTTCTTGAATATGTGAATATTTTCTGGTTTCATGGCTCCATTTATCAAAGAAATCATTAAAACTGATCAACATTATCTAACATTTTATGGACCAAACAAATACTCGATTAATCGAGAAAATAACCGACAGATTAATCGATTATGAAATTAATCATTAGTGGCATTTCTAGTTCTATGTGTGTCATGTGGTAACGCTCCATCTTGCTTTAAATTACACTGTATTCTGCATAACCACTATTGGTAAATGTTTTTGTTACTGTAAAAATTATGTAAAAATTCTCATTTTCTATACTGTATGTACTGTACTAAATATTTAATATTTTTCTCTATTTTGTGTGTTGTAGATGTTAGAAAGCATGTTTAATACGTATTACATTTAAATTTGACTGTCTCTGCTGCTGCAACACTGAAAATCTCTCTGTTGTGCGACAGTTAAAGAACTGTGTTATCCTAAATCTATAACATTATAGGTATTTAACTGTGACTTGAAAATACAATGTATCGTAAACCAAACTGCAGTTGCGGTGTTTGTCACAAGAATCGCAGGACAAGTTTTTAGGACAGTTTATGTGTAATGTAGGTAGCATTTTGCAGACTAGAAGACTATCATTTTTGTTTTTGCAGTGGTGCACTCATCCCTTTGCTTGTTTGTTGTCATAAAATGAGGGAGAAAAGTCTGGAGATTTTTGGGACATTACTGTGTTTTTATCCGGTGAATTTCTTGGTCAAGGAGGTTTGTGTTAGTGTTGAACAACACCAAGCTGCTGCTTGCCAATGCTTGGAATATTGTTTAGGGTCTTTGAATAAAACTGCTGAACAACCCACTCTCCTGAAAATGTTGGCTATTATCTAGACAACCATTGCAAGTATTAGGTTACAATGTATTTAAATATTGTAATCAAACTTTTATGCAAAGTTGCTAAATATCCATTTCCCAATATACTGTATATGGACAAGTTTAATGATTTATTCATTTTTCCCCATATGTACATTTCATGGTCCACTTCAAGCACTTAATTAAGATTAACGACAATTTGTGGTCACAGCTAAAGATTTAAAAAGTTTACACTTTAAGTAATCTAATGTAAAATACGTATGAATGATAAAATGAACTTGCTTTCCTCAGCTGGAGAGTTTTGCACAAATGAAAACCGACACTTGGAAATGTTAACATGCCAAAAAAATTTGCTTCATGACTGTAAAATATAAGGGAATAAATTCAACGTAAACATTACTCAGCAAACCTTTTTTTTTTTTTTTTTTTTTACATCACATACCCGCACATGTTGTTGGTCAAGCTTTGAGCTGCTGTGGCTTTGTCGTTGAGGTTGATAAAATATTGATAATCTTTAAATTAAACCTCTAACGCATCGCTGGAGTGTGATAACAAACTGATTTTTCACTGTTTCATACTGAGAAGTTGAGGTTATTGGACTTTTCTTGCTTGACTTTGAGTGACGGTAACGTTGATCACGTGGGACCTCGAAAGACTCGGTGTCACGGTATTAAACGGCGGCCGCTCCTCGCCTCGCCACTGCTGCCACCCTGCAGCTTTCATGTTTTCAAGTGTAATCTCTGAAACTCTGCGAACTGTGACGTCCACCGTCGGAAACGCAGCAGCGTCTTAATGATGTGTTTACAAAAGAGGACAAAAGGGGTTTTTAATGAAATCTATTATTGTTTTCATGGAAAAGGAGTGTGTGTGTGTGTGTGTGTGTGTGTGAAATAGAGAGTGGAGGTGTTTACCTCTCATAAATAGAAACCCCCCCCCACCCAAAAAAAAAAAGAAAAAAAATGACAGGAAATACACACGCACACACACACACAGAGAAAGATTGAATTAAAGTTTTATGACTGATGAATATTTCATGTTCTGGGCAGTGATTCCCACATTCTGCTGTGTGTGTGAGCGTGTGTGTGTGTCTGTTCTTGTACTTGCTGCAGAGTGAGGACCAAAAATCGTATAAACACCTACAAAGTGAGGACATTTTGACAAAGTGAGGACATTTTGACAAAGTGAGGACATTTTGGTTGGTCCTCACTTTTTTTCACCCCTTAAAAGGGCTTTTTCGGGTTTGCGACCTGGTTTTAGGGTTAGGGTTAGAATTATGTCTAGGGTTAGGCATCTAGTTCCGATGGTTAAGGTTAGGGTGAGGGGCTAGGGAATGTATTATGTCTATGAGGGTCCTCACTTCGATAGAAGCGCAAACGTGTGTGTGCGTGCACTCATATACTCAGGCTCCAGTGTGTGTGTATGTGTTTGTCTTCCTCCAGAATAAATGCGCAGTGTTTTTTATCTTTAACCCTTTTTCTTCTGTGGTAGGATGCTACATGTACGATAGTGTGTTATATGTTCTCATTATGTAAACATTACGTAAACTCACTCTGGATTTGTTCTTGTATCTCAAAGGGCAGACTCACATTTCTGATTTAATGCAATACCTCTGTGCCATAAGGACACTGGGATAGTTTCTGGCTCCTGGACTAGGTTCTGTTGTCCATACTGTGTGTGTGTGTGTGTGTGTGTGTGGCTACATCTTAAACAGACAGATGAGGAAAAACCACAGTCTCTCTCTCTTGAGTTCAGTCTTGAGGAAGACGATGCCTCAGCACTTTTTCACTTCAGTTAAACAAATAATGTAGGTTTCATCATCCTGATGCTCACGTACAGGTTTATCTTGTGTTTTTTTTCTTTATTTTTTCAAAGCAAACAAATTTCTACGCAACCACAGAGTCAAAGGAATCTTTAAAAACAAGTATTTTATATAAGTATACAAATGTTATACGTTAAAAACCAGTTTCTTGTACTGAATCATTTTTCTTTTCATTTCGCTGCGACTCGTGTAAAGAGTGAATGGTGTCGGCGTAGAAACCTGACAGTGAATTTTTAATTCAGAATTAAATTGCTCTCATTGCTTCTGCTAAACACTTCCTGGAATGCAAAGCGATTTCAGGAGAAAATTGGGAGTATCACTCACTTAATCGCAAAGTGAGCAGAAGCTCATGATATCGTGCTGCTTCCCATGTCATTGCTTTGACTGAAAGAGAGACCCCTAGTGGCAGAAATTGCATATTTTGCTTTTAGGTGAGAAGAATCAGCATGTGCAATCCTTTATGATCACATTGCATATATTATTTTCTGTTTTGTTAACACAGCCAATTCCCCTATAACATGACAAATTATTTTACATTAATACAAGTTAGCATTGACTTTTCGTATACGTAATTGTAGTAATTTGTAAAAACAAAAAAATTAACTGCACTTTGTACATTATTTGCAATAATTTGCTTCATCGATTAATACATTTTCTCATTTTTCATCTTCTTAAATTTTAATATATTCTGCTTTTTTAGCTCCGTATAACAATGAAATCATTAGAACTGAATCATTTTGGTTTGTGGATTTAAAAAAAGACATCATCATTTCCAAATTTGGTAAACACATTTCTGTTTACCCAAAAAAATAAAATAAAAATTCAACCAATCCTGAAAGTACCCAACAGATTAATCGATTTAATGAAAATAATGGTTAGTTGAAGCCCTAAATTGTGTGCTGTCACTTTTCCTCCTGCTCGCGTCTGGTCCTTATTTGTGTCTTCCGTCTAGTGCTTTGTGTGACACTTCAGTTTGTCACCGGCTTGACAAACAGTTAACTTGAGTTGACTTAATTAGTTTGCCAATGATCTGATACTCCTCCCCGTTGACCCAGTAATGGAGGCTCATGATGGGTATTTAGATAGAGATATGAGTCAATGGAGACAGACATTTGTTTGCCCAGCTCTGCAGGCCGGCGCTGATCAATAAGTCAGCTTGGTTTCTCATCCACGCATCTCCCCTCTCACTGGTCAGCAGTAGCTTACACCAAGGGCTAATGATCAATTTTAATAGTATTTTTAGCTTAGCTTATTGATTACAGCGCACAGTGTAGGTCCAAGCAAGCACTGGTTTGTACACACGTCACAGGCTGAGGGAAAAAAAAAAAAAATCAATATAACCTATCTGAGTCAGTTGATTTAACTCCTTTTTGCAGGTTGTATAATCTGTTTGCTTTAGACTAACCTGATGTTGGTGACAGGTTATGAGGTGGTGTCTGTTACAGAGAATGTTCATTACCTGAAAATAAAATCAGAGATTATCTTGAAGAGAGAGACTGGATTCACCGGGGAGAGAAGTGTGTGTGTTGTAACATATCACAAAAAAAAAAAAAAAAAAAAAAAGGAAATGCAGCGAGTGTTGAGAGTGGAGAGATTCCACCGGGGGGAAAAAAACAACAACAAAGCTTTGAACGATAAAGTACAATGTTCACGTCAGCTGTCTGCAAATGTCTGCTCATGTTTGCTCTTTGTTTAGCAAGACATGATATAATGTGACCTCACAACATACACACAGTGCATGAAAATAATATAACATAACATAACGTTACAGAAAGTAGGATTATTACTGAAACAGAGAGATGGTAACATCCCAGTGGGAACATTTCTTTTAACTGTTAAATTATTGATTCTAATTACATTGTGTTTTCTATCTCTTATCTTATTTTTAAAGGTGATTTCTGTGTGTGATGTGACATTTTTGTTTCGTGGGAGATCACCTTATCAAAGTTATGCTGAAATGCTCACAACTTATTGACCTCGAGAGTCCAGTATTATGACGTTATTTATGTTCTGTGCTATTTTAACGATATAATTTAACATAGTAAACAATCAATAATCAATAGTAATCAAACTTCAATCAAAATGTTTCTCATGTGTGCATTTCATGGCCCACCTCAAGCACCTAATTAAGGTTAATGACAATTTGTGGTCACAGTTAAAGGTTTAAAAAGTTTACACTTCAGGTAATCTAATGTAACTAAATTGCTGCAAAATAACTATGAATCATAAAACTTGATTGGGGAGATTTTTCCACGAATGAAAATCGACACTTGGTAATGTTAACATGCCAAAAAAATTTTCTTCATGACTGTTTCAGTTTATTTTTGTTTTCTTTTGTTGTTATGTTGAAATGCTCACAACATATTGATCTTGAGAGTCCAGTATTATGACATTATTTATGTTTAGTGTTATTTTAATGATAACATTTAAGATAGAAAGAGGACACTAGAAAGATGGGATAAACTTTTACAAAAGCAACACATTAGAGATCTTTGTGTTTTGATATATACATCATATGTTTCACATGAATAACTTTATGCTGAACATTAGGGCTAAACAGTTTTAGAAATAAAAATAGTTTTATCTAAATAGTGCTCTAAATAATACCAATAAAGGATCTTATGATGGAACATTATCACACCAAAATATTAACTTTTATAATGTGAAGCAATAATAACAACTTTAAGATATATAATGTTTCCAATGTGTATGTATTACACTTGGCATAAAACCTGGAACATGGAATTAAATCGCTGCCTTTGCGATTAGCGATTTTGATTCAAAAACCATTTACCACTCAGTCGTATCGAACATCTTGTGTTGTTCAATGTAATTGTTAAACTATGTAAACAAAACACACACTAATGTTGCATTCGTATGCACAAAAACATGGTGATTTGTGTTAATATCACTGAATTAGCCTACACTGTTTTTAAATAAAAAAATAATAATGTCATCATATGCAGTATATTGATGCACATCTTGAGAGATGAGTATCCATATTAATATAATTGTTGCCCAAGCCTTGATTTTTTTTTTTCCCCCATGAAGCAAAACAAGGAATTGAACCCCTAACCTGACAAGTGCCTTGCTCCTGTATTTAGTGAATGTTTGCCGGTTGCTGACATTATGGATCTTCCACAGTTTCTTCTCACTCTCCCCTCTCTCATTTTGTCTCTTCTGCACTGCAGAGAACTGCATTTGCTGCATAATCGCCCACTGAGTGTCTCCTGACTTTCTTGCCTTTTGTCTCCTCGACTTATTATTTTTTTCTTTCTTTTTTCTTTCTTGCTTTAAATTTGATTTCACTCTGTGAGTTGCACTTCACAAGTATGTGGTTTAATCATCACCTAGAGCTGGACAGGTTGGACGAACAGCGGTGACAAGTCTGAGTGGTCGTGGTTTGACTGTTGTCTCCTTCCAAATTGAGATAATGTCATTCAGGAAAAAAATGTAGCATCTTTTCATGCAAAGATGATTGATGGCACAAAATTAGACACTAACGGCGGCACTTTTCAAAGGATGGAAGTGGCTTTAATATGTGGCTCATGGGATGATTACCCTTCAGCGCTGTAGATTGTCTATGTTTTGCAGATACTGAATGATGAACTTTAAGTAATGACTTCCAGGTAATGACTTTCTTCTGGAGCAAAACTCCTTTTGTGTTTGCTGCCACTCTGAGGATGTTTAGTGACAGCCTGCCACACTCTCCCTTATACTAATTATTAGTTTTACAAACTGCCTTTTACCATCAACTTGGTGATAAATTCGGAGTAAGGATCAGTTATTGGTTCAATGTGAATTTGTGAGGCTATCGGTATTAGTGCAACTTAAATTGCCATGTAAACATGTGTCTGGGCTGAATTACATGTAGTATATGTGCCATGCTATGAGAATTAGCGTAAATTACATAAATGGATGTACAAAGGTGGCCCACATGTGTCTCGTGCATCAGCTTTTATTATTTATTGTTTTTTTTCTTTTCTCCTTTCATTAATTATATTCCATTACAGTTCCTTTACTTTTACAGCTCTGAATGACAAGTGTGAATATAGTAATGATAGTACTGCAAGAAAACAAATACAACAGTAACAAATAAATAAGTAATACACCTGCTACCACTGTAATAAGGAAAAAGACAACGAACAAGAAAAAAGAAAGAAACTGACTGATACTGATACAGTATAGGGCTGCACTATTATTCGATTCATTGATTATTAATCAGTTACTCAATTAATCATCAACTATTTTGATTGTCGATATTTCATTTTCTAGATCAAGCAAATACTCGATTAATCGAGAATCGACAGATTAATTGATTATGAAAATAATGCAATGTATATGCATGTACCGCTCTCCATTTATGGAACAGACAGAAGAGATAGATAGATAGATAGATGATAGATAGATAGATAGATAGATAGATAGATAGATAGATAGATAGATAGATAGATAGATAGATAGATAGATAGATAGATAGATAGATAGATTTTTACATTTACATTCTTGCAGTACTATTCTATGCAGGAATTTTAATACCAACACTGATGCTATACATGCATTAGGGCAGTTTGTAGTTTGTTTAGCTCAAGAATAATACATGATGCAGACTAGAGATGGCGCTATTTGAACCACAGAGCCTCCAAATACAGGACAACCCAGTCTTCCACCTCTGACTCCTTTAGTTGAGTCACAGTCGTCCCATGAGGCGTCAGCATAGTCCATCTTTTCTATAATGAAATTAAGACTTCAATTGTTTTCCATTATGCAACCTGGAATTAGCTCCAGCTCTTACTACAACCTGTGAATGATAAGCAGTATAGATGGATGGATGACAGATGGATTTTACTCTCACTCACTCATTTTTTACCGCTTTATCCACTGAGGGTCGCGGGGGGCCCTGGTGCCTAGCTCCAGCTGACAGGCGGGGTACACCCTGGACAGGTCGCCCGTCCATCACATAGAGACAGACAACCATTCACTCTCACATTCACACCTACGGGCAATTTAGAGTGTCCAATTAGCCTAATCCCCAAATCTGCATGTTTTTGGACTGTGGGAGGAAGCTGGAGTACCTGGTGAGAACCCACGCACACATGGGGAGAACTAGATGGATTTTATCATTATTAAAATATACAGTAACTATAAAATGATCTATACCAAAACTGTCACTGGTCTTTTCAGCAGTACTTGGTTTTTCTACATTTCCCATATTGTCAAAAAAATGACATCAAAAGACCAAAACAACACTGAAGCAATGAGGTATCAAGTACTGGAAATATCCAAATCCTGATATATATTATTTTCAGAAGTGTGTTACAGCTCCTTTGTTCTCCAGATGCTCCTAAAACCTCATCAGTGAGCCTCACTGTTGCACTGCATGACCTGGTCCCTCATTAAAACCAGCACTTCATTTTTATTTTGGTAAAAAATCCCCCATACGCTGTCCTGCTGCTGGAAAGCAGAGCACCAAGTGTGTGTTAATCCGCAGCAGAACATAGTCCTCGGTGAATGCACTGTTTGCCCCAATAATAATAATGCATCCTAAAAACAGTTTTGCCTTTTTTTAAAAAAGAGATTCTGTGGTGTGTTTAAACAGTTATGTCTTTAGCATTAATAAAGGGTTAAGTCAGACAGGCGCACTAATGCATTGTGGGGTTTTGTCTGTTTGGTTTATTTGGGTCATATTTTTTAATGTCTTTATCTGAAACGTTATCTGTTGGTTCAGTGTGGAGATGTGGACACGTGGAAACTCTTAAATCGCTGCTTAAATGTGTGTAGGTGACAGTATGTGTGTGTGTGTGTGTATATCTGGTGTTCCTCATGTTGTGGGGACCTAGGTCTGTTTACACAATCACATTATGGGGACTTGTCTTCAAGTCCAAAAATCAAGTCCCTCTAACTTAAATTACTGCATTTTAAGGAGAAGACATGTTTTAAAGTTAACAGTGAGGTTAGAATTAGGTTAGGGTTAGGGTTAGGGCACTAGCTTTATAGTTAAAGTTAGAGTAAGTCTCCAGGGAATTAATGTAAGTCAATGCAATGTCCTCAGAAGTCATGGAAACCAGTGTGTGTGTGAACCCAGCTGCCCTTCTTTCTTCCGACACCTCGCTCTCTCTCTCTCTCTCTCGCCTCAGAAAAATAGCTCTCGCCGTCTCGCTGGCTGACACTTCTGGCAGGATTCCTTGGCACCAACGGGGGGAAAACAATCCCAACAAAGTGGCATGAATTAATGTGACTAATTAATACAACGATAATTATTTGTAAATTGCATGTTTGGGTAACAGTTACTTGAGAGGCATATGCTGCTTGTCGTGTTTGCCCAAACAAGTGGCAGCTGATCAGGGTCTCTGTGGAGTGGCCCAGCGACTGAAGACGGGCCAATCAGCAGGAAAAGGACAACACGGGGAAATAAAGACGTGAGGGGAAGAAAGAGGGAAAAAGAGATAAAGGGGTGAGGTGAAGAGGGAAGAACAATGAGTTCCATTCCTAACAAATATTTCTCATCTCATCTGGGATCATCATGTGAGCATTTTGTGCCTCTGCAGTCATTTGTATGAAGTTTTATTTGGCTTGTTGCCGTGTTGGTGAGTGTGAAATCTGGCTGCCCATCAACAGATAATTAGCCCAGTTTTCAGCATGAGGCTCGTTTTGTTTTTGTTTTTTTTCTATGTTGAAGTGAATGATTGCTTATTTTGGAGCTTTTCTCTGTCATACATTGTTCAGCTTCCACGTTTACCTCTTTTGCCACCACATTGGTTATTTTAAGTTAATGTGGTGCATCTGTGTCTTCTACCACTGGCTGAATAGGAGCAAAACTTACTACTACACTTAAATATATTTTTTTTTATAAAATTTGAAATAATTTTTGTTTGTTTTTGGGTTCTTTTTTTTTTCTGAGGCACATGAGGGGCACTGTTTTTTATTGTTACCTCACAGCGTGAAGGTCACTGGTTTGAATCCTGGTTGGACCACGGGCCTTTCTGTGTGGAGTTTGCATGTTCTCCTCATGTGTGCCTTGGTTTTCTCCAGGTACTCGGTTTCCTACCATAGTACAAAAACATGTAGATTTATAGGGATTAGGTTAATTGAGCACTCTAAATGAACTGTAGGTGTGAATGTGAGAGTGAATGGTTGTTCATATCTGTATTTTGACCAAAAAATGAAAACAATAAAACAGTGCAAAAAACAATTAAAGAACTGTGTAAAATGATAGCGATGAATGCATGTGGAACAAAGGAAAATTTGTATAATTTAATTTTGACTACTTTCTTGCATAGAGCAGTTCAAGTCGACGTGTTACTCCTACTTTGAGGAGCGCGACGTCCTTAAAAATGCCCTTGAGCAAGACACTGAGGCCTGCTGTCTCGAAGCTGGTGAGTTAAAGTGTTTACCAATGTACTGTAAATATGGTCTAGAGGAGCCAATATATTTCAGCCACAGCCTTGAAACTATATGTAGAGAAACACAAGACAACTGGACTTGAAATGATCCAAAGCCTGCTAGCACGGCTACTATTACATGCTTATCTATCACTCTGTCACCCCGGGTTACGCACACTGGGTTTTATTAGGACAGTTTTGGTTGAGAAGCCGCAACCAAAACTCCTGCACGGCTTGGTGAGGTGGGTGAGAAGCAGACCTGCATATCACCTGAGCATCCTTCCCCCCCGTCTTCCCTACAACTCCCCCATCTCTTGCTCTCTCTCTCTCTCTCTCTCTCTCTCTCTCTCTCTCTCTCTCCTTCAATCTCGCTCTCTCTGGCTGTCTCTTGCTCCTATTACCCCTCAGTGAGTCCTTGTTCCCACACTGACAAGCGTATTTTTTCATCTTCCCTCCTAGTTTCTTCCTCCTCTCTCTCTTTTTCATCCCTTGCTCATTTTTTCCTCCACTCCACATGTACCCCCCTTTCCCCCCCCCCCCCCCCCCACCCTCCCCCCTCGTCTCCTCAGAGCTTCTCCGCATTAGCAGTCAGCTCCACTCCTAGACGTACTTTGTTTTTCAACCGTGGTGGAAACCGAGCGAGAGAGGGAGCAAGATATAGAGAAAGAGAGGGAGAGACAGCAGTGCAAGTAATAGAGGGAGAGAGCGAGAGAGAGAGAGAGCATCATTTACACAGTCATCCACAGAAAGCAGACCCTGCAGCTCGCCCTCCCTTCCTCCCTCCCTCCCTCCTCTTCCCTCAGCCACTGCTCACGATGCCAAACATTTTATGTGTTATTTAGTCATGCCTGACTTTATCGAATTCGAAAAACATGCCAGTCATGGGACACCCTCCCCTCCTACCTCTGCTGTGCCCGACCACCAACATCTTCCCAATCTTCCTCTTCCTCTTCCTCTTCCTCTCTCTCTCTCTCTATCCCTCTCTTGATTGAGACTCCACCATCCAGGTCTAACCTCAAGAGCCTCTCCAGCCACTGTCATTGGGGACATTTCCAATTCTAAATGAAGTTTTATTCCCAGGCTTCACTACTTTCCCTCCATCCTCCTCCTCCTCTTCTTCTTCCTCCTCTTCCTGCTCATGACAATCCTGCCACTCTGGGGGAAGGGGGGGGACAAAGACCATAATTCTGGCCAACAGAGTGTTGACTCTAAAATGGATTATTTCTGCTTGAAATCAGAGGGCTGTGTGCTGCTGGATGATGTGGCTCTACTGATGTTTTTTATTATTTTCCCCAGCTCTGTTCTAATGATGGAGATTTGACAGGCAGGAAAAAGCAGAGGAACAGAGAGCCATGTTCCACTATAGGAGAGGAATGAGAGGCTAAAGGAAATCCCAGCATGCTCGCCTTCATAAACTTAAAGTCAGAATTTGTGCTTGTGTTTTCTTTTTTGTTCTTATTTAAGTGTCTGGCGTAGACTGGGTCACTGACACTTGACTGGTTTAGAGGCTTGAGTCCCAGTTTGAGCTGCCGATGCTAAGAAGAAACAAAGTAAATGAATGATGTGTTTGTATCAGGGCTGCTAAAAATAACTCAGTTGAGAGGAAAACAGATGATAAAGCACAGCGTGTACAGTATGAGTGGAAACCAGTGTGATTGACAGCTGATTCCGTTAATTGCAAATGTCCGGGCTTTACAACAGGAGTACGTCCATTTTTGTATACCTCTGACTGGAGCTCACGGGTTTTGGCAGACAGACTGACTGATTCAGCCTTTTATATAGCAATGCAAGTCCTTAATGTATTGATAAATCCATGTGTGATGATGCAGCTTCAACAAAAAGGAAAACAAAATGTTACACTTGGCTCTAATTTACTACAGTGAAATGTGACAACAACCGACGAACTGCAGTTCATTCTTGGTAGAGCACTTTCTGATTTACCTCAAAAAATTTAAATAAATGTAACCTTCTCTTCTGTCTAATAAACCACTGTGCAGTGTGCAGCCTCAGAAAGAGTTCCCCCCAAAAATTGTCATATTTACCAAATTCATCCAAACAAACATTTTCTTACTGTTCTGGGAAAACTATATCTAATACGATCACTTGGTAATTTGCATATTAGCTATATTTAATGAAGTCTAGTGGCTGCTCCTGTAGGATTTTGCTTGTGTTTAATTGGCACAGTTATTTTGAACAATATCAAGTTATTTATTCATTGTTATGATTATTTATCAGTAATATTAAATAATAATAATAATAATAATAAATATTTATATTTTAATGTTCAGTGTTAAGAACATTTTCAGATGTTTTATGGACCAAACAAGTTTTTGATTAATCAAGAAAATTAATTGATGATGAAACTAATTAATTGCAGCCCCAAAAAGTAACTATCGTGCAATATTAACAAAACTCTTAGTCTTTATTGAAAGTGGATTTGTCCCTGTACTTCTGCCAAGTTTGATGCAAATCTGTTCATTGGCTGCTGCCAAATAAACAAAAAGCAAACAGATGTGGGTTAAAATATAACCACCTGGGTGGAGGTAACTGATAATATTCAAAAGAGAATCAGACAATGTAGACTTTTTCATCCTGTGGAGAAAAAATGTCAGTTAAAGATCAGACAGTTGTTGGTTCAGATCCCTTGTGTGCGTGTGAGTGAGCCAGTGGCGCTTTCCCCTTCAGTAACCTCTGTCTGAGCCCTTGAGCAAGTCGAGCCGTTCAGGTGGAACTGCCCAGTGATATTTGGATGAAGCCTGTGGTTTGGTTGCACTGCAGCTCACAGTGCAGTCATGTACCGTGTGTGAGTCTGTGTGGTGCTGACACTGTGAGTTCTGCAGAAATCCTATAGCTTTAAAAATAAAGGCTTGGGAAAAAAAAACACATGGTCTTTAAGGAAGAATGTCCTGCTAAGATGAGGTCTTGGAGACAGTATGTGCTGTTCTGGAGATTGTGTCTGCACAGCTTCTAAATGAGCAGCAGAAACTGCAATATCGAGCTCTGCAGTTACCAGAAGAGGCTTACTTCTTCTTTTTTTTTTTTTTGTTGGCCCAAATGGAAGCTGTTTGATGCAGCTGTTCTCTGCTGCTGTTGTGAATCCCTGATCTACATATTAAGCTCCGCATCAGAGACAATCGTACTTCATATGCATAAGAATAAATCCTATGCATTATCATTCAATTTTCAGTTTCTACTCACTTTTTCCTCGTGCTTACATAAATCTGTGCCCACACACTGCAAATGTGATTTTTTTTTTAACTCTGCCAAAGTGAATTAAATTCACTTGGGGTTTAGAGACTTTTCAAAGACCATACAATTGATCACTTAATAAGTAAAGTAACTAAATAATTGTAAGGAATATGGTCATAAGTTGAAATCCTTTAAAGGTCACATAGAATGGTCTTTTTGAACCCAAAATCAAGATCACTGATGTCTACTTAGATAAATTAAATAATATTTTTGGTCAAAAACCTCATAGTCTCTTCAGATTAAGCCAGGTTATTGCTGCTCTCTGCCAGCCTCTGAACAGGCACTCATTCTGAGCTAATGCCCGCCCCCCCAGAACACTGAGTCTCTTGTGATTGGCCAGCTACCAAATGCATTCCCACTCGCTTGTGATTGGCCAGCTACCAGCTGACTGACTGCTCCGTGGTGCTTCTTCTTCTTCTTCTTCAGGTTGAATGTTGACACCCATGATTTGGAGTAGCTGCTGGGGGAGGGTTCGTTGCACGGCAAATGTGCTAGTTACGTAAATAAACTAGACTTTTCAAAACCACTTGCTCGAGCTCAGGTAAACAGAGAAGCCCTTCTTTCTCAGAAGCGGCTGAAGTGTTCATTGTGACAATTTAATGATGTATAAATACAGGAAGGATGCGGGGACACACCAAAAAACATCAGAAATTTGATTTTCCAGTGAATTTCCTCTTTAAAAATGAAAAGGAATATTATATATAATGAAGGAACTTTATCTTTTGTGGTATTAAAGGTATAATTTGGGGTTTTGGGGGGTTTAAGAGATGAGATTTCTACCCATAGTCCACTTTAAAAGTAAAGCCCAGAAAGTAGGACCGTTATCCACCAGGGGGCAGCTCCACTGTTTACATAAAATCTGTGTATGGGGAAAAAGCTTCTACTTCTCAGTTGATTACATTTTCTTGAAACACATTGTCCTGCCAAAGGAAAGTCTGTCTAACAGCAGGTTCAAAATATAAGGTACAGATAACAGAATATTATTGATTTTTGTTCAGTTTGGCAGCACATTGTCTCTGCTGTCCACATTCACGGCACAACAGCATGTAAAGTTATTTGTCTCCTTTGCGTCTCCAAACAGGTAGTCAACAATGAAAAGTGTAAACTGGATAATACACCCTGACTGTGCAAAAGGTTGTTTATTCAAGACCTGCTTGAACTTGACGTACACATGTTGTATGAGTTAAACTCACGAGGTAAACTTAACACTTTGATGATATATAAAACCAACTTTCTTTCACACCATTACAATCCAAATATCAACAAACTCAGAATTTGACAGACATGAAAACAGAAAAGCTGGTGGTGACTTTTGCACAGGATTTTGTATTATATACAGTATATCACACAGTTCTGATGATATATTGAGCTGATTTGAACTGATTCTGCCTCACTCCAGTCTGGTGCGTTGCAGGACTTTTAAGTTATTAGTCTGAAGGAGCAGTGGCATTTTCACTGATGTTGCTCCCGTAAAAAAAAAAAGCTCTAACCCTTAAGCAGCAAAGGTGTAATTTAGACACAATGGTGAAGCTGGTCAATCCCAAAACACCCACTGTGAGGAATTACATTTTTATTTGAGCCAAACCGATTTAACAAACTGGTAATGTTTTCATGATCGAAAGTTAAAACCTGTTTTGAATGGATTTTATTTCATAACATAATCAGAGAATCTTAATATTGCATGCCATCACAGTGCATTTATAATGTGATGGGAAACGTTCGCCTCTCTCTCTCTCTCTCTCTCTCTCTCTCTCTCTCTCTCTCTCTGTGTGCATCATCCATCCTTCTCCTTGAAACCAGCTCATACAGAAACGATGGAAACCAGACGAAGCCTGAGGGCGATAAAACACCGAAGACAATTTCTCCCTCCATGACTCCTCCTCCAGTTTTCATCATGCAGACTCTTCATTGTCTCTTTAGGCTCCTGCGGAAAGTTTGTACTGCAGAAGTTGTCTGTCTTAATATTTCAGTCATGGAATCCTATTATTATGTGGGGGGAAAAAAAAACACATACTCGTTAGTGTGCAGTCTCACTCATTTTAGAAAATACTTAAAAGTGGGCACGTTATATAAGAGGCGTTATATCTTGGAAGAAGTGGATTGAAAGGCTGGAATTCACAAAAAGTGCCAGTTGTTTAAAGGAAATCATTATTCTGCAGATGCATTGGAAATAAGTGAGTTTACCTTTCTGCACTGGAGGAATTTATTTGACACTTGTTTTGAGGAAAAATCAGACTGTCTCAGACTAAAAGATTTCTTTTTTTCCTTTCTTAGTGAGAGAAACCGCCCAATGTTCAATACTCAGTGAATCAATATGCATTTCAGGACAATCCAATAGTTTTTCTACATCTGTAATATCCCTGTTGTATAAAGAAGCTTAATTTATGAAAAAAAATAATAATCTGAAAACCTGCTAATCAACAGCATTTACTCCATTATTGTTTTTAATGAGCTTGGATTCAGAAGGAATAATATAGGAATAAACAACCTCAATGTTACAGTGGTCTTTATTTTCAGATATGTTACTTTAGTCCCTCTTTTAATCAAACTACCAGATGATTCAAATGACTGAACACTTTCCCCACAAACATTCATGGCTTTTTACTGCTTTGCACCAGAATCGACACAGCCCTAGGAAGAAGAAATTAGTGTGTCCACCTGGGTCTTTTGTTCCTTCCAAGGTGGTTTAAAGCTGATTAAAAACCTGCATGCATCACAGAGTCACATGATCACAACATGGGATTGAATGTGGATTAAACACAGTCCCAGTGGTCAAAACCAGTTTAAACCCAGGATTTTGACCAATGGATTTTTTTAAAAAAAACAAGTTGGACTGTGGTATAATTACTGCTCGCTCTAAACATTTTGTGTTTAGCAGAAGCTCACAGAGAGTTCAAGTGGGTGAAAAGCCGAGACTCTTCCATTGGCAGTGTTACATACAGCCAGCTGTAATGAGTACAGAGGTTAAAGTCAAATCAATACAATCTACTGTGTGTGTGTGTGTGTGTGTGTACAGGTCTCTAGAAGGCTGTGAGGACCAATGTTTAAGCAAACATATCTTTGTGAGGACATTTTTGGCTGCTCCTCACAGTCTTAAAAGTGGTTATTAAGGATTAAGACTTGGTTTTAGGGTCAGGGTTAGAATTAGGTTCAGGTTAGGGTTATGTTAGGCATTTAGTTGTGATGGTTAAGATTAGGATTAGGGGCTCGGGAATACGTAATGTGTTACGTTACGTATTCCCCAGCCTGAGTGTCCACCCAAAGAATACAGCACCTGTGTGTGTGTGTGTGTGTGCTTGGTATTCCTTATGTTGTGGGGACCTAAAGCTGTTTACACACTCACATTATTGGGACTTGCCTTCCTTATGAGGACAAAAATCAAGCCCCCATAATGTAAATTATGACATTTTAAGGTGAAGACATGTTTTAAAGTTAGGCTGAGGTTAGGGTTAGGGCACTATTAATTATGGTTAAGGTTAGGGTAAGTCTCCAGGAAATGAATGTAAGTCAATACAACGTCCTCTGAAGTCATGGAAACCAGTGTGTGTGTGTGCGTGTGTGTGTGTGTACTGCCCCTAGAACGATCGAAAGATCAATATCTGATCAGCCAATAAAATGTTTATCTTGATTAAAGAAGTAGAGGTCGGGTATAGTTTTTTTACAACCTTGGCTTGTGTTCGTTTTAATTTCATTTTATAATCATAAGTGTATAATAAATATAATAACAAGGGATTTCTTGATCCAAATTGAATGTTTTAATAAAAAGCAAGGCTGTTTTATTGTTACTTGTTAGTCATATATATATAATAATAATGGCTTCAGTCATATTTGGCACAGTCTAAAATGTGTTCACTCTGTCAGGGATTGAAACTTGACACTGACAGATTCATTCTCTCTGCTTTTTTGTCTTTGTTTAAACAGCTTTGGGTTTAAATCACGTGATATAATTAATTTCATTAAAAGGAAATTCTGGTACAACTCTAGTATGAAAAATAGTATTTAACAACTGAGACATTTGACTTCATTTATTAGAATATTTTACTAAATTGTTTTACTTGATATGAATGAAGATTTTATTTGTTCTGCTGCTGCTGAATGTTTGAAGAGAAAAACTCTGAACCGCTCAATTGTCTTTGACTAAGACTAAATCCGCAATCCTTTGTATTGAACGTAGATGGAGCGTCTCTTAGCGTAGCTTTCTCCGCCATCATCCTGCTGTAAACTCCCTCTTCTTCAACCAGGTAACTTCTGCCCAAGTTTCCCTCATTCATTTGGGCAGCGCCACCATGAGGAGACATGAAGTAGTGACACCTGACGATTGAAACCGGCAGGGACTGTTTGCTTTAGAGTGAAAAGGTCAATATTTGCCCTGGCGTATCGTTTAGCGTACTGCCTGAGGAAGGACGACGATTTGATATTATAGATCACATTTGTAGAGGAAACAAGTTCATGCAAATTTTTTCTGATTCTGAAGTTTTTTTTATCCACACGGAATGGGCGATTTTGGGAAATAAGATCCCAGAGTGAAAAAATCATCGTCTTTTTCTTATGTTTGGACTGAACGACGTCTTCTCTGTCTTTGGTATATTTCATTGGCAGTGTTACAGCACCACATACAGGCATGGTATATATACTAAAGAGTTTAGAGTTGAATATATTTCTTGGAACAATGCTGGAATTTTTTTTGCATAATGAAAGTTCTGGGGGTTTTTTTGTGTTTTTTTTGTGCATAAGGCCTAAATGTGTTTTATGCATCGAAAGATGTTGATTTTGTTTTCAAATTGTACATGACATTATAAGCTACAGAAATCACAATGACTAAAGTAGCAGCAGTAGTAGTAACAGATGCAGCAGCAACACTCCAGTCTCTTATGGTGCAACAGTGTATTAGTGGCACTATTTTATGCTCTCACCTCTCTGTGTCAGCCATTTAGCCCAGTTTCACCCGTATTTAGCCGCTCTGCCCTCTCTCTTTTGTCTCCCCGCAGCGATCGGCCGAACGTTGATCCCGCGTTACTTCAGCACGGTGTTCGAGGGCGGGGTCAGCGAGCTCCACTACATCCTCAAACACTCCAAGGAATCCTTCCACAACTCCTGCATCACCCTGGACTGTGATCAGTGCACCATGGTCACCCAGCACGGGAAGCCAATGTTTACAAAGGTAACACCTGACCCACTGAGCTTCTCCCACCATGAATAATTGATCATAAGCTTTGATAATAGACCAGGCAAGTTGCTTAACTGGTTCAAGATCAAATCCATCTATAACCTTTGATTTGCTTTTTTATTTTTTTCTTCTTTTCCTCTCATCGGACCTGATGGCTTTACTGTTCTTATCAGGTCTGAATGAATTTTTCATGTCATATACATCCTAAATCTTTGTCTTTGATTTGTAAAGGCGTTCTTCCTTCTCAGCACATTGTGTGAATGACTGCATTAAAATTTAATTATCTAAAAGAGTAACTCATCGTTAAAGCTGAAGTGTATAACTTTTGGTGAACATTGGTGACAGCAGCTCTCTTATCTACATTTTTTTAACTGATCAATCAGAATTTTGTGCAATGGGTAGATGATCACCTAAGTATGTTCCTGTTAAATTTTGGTGGGAATCCAGTTTTCAAATTTTCAAATAATCCCTATCTCTTATAATGGGCAGAAGTGTAAGAAATCCTATCTCTGTCAAAATTCTGATGACCCAACCAATGAACAAACAACTGAAACAAGGAAATGTGATAATTATGTAAAAATAAAACAATGAAATGCTATAATAGTGTATTTATTTACATATGCACAAAACAAATATGGGCTATATCGCTCAGTTTGTAGACTTCACTCACAAACTCTGCAGGGGACTGTGACTAATAAAGGCTCTGGTCTCTTGTATATTTCTACAAAGCTGTCAATCAAAAAGTGGTCCCGCCTTTCAGACAGTTCCATCCAATTATCATCATCCCAGTGTCTGCACCAGCCCACTGCTCCATTGATTTGTCCAATCGCATTTATCCAATCAAGCAGAGCTGCTCATATAGTTCACATCACATTTTTTGCACTTTTAGTAATGAAATGTAAATACAACAGGACATATTGGACCATTTATTTAGTGATGTTTTAGAGAGAACAGAGCTTCCCCTGCTGCCAAAGAGCAGTCGTCTCTGAGGTGACGTATGTAAAACGCAGGTGACAGAGTGTTTAAGCCTTGGCCGAGGTCTCTCGTTTGTATGCCGTGTCCCTCATCTCAGACCCGACCGAGGGAGCGTTTGTGTAAACACTGGCAGTGCAGGAGCGGGCGGGGACAAGACGTGTTTATCCCATCAAACTGCTGGATAACCTTTTTTTTTTTTAGCAGTAGAATTCCCCTCTGAGAATTTTCATGTTTGCAGCCGTTTTGCTTCACGAGCACATTGATGCTGTTGCTTCTGTCTGTCTTGACATAATAACAGTTAATGTCACCAGGCGACACGAGGTCCAAACACCTTTACACTGAGATACACAGAGAGAGTGATAGGCTTAATCAGCATTATGTGAACTCATTTTGCAGTGGTTTGAATGTAAAAGATGTTTGTTTATTTTTAAATATTATGTGCTACAGTTTGTAATGCAGTTATTTAGCGACTATAGTTACTTAGTTGTCGTTCAATCCCCCTTTTTTTGTTCATTAGTCAACAAAACATTATTTTTTGTGTGTGTGCTGCAACTAACAGTTATTTTTATTTTCTCGATCTGATTTAAACATTATGTTTTGAACCATGGTTGCTCTTTTTGATTATTTTCTAGATCTGGGACAAATCCATTTTCATGGAAGAGTAAGATGATTTTTAGCAAGATAGGTACTTTTTAGGGCTGTAACTAACATTTAGTTTCCTCATCAGTTAATCTGTAGATAATTTTCTCAATTAATCGAGTATTTGTTTGGTCTTTAAATGTAAGAAAATGTTGAAAATGATTACCAAACCTGGAAATGATGATGTTCTCAAATGTCTTGTTTTGTCCACAAACCAAAACAATTCAATTTAAAAGATTTTTTTTTTGTTATATGGAGCTAAGAAACCAGAAAATATTCACATTTAAGAAGGTGAAAAATCTGAGAAACTTGTTTTAGTTCTTTAAAAAAACAAACACTAAAACTAATGAATCGATTATCAAAATAGTTGATTAATTTAGTAACTGATTAATCATCAAGTAATTGTTTCAGCCCCATTTCTTGAATTTATGAAGGAGGTGTGTTCAGGTTCCATCATAAGGCAATAACAGTCAGCAGAGTGATACAGTATTAAGGACTTAATGTAGAATTTGCTATTGTTCGACCTAAAAATCCACTGCCATTTCAGCCTTTAAGGCCTTCGACTGACTCCTCAGTCTCTCAGATACTCGAGGACAAGGACATGAATAAGATCTGTGGATAGAGTGGTTTCAGTTTTTTGCGCAGACAGAAGCAAGAAAAGCCAAAGAAACACAAATTGTTCAGGTGAGATAATCCAAACCTGACACCGAGGTCTTGTGAAAGCACTCGAGCTGAGCTCATCTGCTTTTGACTTTAGGGAGAGAATCCCCCTGTGAGCTGGAGTGAATATCTGCTCCACTACAGTCTGATCCAGATGGCTAGCTGACTCTTAGTCTTCTTGTGCTGACTCTCTAAATGAATCTGAGGCCAGATACCTTGTCAGTGCTGAGCAGCCGAGCTAAAGGGATTCCATGTTCCCTGTACCATGAACCCTGAGCTACAGCACCGGACCGGATTGTTCTGACATTAAACAGCTCTACGCCCTCTTGTTTTCAGGGCTTGACAGTCTGTACTCTGAGTGTGTGTGTGTGTGTGTGTGTGCGTGTGTGTGTGAGTCTGAAATTAACTTTTAGGCTGACCAGCCAAGAGCTGTGATCCTAAAAAGGGAATTTAAAAAAACACAATAGAGGAAAAAGAACAAGTTATTTCGTCAGTTATTAAGATCTAAAATCTCATTTTACTAAAAGAAATGAACAAAATGTGCCACTGAGCCGAGATTATATTACCACTTTTCAATACAATGACCTTAATTCAAGTATTTACCAGGACCATTTTTGTCATTTTTCTTGTACCACAGGGCAGTGGTTTGCCTTTGTCCGGTTTACTCTTCAACATATACAGGTAGACATTAGATACAGCTGAATTTTTCCTCTCCTTAATTCGGTAATAAAAGTTCATCTGAGGCAGAGACGCAGTGACTTGAAATGAATGTGTGTTTTAAAAGGTGTTTACACACAAATCTAACCTTGTTGTATTGGACATTTTTAAATATCTTTAAGACGGATATTTATCAGCTGAAATGGGCAGTGTGAAGTCAGCAATATATAGGCATTCTTATCTTATCTTATCTTATCTTATCTTATCTTATCTTATCTTATCTTATCTTATCTTAATTTAGCTTGTTAAGGCAATATCAGTGATCTTTTGGCATTTTACCTTCACATAACTATACTTACCTTATGGAAAAATACAGTTTACTGTATGTGGATAAGTAACAGTTTGTCTCCTCTTTTTACATAGTAACACTAATGATATTGAACATTTACCGTGTCTACTATTTAATATCATCTTGTTTGTCCAACACATTCACTGTATTTCTGTTAGAGAATTTAGCGCAACCAAATAAAAGATAAAAGATTCTATAGAGATATACAGTACATCACAATGAAGAAACAAAAGCGTGCACCTCCAGGACTGTTATTGTTATTTACGTTGGCAGAAGTTTCAGTTTTGGCAGCAGAATCAGTTCTTATGTCTTCCTTATTTCCAAATGGAATTTGAAGGATTAGCATTTGCAGAGAACTGCTGGCCTCCACCTACACAGGGAGAAATTAAGACAGTAGACTTGAAATTCTTCTCTGGAAAATGTCAGAGTTTTTCTCAACTCCACGCACACTCTGATTTGACCGTTGAATTTACTTTCCATGAGCTTAGGTGCAGTTTAAATGATGAGCACATTTAGCCAGTCAATGTAGATTCATCATCTCATGATATAAATTACGTTCACGTCTTTGATTTTTAGGATGAGTCGCCCAAAAAAAAAAATATATAAAAAAGTTTCAGAGCAGTAAAATGCAATGAAAGCTGGATTTTCAGTCACATGATTTTTAAATGTCGTATGTTTCCATTGCACGTCACATCACCTCCCTCCACCTACAATTTTTTTAGGTTTTTTGTTCATATTTTGTTTTTTAATGTGCAAATAAAAATATATATATATATATATATATAAAATCAGGCTGATGGGAACCCCACATTACACATACGCAGTCAGTATCTTTTGTATTTTTTTATTTTTAATTTCAGTGTATTTTTTAAATGTAATCACTGTAAAATGCCCATGTGACCTAATGTGATTTTGTCTTGATGCTTGTCTGAATGAAGAGGGTCTGCACAAATAATTTAGAAACCTTTTATTTGAGTAAAAATGTGTATTTGCTGACATTCTCCTAAATGAACTTACAATGTACAGTGTCTCTTCTCCTGATCTAACAGCAAACTCCCACATTATCAAGAAAAAGCCTTAGTGCATCACATTTAGATATAGTTTTCTGGGGAAACTTAGTGATTCTTTATATTATTCTTTATAAGAAACCTTTATAAGGGGTGCAGTGGTTGTGGTTGGATGGGGGTTGGGGATGTACAGTACTACTGGGTATAAGCTGCTGCTGCTGCTGCTGCTGCTGCTGCTGCTGGTGGTGTTTGTGATATCATCTTAGTAAATAAGCACAAAACCCCAGGACTTAATGCAGAATTATGTTTATAATAGTCTTTTGTCAATTGTAACAGACATTCATTTATTTTTACCAGTCATGTGCTTTTAGTGTCTTACCGTTATATATCGTTGGTTAGAATGTATGAAGTGGGCGTGTTCAGCTGAAATAGAGAATTTTGTTTATTTATAGGGCAGGGACAGGCAGATATTCAGTGTTAAGGACTTTTGTAGAATTCATAAAGTTTTAGATACAGTTTTTGAGTTACTTGGTTAATATGTGTGTTCATTTATCTCCTTTTTGTGTGAAATGCATTAAAAATTGCATATGTTGATAAAAAAAAATATGTGAAATCAACTAAATTATATTTAAAAAGTCATTTAATAACACTTCTTAAATGTTAAGCCTAATTATTATAAGAAAACTTTCCAGAGAAATGACCTTTGTGCAGCTTTATACAATATTTTGTGTATACGATATATCTCATATATGAGGATATAAATATTGATTTGACTAATATTGTGATTCATATAGATATTGAATGATATTTTATATATACACACTTTATATAAATGTTTTTATATGATTCTCTGTTTAATGCATTTGTTGAGTTAATTAAAGCGTGAGTTCAAGTGAGTTAGGAATTTAGGCTGCATAGATATACAGTATCATATTTATGTTGAATTTCTTATTTTTGGAATGGAAACAGATGATGATTAGAAATCATCCTGTAGTGGTTGGTGGTTGGATGGGGGTTGTGGATGTATAGATGGGTGCTGCTGCTGCTGCTGCTGCTGCTGCTGCTGCTGCTGCTGCTGCTGCTGCTGCTGTTGGGACTCTTTGTGATATCATGTTAGTACACCAGTGTAAAAACATGCAGAACATAGAGGAAGTGTCTTTTGTTGTTGTTGTTGTTGTTTAGTGAACAAGACTCCCTGCTCCCCCCCCCCTCCAAAAACAAGAACGAAAACAATATAATATACGTATAACGAGTGTCTGATATTAACCGAAACAGAAATGGTCGAGCCGCGGTCAACAAAAAGCTAAATTTGATGCTCGCAGCACTGCTCTCTTTTCATCTCCACCTAAATTGGATGAGAAGAATTAATTCATTAGAAAAAAAATGGGGGGGGGGGGGGTTAGGGGGAAAAAGGGAAAAGAATTCCAATAACTGAGTGTGTTCTTTCTGAGATGCAAGCAGCCGTGAGCCTGCAGCTCTGGAGGCCCGAATCTCAATCAGCTCTGCCTCGCCTCGCTCTCCTCAAACACCACCACCACCACCATCTTCCTCCTCCTCCTCCTCCTCCTCCTCCTCTTCCTCCACCCTCACTCCTCTCTCTGTGTCTCATTCCCCTGCCTGACTCGCTCATCCCCCCCCCCCACCGCTCTCTCATCCTCCCCTCTTCCTCACCCCCCTGCACCCTATACCCTCAACACACACACACACATGCACACACACACTAGTATCCTTCATCCCTAGAGAAATCATCCCCAGCTCCCAACCCACTCTCTCCCTCTCCCTCTCCCTCTCCCTCTCCCTCTCTCCTCCTCTGCCTGTCTCTTTCCTTGCGTTTCCCCTCCTTGAAAAAGTCAGATTCAAATTTACTTTATTGGCATCAGCACATTTAACCAATTATTCTACGTTATAATAACTGGGCTCTTATACTGTAGGTATTTTTCACAGCAGTCTGAGCCTTTGTTTGTTTCAACAACGACAACAACAACAATTAATTTGCTGAGATTAAAAAAAAAAAACGTCAAAAGGCAATTTAAAAATAAAAGAATGCTGACTGTTGCACGAACTCGGTTTAGTTGGTTTGACTGACAAAGTGTCAGTGAAACACCCAAAATATATATATATATATATATATATATATATATATATATATATATATATGTAGTATAAAACCAGAGTTTTTTTAGGTTAGCCAAGCTAATTTAATGGGGAACACTTTAACTGTTACACCTTTTATTTTCCCTTCATTTCCATTTCCATTATTTTCCAATAATTAACCAATGCCTGTTCCATGTCTGTGTTTTTTCTGTTTAATGATGGGTTTTTATTGACATATCAGGTAGTAGTAGTATTCTCAGTCTCTCTCCTTTATTTAACTCATATTTTACTGTGCCGTTTAGCATCAAGGGGGTTAATAATAAACATGTGTATTACTTATACACGTGGTTAAACATGTAGCACAGTAAATGGAGCTGATATCTGTCCCTGTGGCTGCTCAGGTAGATAATCTGTTCACAAATGTGACTGATCAATGTTAGTTGTGTTTCCTGTCCTGTCAAAACTAATTAGAAGGGACTTTTCATGTTTGTATGTCCTAATAAACACTAATAAACATTATTATTGTGATTGAGAGGGAAAATTAGAGGCCAAAACTACAAAAATGCAAATAATGTTGAAATAAATTCAAATTATTCTTAAAAAGAAATCTCAGACAGCCTGCTTGTGAAAGCAGGCTGTCTGATATTATTAATATGATAAAAGCAAATGTTGTTTTCTGCTTTTTTTCCCCTCATGTGATGAAATATAACATGTTAATAATAAATTATACATAAAGTAGCTCAACTTTAGTAAATATTTACTGAAAAACTGTTTTGGTTTCCCCTCTGTTGGCCTGCATTTTGTGTCTGCCCTGTCGTGCACTTAAAATAATAACGTATGGATTTAATAATACTACTTTGTCAAGTAAAACTTTGAAAATGAAAATGAAAGTTTTAGTGTGCTTAACTGTTAGTGTATTATAGAATCCGGCGTTCCAATTCATATGGGGAGATGATACAATATATCAATGATACATTTGGATACTAAAAAGAAAACCTGTTAGAGTAAAATGTTATATGTATAAACACTATACAGTAGAGAGAAGCAGAAGAAGGAGGAGGAGAGAGTCGAATGGCTAAAGGTCTGGTGTCAGCTAGTGGCCGGATGCTTAAATACGACACAAAACCACTGTCAAAATTTCCAAAATATTTCCATGTCGATACAGAGCTTCAAGCCATGAAATACTGCAAATTTTTTTTGTGCATTAATATTTACTTACACCCCTAATTGACCTAAAGAAATGACTAAAATTGACCAAAATATTTAATCAGGCTCCCTCTGGAGAACATATTTTATAAAATAAATGAACCAGTAATTATAAAAACCACTCAGATGATTTTACAGGAGCTAAAAACAGCTTCACCTCTCTCCCTCTTTCATTTCTCATTACTCAGGTGCGACAGACTAACAAAGTGGGCGGGGTTTACAGGGCGGCTAAGTGTTGACGAGGTGACACAGGGCGCCAATTTGACCACAAGCCACTACCCAGCATGCCTTGCTTTCTCCTGGCCAGTGTGTGTTGGCTCTTTGGGTCTGGCCCTTGTTACCGGTGCCCAGTTGGGGGTTTTGTGCAAGCTGAGAGGCGAGCAGAGAGCAAAAGGCGAGGCAAGTTAGTGACATGGTGATCGCAGCGCAAGTGAATTTAATTCCCTGGGCGGATTTTCCTTTTTTTCCTCTCTAAAGAAATTCACCAGTGGATGTGTTTTCAGCAGGGACGTGTTTTTTTTCTGGGCTTTGCTTGAATTGTATTGTCTTCATATCTCAGAAATGTTTGAATTGTCTGACACAGTATGTCTTATATTTAATATCTCTATAATTCAGACTGTGCCCCAAATACATGAGACATATCTCGATATAAAGCTGGACACTAGTGGGTTTGTGCTTCTGACAGTACACTTTAGATACTGTTATATACTGTATAATTAAAGAAAATATTCTAAGAAAAAAAAATGTAACAGTTTTTCTTTTGTTTGTTTGTTGTTGTTTTTTCTTTTACCTGTATTAGATTAGATTACACCTTATTAATCCATGATGGGTAAACAACTTTGTTAAAGCAACAGAAATATTAGAAACGTCAAAATAAAAATGCAATAAGCAATAATATTAGCTAAGAAATAAGACAAATGTAAAAGTGTAAAAATACAAATGCAATATAGACTTAGAATAAGCATTACAAAAATTATAGAACAGGATTATTAAGAAAGTATTAAGTAGTAGTAGTATCAAAAATATTTACATGATACAATGTGCAACATAAAAAAGAAAGTAAACATGACATTTGTCTGCTTGTTGATTGTTATTTTTATTTACATAAAACTATTATAGGGTTAAATGTTTCTTTGCCATAGCTTAACGAAGAGGAAAAAGAAGAAGAATTTTATTCGGATACGATGTATTTTAATTGATATTTAATTTAGGACCATAAATGTGCCTCAGTATCATTAGTGCAAATGCCTTTAAAAAACAAGAAACAACATCAGAATGTAACAGTACAAAAACAAAAATATCATGTCCCATGTCTTGATATTGATCCAATATCAAAATCCTGTCCGTCCCTGCTCTACTGTACTACTATAGCATTCATTTTGATAACCATGGGGATTTGAGTGGTTCATATTTCTACGTATTTGTGTATTTATACGGTGAATTAGATTCTCGTATCGTCTTGTCTCAGGTGTTTTCCTTATTTTACCTCCTTTGTTTTGTTTGATTAGTTTGATCGGTGGCAGCCTGTGGTGACTGTTGTAGTAACCATGGCACTAAAATGTTGAACTTCTGTGCTGAGGCTGTGTGTGTTCACCACTCGCTCTGCAGGTGCAGTACCTGTCTCACAGGTGTGCATTCAGTTATTTATTTATTTATTATACCTTTCCCGATGTATTTTTACTGAATGATATTATTATGTAGCATTCCAAGGCTTAGAGTAAACTGTTAGCCTGTTAATCGATTAATAAATCAGCTTTTACTTAAGATTCACTGTATAAAATAATACATTCATTTAAGGATTGATTTATTAAACATTAACGTCTTGGAAATTCCTGGTTTTAACGATTATTTTCTTAAACTATTAATCTGTTGATTATTTTCTCAATTTATTGTTTGGTCCGTAAATGAATGTCTTGTTTTGTCCACAAACCAAAATTATCCAGTTTTAATGATTTCTTTATTCCATGGAGCAAAGAAACCAGAAAATATTCACATTTAAGAAGCAGAAAAAAAAATCTGAAAGCTTGTTTTAATTATCAAAATAGTTGATGATTAATTTAGTTATCAATTAATAATCAATCAATCGCATAGTTGTTGCAGCCCTACCTGGTTTACCTACCTACTACATTTTGTAGTGTTAAAGTAACTATTATAGTTTAAAGTAAAAGTAAGAGAGTTGTTTACACTCAAAAAGAGTGTAAATCTTCAGTCTGACTTTAACTTCACTGGAGTTACACCATTCCACTGCACAACATTATTCCAGAGCATATTTAGTCTTAATCTGATTTGTTATGTTATATTGGCTCTGTTCACATCACCTTAACATGGTAAAATATACTGTTTGTTTGAGATAATTGTAGGTTATACAGAAATTGTAGTTTAAAAAAAAGTCAAAAATGTTCTCTTATAAAGACATTTACTCTTTTTATTCCATGATTTATACTGTAAATTGGGTTGTAATGGTTGTAATGGTTGTAATGGATGATAAATATGCATATTAGATTGCTATAGATTTAAAAGAAATCTATACAACAGTTAGGAATTGTGACTACTGCACTGTATGTTTGTGCAGATCCACACGTACAATACCGATTTTGGGCTGATATAGGAGGCTTGTATATTAATTATGAGTTTAGTTATCAACTGGCCACATCTGCTCACACTAACACACTTATATATATGTTCAATAACCATAAAACACCAGTGAATGCTGTGATGTTACTGTTAATGTCGCGCTCCTGTGTCTGTGACTATCTGATAGTGAGGCTTGTGTGGAGTCACAGTATTACAAGGCCTGCATGTCAGCACATTGCTGCCATAATTGAGGACATTTAGTCAACTTTGAACCAATTTATATTCACCAGAGGCAGCTGCGAATGCTCTTAATAATCGATCTAATGACCTTCAGCGACTTCTGCTGTAAAGAGATTGTCATGTCAGAGTACAGTATTGAATAGTATCTCAGCAGCGGGACGTTGTTATTCTTTCTTGCTCTTTGGAGCCGGAGATCCCCTGATCTCAGCCCCGATGTGTGGAAGATTTATGACCCTGCTCTTAAATCAATGAGGACTCTCTGTGAGGGGCTGTACCATTTAATGGACCACTTTTTGATCCAAGGGGATATTCCTCCTCTTAGTTTTCATACGGGAACACAGTTTAGCCAAAACAGAATAGGACTGTGGCCACTGTGAAAGATATCCTATTCTAACCACTTTATGTGGTGTGAATAACAAATCTACACTGGGACATTTGTGGTTAATGTATCTCTGCACCAATGTGCCACTAAGACAAATTCCTGCACATATATTGCAATTAAAGTGATTCTTATTCCAGAACTGATTCAGTTTGAGAGCAGAGAGCGAAGAGCACGAGTGGAAGCGATGTTAAAGTCAAAGTCAGTTGGTTCTATGAAAATCAATAGTACTGCATTGTTTTCACTGTAGCACCTGGGACGGCTTCAGAAGACACAGGTTCACTCACTAGTAAACGATATTCAAGTTATTCCACTGCTGGTGGGTAAAAGCATAGAACTACATTCAGGAACTGTGTAGATTATAATTTATTTCCTCATATCAACTTAGGTGTTTTGTCTTTCAGTTAAAGGTTTTAGTGGCTCAAGGAGCGAAAATCATTTCTAGGAGGAAAATAAAAAAAAGTTGCAGCTGTATGTGGGTTTTTTGCTCATTCAACAACACTTTTACTAAAGGGTTATCTAAATTTTTCTTACTGAAAATACATGGGTCGATTTTGTCACAATGTGTGGGGAATGTTTGTAAAATAAATCCGCGTGCCGTCACGTTTTTACTCTTTTGTTTTTGGAAAATAATCAATATCTGTAATTTTCTTTCAATAAACTAAAAGGAAAACACTAATAAAAATACTCCCACTGTCCTCATGTGAAAACCATGTCTCTTCAAAATGTCAACTTTTCCCCAAGCTGAGAAAAATATTATTGTCTCTGTGATAATGCTTTTTTTTCCTCTCTCTCTCTCGAGCTAATCCAGTGCTTTGTTTTTCTTAAGAAGTACAGTTTCCTCAAATCATAAAGGAACACTTAATCCTTCTGTCCTATGACAAATCCATAAATCTCTGTCTGTCTTTTTGTTTCTGTCTGTCCTTTGATTTTCTCCAAATCCAGTCTACATCATATTTAGAAGGTATGTTGCCGTGGACTTTTATTTAACTTGAACATAACCCCACCTCTAGACTAAATGTGTTATTATTATTATTATTATTATTATTATTATTATTATTAATTTATAGTGAGATTTGTGAGTTTGGAACCTAATGTGAAAATGCTTATCTGAACAATTAATATCATCCAGTTACAACACACATAGGGAGTTTGAACAGCAGTTTTGGCTCTGGAAAGACATTGTTTTGATTTTATTTTTAAAATAAGTCATAATGCATTCTGTCACATTCAGTCTGAATGGCAGAGTCAGCTGTTGGACAAGCCACTGTTGAAATATGAGTAAATATAATAAAAACTCCATTGTCCATTAAACACAAAGGATTATTTCCAAATATTGCTTTAGTCTAATCCACACTTATCAAGCTGTGACAAGCCAAATATCAGGCCACGCTGCAGCAGATCCACTGCAGATGTGCCTGAATACAGAACTGCTGTAACAGCACTCAGTTTTGTCATTGAAATAAAATGTTAATTTATTAATATTCCCATGTATAATTTAGAATAAATGAGGGGGATCATGTTAAAACATTTTAAAATACTAGTAGATGAAGGGTAGATATACTGTAGGGATTAATTAGTATGAAGGTGTTTGGGTTATTTAGCCTATATACTACCAAAGGCATCAGCTATTGTAAGGTAATACACTTTAACAGCACTGAACACTTTAGAGTCAACACCTCAAACACAGAATATGGTCAGGAAGGAAAGAATAATTGTATCAGGCTGCATTAGGGTTACACTGGCGTTCCTAATAAACTGGCCCCAGAAGGCTCGTTATAAGATGGCATGTTAAAACCAAATAGGTTGTGTAAAAAAGAGTGTTTTAAAAGTTGCCTCCAGTCCGTGCACTACTGTTACTAACTGTAATAATGGCTGTCACCTTTTCCTCGTGTGCCATTTGGGTGTTTTATTTTGTGGAACAAAGCCTTCTGCATACAGTATGTATATGTACAGTATATGTATTTATTGTAATCTCATTTGAATAAGTCAGTAAACGCACCGCTGCACAAACACTGAACATTTTTCAGTCAAGTCCAAGGAAAAAGCAGCTCCAGCTTTCTATTTATTCTTCTTCTCCTTTTTTTTTTTTTTTAAATAAGAGAGTGTGGTGGAGTTAGTGGTGGAGCATGTGACCAGCTGGGGGAGTGTGTGTGTGTGTGTGTGTGTGTGTGTGTGTGTGTACCTCAGCAGGTTGTGTGTGTGTGTGTACCTCGCCGCTAGCCTCTTTCTTGTTGATCCTCAGGAGACCATCTGCGCTGGGGGCATTGATTAGAGTGTGTCTGGTGGGATTACATCTTTCCCGTTGCCATGCCAACTAATCAGCTGATCCCCCCCCCCCTTTCTCTCTGTCTGTCTCTCCATTCCTTCCTATCTCTCCTTTCTCTCCTCTCTTTCCCTGGTTGTCACAGCAACAAAATACGGGAGAAGCGTAAGGGCCTCGACAAACGCTGGATTCAGCTAAAGGGGCAATTTTTTCTCTCTCTCTCTCTCTCTCTCTCTCTCTCTCTCTCTCTCACGGGAGAAGCGTAAGGGCCTCGACAAACGCTGGATTCAGCTAAAGGGGCAATTTTTTCTCTCTCTCTCTCTCTCTCTCTCTCTCTCTCTCTCTCTCTCTCTCTTCTTAATTGGCAACTCTCTCTGACCTGAAGTTCTTTTGTCTCTGGTGTAAACACACCCCTCTCCAGATTACATTTATTTTCACATTTTAGAAATAGCAGGATGGTTAAGAGGCCCAAGGACAGATGCTGCGAATGAAGGAAGTGAGCAGAGTAAATATTGGGAACATAATAGCTCACTCATGCTGCCGAGTCCTTGAATTAATTCCAAAATGGAGACAAAAACCCTTCCAGCATTTTATTTGTGTACTTATTTATTTCTCATTAAAATCACGCCCAGCCAATAAACACTCATTGTTTTTTGTTTTGTTTTTTTCTTTTCAGTTTTTATATGTCTGTGTCTAAATCAGCTGACGTTGCCGTGTTAGGGAAAACTGAGTGAGACGTCATGGAAAATGTCTCCAACTGTGTGATGTGATCTTTGTCCAGGTTTGTACAGAGGGTCGTTTGATACTGGAGTTCGCCTTTGATGATCTGATGAGGATCAAGACGTGGCACTTTACCATCCGGCAGTACCGGGAGCTCATCCCTCGCAGCATCCTGGCCATGCACGTGAGTGTGACATCGCTGACACACCCCCAGTCAACACAACAACCACGGGAAGATAGAAATGTGGAATCTGAGTCCATCCAGAACTCCTACATAAAAATCAGTAACCACATTTTCACTCAGTCGTGTTGTTTCATCTTAATATTTGCTACACAGTTGGACACTCGTGTCTTTAAAACTGCTTCAAAGTCCAGTGTGTAAGGTCAGAGTATTAACATGTGGCAGAAACATACAGTGCTTAACGAATTCATTAGACCACCTGTCATAAAAACTAGAAAATATTTTGGTAAAACTTTCAAAAACATGTTCAAAACTAAAGGTTTTATTGTTATTTATTTGGCAAATAACAATAACAAACTTAATTCATCTTTTTCATACCCAAATTTGACTTTCCCTGAATTTCACTGGACTTCTCTAAAAAAAAAAATCAGAAATGAATCAACCACTAAAACTAGTAAGTAAATAACTAATTTAATATCTTATGCTTTACTATTTTTTCAGTTTTTATGTAAAACTCTTAATTTGAAAGTTCATGGATAACAGTAATAATTCTATTTTTGAATAAAAATTAAAAATGTCATTTTGGTTACAGAAACATAACAAATGGGTTTGATAATTACCAATGCTGTTAATTTAGGGCATCTGTGGCATAAACCTTACATTTGGTGATGGTCTAATAAGTTTGTTAAGCACTTTAAATACAAAACATATATATATATATATATATATACATATATATATATATATATATATATATACGTATATATATATATATATATATATATATACGTATATATATATATATATATATATACATATATATATTTTATTATTGTACAATCACCCGAACTGTAGGTATTGTTATCTCAGAACTAAAGCTTTTTTAATGCAGCGTGACGCCGTGATGTTAGACTGCCATGTTTTTAATGCACAAACTAAACACCTGTTGAGGTTTGATGTTATTTGAAGGCTACCATAGGTTCTCCCACATCAGGGGTCCTCGTCGTTTTTCAGGTCAGTGACCTCCAAACTGATGGAGAGACGGAGCAGGAACCCCCTGCTGTATACAGTATATTGTATAAAATTGTTTTTATATTAAACTGGGCCTAGTTCCATGTTTAAATGCACCTTGTTATTGTGCATTCAATACTCAGCTAGTCAAATAATGCACAGCTTCATATCTTCACGTCGTTATTTTAAAAATGTGCAAGGTACAGTGAGCAGGATGACCGTGACACTGCCATTCATAAACATACGTGTTATCTCACATACAATACTGAGCTATTGAAATAACTGACAGATTCACGTTTTCATTTTAAAGCTATTGTACATGTAGTAGGGACAGTGAATCATCAAGACATCTTAGGATCTTTCATTGTAATGTCTATTAATAGACATTTAAATTTGTGGGCGGGAAAAACTTTTCGCGTCCCCCCCTTGCGGTACCTCCATGTACCCCCTAGGGGTCACAGACCCCCTGTTGAAGACCTCTGTCCTACATGTTTACAATGGCAGGGCGAGGCTATAATCAGTGGCAACATGCATCTTCACCCACTGATGCTATGAAATCCTACACACTGTACCTTTAAATGTGGTTGTGATATGGAGCCATCCCTAACACACACATGCACACACACACACACATCAGGTTTTGGTTTTGGTCCCTAACGAGGGTCTCCACACTCTGCTGCCGAGACACTTTTTTTTCAGAAGCTATTCATGAACACGTGAATTTTAAACGCTAACAAAGCAGTTTGCGAGGATTCTTGCAAACCAATTTATTTGTAGACATCAAAGGACGATAAAAGAAGGGGGCCTGGTCTGAAAGAAGGGGGGGGGGAAACAAGGTCGAATGAATAATCTGCTTAATTCCACTTAGTGTCGTCCACATTCACTCAGTGGAGCTGTGGAGTGCAGCGAGAGCAGAGGGTTTTCTGCTGTAATGATTTCAGACTGAAACTGGATCTGAAATAGCCCTGTTGTGTTTACATTAACAAAGGAGGGCGAAAGGTTATCTACAATATTGTGCTTTTATACTGTTTATTTATAAGCTGAATGATTTTAATTTTATGTCTGAATCAACAGCTAAAATCACATGGTAGATGTGATGGGAATCAGTCAGTATTTAACCTCTGTCCTTGTAACTGTAGGAAATCCATTTATTGCATGAATTGTTGCTGATTACACTAGGTGGCGACATAGCTCCTTCCAGCTTGTTAATATTAGGCATTTTCAGCTTAATCTACTGTATTATGTCAAAACAACATTAGCTGTTGTTATTGGTACCATGTCTAGTGTTGTTTCATGCGGCTCTGCCATCCATTAACTTCAAAATGTCATTCCTTAAGCTGACGGAGCATAAATTCAGTCTGTGTCAGTTCAAAATGCATCGGTCTGGATTTCATCACGTCTTTCTCGCTGTTGTCTTCCTCTCTGATTATTTATGATGCTAAGCCCTGGGGTGGCAACTGTTGACCACTGAGGCCAGCTTTAATCAGATTCAGTGTACTGTATAGATGCAGGAGCAGTTCATTATCTGGGTGTGTTAATCCACCTTTGATCAGTTTGACTCGTGTCATGTATTTTAAAAGTCGGACTAATGCAATAATTCGATTTTTCTGACATCGTAAATGTGCTGCTGTTTCGAACGTGTTATTACACGTTTGAAGGCGACATATGCAGAGCACATGTACGGTTTCCTACCGTGTCACATGTCAGTGGCAGCTGCAGCGCGTACTGTAGCAGCGAGGACAACATGCACGCGCTCGGCTCTGTCCTACTCTCTGCTGATATATAGTGTCCATCGCTTCAGTGGTGGGGGTGGGGGGGGCAAGTCACTGCATCTCGCAGGCAGATGTCTCACCCATACTGTGTTTTCATCCACAACGTAAATAAAAGAGAACCACACTCGATCCCAGTCAAGTTAACAGACTTGTGTTTCTGTCAAATAATATCAGCTGTTTACATTTTAGATAAAGAACCAAAAGTCGGAGCAGAGTGTTCATTTCCTCCCGCTCTAACCAAATTGTGGCTCAGTATAATTTTGTTCTAACTTAACTTTTGGAAAAAGTGACCACCCTACTAACAAGTTTTCTCCAGGTGCTTGTGTTTCCTCCCGCAGTCCAAAAAACATGCACTTTAGTGATTAGATTAATTGGACCGTCTAACTTGACCACAGGTGTAAATGTGAGAGCTTGGATTGTCTCTACCTGGTGATTTGAACCTTCTCGCTGTGAGGCAACAATGTCAACCACTGCGCTTGTGTGTGGCCATCTGAGTCTCATGTCAGCAAAAGGCTTAAAATAAAATGGCAAATTAATTAAAATTTCAGTTCAACACACAAGATTTTTGTGACTGTACTCACCAAGTTCATCAAGAGGCACACGGCTCTTTTCCTTAAAAGTTTATCTTTGTGGAAAACATGAAAAAAAGTGTAATTAACAAAACCAATTTCTTTAACAAAAAAAAAAAAAAAAAACTGTACGTGGAATTCAACTGCGATACATGCATCCTTTCCCATTAGCTAAATAAAAGTCACATTTTCTGCCATCTCTATTTTCTATCTACCCAAATAGAGCGAAAGGTGAGAGGCAGCACCGTCTTTGCAGCTAGTTGACATTTTTGGCCCAATCTTCACATAAATTTCACTCACCAGCAAATTGGGCCCTGTGGGTTTTCACACTAATTCCTAGAGAGTTGGATACTGTGGGGTGTTGTGGGTCCACGCCAGATCTTCAGTGTGATTTGTGTGTGAATGTGAGTTCACTCTTTTTGATCGTTGGCTGGATTAATGAAAGCAGATTCAGACACAAAGGAATCAGGAGAGGAAAGTTTGAAAATGCAGATGTTGTAGCCGCCCTAGCTGCTGCAGAAGACTTTCTAATTTGAGCTGAACTGCTGCTGTGCCCTGTTAAAAACCCAGGGGAAAAAAAAGTACATTTTTGTCAATTTTTATTTTTATTATTTTAAAAAAGAGAAAGAAAAAATCTATACCAGCTATCTGCGACTTATCCCATTATTGTTTGGGTTGCAGAAGGCATCAACATGATTTTAATTAAGTTTAATGATAAAGGATTTTAGGAATAACCACAGCAAAAACCAGGTGTGCAAACTTTCACAATGACAAATTTACTGTGTGACCTAAAAATTATTGTGATGAGGACAAGAGTTTTTGTTGCATTTGATGTATGCATTAGAATATACAGGAACAAAATGATAAATTTAATTTACAGTGACACTTATATCAGCAGGATACACGCATTTAATGGTTTATTTGTGCAAACAATGTAGTTTAAATGTATTTAGGATAGTTAATAAAGTGCACTATTGTCAACAAATATAAAGATATGTATGAGTGTAGGCATTGGCTCTAATTCCCATTTGTAGTCCCCATGTAGGGCTGCAGCTAAGTATTCATTTCATAATCAATTAATCTGCCTTTTATTTTCTGGTTTAATCATGTCTGTTTCCCATATACAGTATTTAATAATACTTTGTATATACTACATGTTTATGGGTATACTATATGTGATTGTGTTTTATAATCCAGGAAACATTTGCTTTAAATTAAATATATTTTGTTTAAAAGGACAATTTGTAGAATCTGTAACTAGGTTTAGGTTTAGGTATTATTACCTCAAAATTCTACCATTTTTGCTGCAGTATTTGATTAAATCAACATAATGCAGGGAATTTCAGGAAACAAAATACACAAAGAACAACAAAACGAGGAAAGATAAATACTTTACAGGAGCTGCTGTGCATCATTTCAAGTGATGTGCGATCTGTGTCTCTCACCCCAACATCTGCTGCACCACCACCACTTCTCCCCCCCCCCCTCCCTCTCAGCCACCCACACAGCAATGCATACAAATCCCTCTGCTCACACACACACACACACACACACACGCACACAAACACAGGTTTGCACAGCTTTTCATGAGGACAGTGCACTGACTGCCATTCATTTGGACGGCCAAAACAAAACCTGATCCCTGACCACATTCGAAATCTTAGCCCTAAACCTAATCAGTTCCTCAGAAATGAGGTTCTGCCTCATTAGGACCAGGTTTTGGTCTCCAAAACTTAGGTATTTCAGTTGTGTGGAACTTTAACAGTAATCGTATTATATTGTTATAACCTGGATATTACTTTGGTTTTACTCTGTTATTACTACACTGTTTACAACAGCATCGTTGTTGGTTTAACTCTAGTATGATCACCATGTTGTTGCTGTACATTAACGTAAGCACAGTCAAACAGACACCATTTTTACGTACAGACATTAGCAGACATCTTAAATTCTGAGCGTGTGTGTTTTCTTCTGCTGCAGTCTGTTCTGTTGTTGTTTGTCTGTGTTTGGCCTCTTGAACCAAGCGCCTCTGTCGTCCCTGCACCATATGCGCCAATGTTTACTCGCCTCTCTACAAATTGTGGACACATCTCCGGCTCCGGCGCGGCTCAGACAAATTTCTGTACAGTGCGTTTAGCCTAATTTTACTTGATGAGTGAGGTAATTCAGAGTGCGGTGTGAGCCGGCTGCCGATAATGCAGCCTCGTTCAATTCTGCTGTCACTCACGTTGGTCTGCCGAAGGTCTCCTTTGGCTTTTTCCTCTCGACTTTCTCTCCACACACGCACGGATGTGACTGGAGATAGAATTATGCATTTTTGATGTGGCGAGGAATGTAAGTGAGCTCACTGCTTCACTTCGGTCTGAGCCATGTTTTTGCTCTGTCCACACCTTCAGCTGTTTTAGGATTTGACTGCTTATTCTTGGAGCAGCAAACAAAATCATGTCATTTGATTTTTTTATTTTTCAATCAAATGACATCCTATAATTGGAATCTTGGCCTTTTTATTTTTCATTGTTCAAATTTAACGTTTACTCTACTCCTACACCCGCGCAGAATTCTTGTATTTTACTATTAATTGATTATTTCCATGCTATTTTTCAGTGAAACTTAAGATGATGAAATCAGATGTGGTTTAATTAGCTGAGAAAAGACTCAATTTACTCAATTATCAAAACAGTTGGCAATGCATTTACTAATTGATTAATTATCAATTTATTGTTGAAGTTGCAAGTTGTGGCTAAGTACCTCGCCCCACTCTTCTCTTCTGATTGTGTTGGAGAAACTATGTAGCCTACATTTCGCATCAAAACTGAAAATAGGTTCAGTTTGTCCTTTGTGGGCTACTGTAAAAACTCAAAAGAGGCTCATTGTGACGTTATGAAAAACTATTCATACAATTACGTGATGGTAAGTGTAGTTATTTTATCTCCAGTTCCTGCCAAATGGAAATAATTTCACCTACATTTTACAAACTGGAGCGTTAACATTAACATGAAGCAGAAAGGCTGAGTGACATCTGCATATGTTTTTGTTGCTGTTTCACCATCATCATCATCATCATCATCATCATCATCATATTTCAGTCACGATAAGAAATTAAAAATGTGTGGAATTTTAAATGGGATGACAAAGTAATATTGATTAATTAGCTCACAGTTTGACAGTAGCGTGAAATGAAGGCCAGAACTGCTTCCATTCAGATTAATAGCAACTGCAATAACAATGTTAAGTAGTTGCATTTATGACTTGAGGCTGTGAGTGTGTTGATTGTGCAGAACCGATGAACGCCAATTAGCCTAATTGCCTGTAGACACTTGAAAGAAAAAATGGTATTCGGCAGGATGCAAGCATAACAAAAATAAAAGGTATGTGACGTATGTATTTTATGTTCTAATATGTGACATTTTCTTCATTTTCATTTCTCTGCTGCTGACTTTATAGGCACAGGACCCTCAGGTGCTGGAACAACTGTCCAAAAATATCACTCGCATGGGTTTGACCAACTTCACCCTCAACTACCTCAGGGTAAAGACTCTGTGTTTGTGTGTTTGTGTGTCGTCCTGCCCTTGTTTCTGTTCCCTCCTCACACTTAAGGCACACAGAGGAACAATTCTTGTCCATTTTTAAGTATGTTGATTCATGTTTCTCATGTTTTCCAACTAAAGCTCTGACACTTATGTGTCTAGACAGCATTTTTTTTTTGTCTGTATCATGTATAATATTCATTTGTGTCATCGTTAATATGGTTCTTACGATGAATCTGTAATGTCTTAGTCAAACTTGCGAAACGACAAGTGCATTTAGTCCTTGAATATGTGAGTTTTACTTGCATTTCCTTATTATTTAGATTTGTTTTCCTACTTCCTCATATTGTTTTATTTAAGGTCATATCGTGACTGTAAATGCGACTCTTACAGGAACTGGAAAACACATTTTATGACTCTTGAGTGTTTGAAAAGCGAGTGTATTATTTCAAAAGTGCATGGAATCAAAACAACAAATAAGCACTTATTTCTCCTTTACTCTCTGCATATATGTGTTTTTGTACCTGACAACAGCAGCACAGTTTACGGAAGTAGGAAGCGTAAGCCGACTGAATACATTTGTGATTATTTTACAGGCTTTTATTTGTGTGTGTGTGTGTTTTTTTTTTTTGTTTTTTGTTTTTTTCACCAATGCCACAGTTGACTGACAGCTACGCTTTCCTAACGGGAGAACAAGAGCGAGCCGGAGAGAGAGAGAATTAGTTGGATACAGAAAATTAGCATAACATTAATGAACGCTCCCTGTTGAGACTCATAATTGTGAAATGGCGCACGAATCTGAGAACGGCACCTCGGCTGCTTATAATAACCGAGTAAAGAAAGACAGCAGGAGAGAGAGGGAGACAGGGAGAGAGAGAGAGAGAGAGAGCAGACTGGCCTTTTTTGTTTTCCTGTTACAATGGTTTTTTTACACAGAAAAGCAACTGAAATCCTGCTGGAAGAGAAAGCATTTAATTCAAGTATCTGTAATTACACGCTTCAGATTTAGCTTGTGTTCATTCTTGATTTCAGAGATGGTCACTTCTCTGCAAATAAAACGATGAAACGGGGATGATGTCTTGTTTTCCGTTTCCCTAAAACAAAATGCATGTTATGGGAAAACGATTTGAGCTGCTAGTGTCTGAACTGTCGCAGCTTTTCTTATGACAAGTTTGTTGAATCTGTTGTTGCACAGCCTCAGTGGTCTGATGTGTAAATACTGTACCTCGCACCAAAAAGTCGACATGTACTGATAAATTAGGATGACTTTATCAAAACACAACGTGGTTTTATTTAAAATGCCACGTGACGGATTTAACCTCGATTTGAGGTTTGGTTTCTTCTCACACAGTACACAAGGACTGAACGATTTTGGGAAAATATCTAACAATGATTTCTCTAACAGCAACATTGATTTGCAGTATAATTTGTACGTCAGGGCTACGATAATTACTATAGTAACAGATTCACAACATGATATTTCACATTACAACTTGAAAAATCAAGAAGAATTGGATTGTGAAAATATCAAAAGCTGTAAAGTAACTGTAGAAAGTAAAATACGAAAACCAGTGACAATAAAGTATTAATCATGAGTCACATGTGCTGTATAACTTGTGTAGCATTTTTAATTTCAAAACGATGTATTGTTCAGCACCACCATAAACTATTTGTCGCGATATTTAATTCATTTAATTTGCATTTCAAACAGTTTTGTCTGATAAGCAGTAACTGCAGGCTCAAGACATTTTCAATGTGTCCTTTAAAAAAGCAGCTTTTAACCTTTTTCCTTGCTTTTAAACATTAATATGGAGCAGCATATTACACCAGACTACTTCTGCGTTAATTAACAAGTTAGCAGTGCCCTCTGTGAAGACGAGGGTTCAAAAGAAAGTGAATATTACAAAAAAAATTAATATGAAATAATATTTCAATGATGTGCAGTCACTCTTGTTCGACATGTCACGCAGTTTGCAAATGATACTTTCCCCTGTTGTTGTCGTGGGTGTCAAGTTAAACTACACCCTTTCCTCACATTAAACTGGCAGTAATGTGTGTCTGGCAAAGGCCTTTCCCAGCGTTTATCAGTCCTTCCTGGTCATGAGGTTACAACCAGCCGTTCTCTCCTTCTCACAAACACACATTCCCTCTCTCTCTCTCTTTTTCACTCGGTTGTGTTTAAGCCTTTCCATGTATTGGAACTGCTGGCTTCCTACTATTCAGCCTGAAAATAGCCCGTGTTTTCAGGCTGAGAGCCAGGGCTTGTTGGCTGAGCTGTGGATGGATATTACAGTGTCAGGCAGGGAACAATCAGAGGAGAACATGGGATTAGTCTGTTGCAGGGATGTTCACTTTACCTCCAGCTGCGTGGCATCAAAACACTGCTGTCCCGACACAGGGAGCAGCGGCAGATATTACCACGTCTTGCACGCGAGGTAATTTGACGTAAGCAGCCGAGTCTGCAGTTGTGAGGATGACTAAATGTATCAGTCATGTTTAAAACATTTTATTTTGCTGAGGTTTCAGGTATGTTGTGAGTTGATGAGCATGCTGATTAGACCTGACACCAGAAATCTAGAAGTGGTGGGACACGGAAGGTCAGATGAGATCATTTGTGATGAATGATTAACAGCGTCCTTTTCTCGCAGTAATGACGATCAAAGTGCCCTTGAGCAAGTTACGGTTTTGACCTTACAGAGCACTCTGAAACTACAGTGACTGTTCACCTTGTTAGCCAAACCATAGCTTGATTATGTTCAGATTCAGAATCAGAATACTTTAATAATCCCTGTGAGTAAGTCAGATTTACTGTTTATCATCCACAAGAAAACACCACGGCATCTGTTATTTCCTCAAAAAAAACTTGCTATTATTTTCATTATCAATCAACCTGTCAATTAATTCTTCCATTTTTTGATAATCTATTTTTTTATGCGCAATAATGCACAAAAAAAATCTATGTCATTGCTTTTCCCATTCTTCAAAGTCTTTTTGCCCAAACCATAACAGTTGCAGTAATTTCAGTTTGCTTTCATGTGACAAAGAAAAGGAGCAACTTGTCTAATACTTTCTGCTTAAAACAATTACATCCACAGGAGATCAGTTTCCAATCAATCCCTAATCAGTTTGTCATCTAACTGTCAGTGGTTTCCAAAGACTGGGTCAGGACCCACAGACTGGCTCCCCAAACAATTTTGCTGGATTTTCCCAACCTTTCAGTTAAGATTTACATGTTCTTTATTCAATTCAATTCAGTTCAATTCAATTTTATTTATATAGCGCCAAATCACAACATACATTATCTCAAGCCACTGTACATAGTAAGGCCAAAACCTTTACAATATTACAGAGAGAAAAGAAACCCAACAGTTCACACAATGAGCAAACACTAGGCATCAGTGGAGAGAAAAAACTCCCCTTTTAACAGGAAGAAATCTCTGACAGAACCAGACGATGTTGTTCTTTAATTTGAAAAGTTGTTTGATTTGGATTCGATTTTTCAGTCTGTAAATTCATTTTAAATAAAGATGGAAATGGATGTGTTAAAGGCCCAGTCTGTACTTTTTATTAGGATTTATCAGCAGAAAAGTGATTATACTAACCGTAAGTATATTTGTTCCAGTGAATAATAACTTTGAAATAAAAATATTTGGGTTTTGTAGTCTTCATTTAATATGTAGTGTGTTTTGTGTTATGAAGTAAAACATTAATAAAACATCCTTTCTTAGAAACAGGAGAGCTAAGTGAAGCAATCCTCAGTCTCACCACTAGATGTCGCTAATTCTTACACACTGGACCTTTAAGAGAGAGATTGAGAGTTTACAATATGCATCTTAGCACTAAAATACAACAAAACGATATTCTCCTTGTCACATAACAATACATTGATGAAAAATAATGTAATTCTTGTTTTGCTCACGTTGGTTTGACACAACAGAACTTTCTCCTGTTGGAGGATCGGACCAGAACCTGGACTTTGATCCTGGTGTTGTCTTGTTATTGTAGATGGACCGGCGATTGTCCAAACTTGACAGCATCAGTCTGCTTGCATGTAAATGATTGCTGTTGTTGAAGGAGGCGAGCTGACCGGCGTGCACTGTTATCCAGATGTTATCTGGATAAGCTAAGCCTGACGTATTAAAGATGACAGCCTGACCCCTGGTTCCTCTCACTGCAGATCAGCAGAGATTTACAGTTTTGTCCAGACTGAATATTGTGCTTAAGGTCTTTTAGCTGGAGAATATTGTTGGAGCACGGCGTGGGAATGCGTGTTTGTCGACAGAAAAACCAGACAAATGTGCGCACACATATTTGAACGTGTGTCATTCACATTTTATTGTGAGTTGTAAACAGCTCAACAAAGGCTGCTCATATTAAAATGTATCATCCTTCCCATCTCCCTCTCTCTCTCTGTCTCCTTGTCCTTCTATCTGAAGCACTTGACAATGAACCAGTTTTTTTTAAAGGTTCTTTATTAGCAGCGTCTATAAAAACAGATTTACTGCACAGCTAATCACTCAAAGTCAGTCTGCGGTGATTAATTAAGCAACAAATTCAGTTTTTTATGGCCGTTGTTCCTATTCCCTCATCAGATATTTAATAAATCGGCTTTAATTGAGTTGTTTTCTGTGTGTGTTTTCAGTTGTGTGTCATCTTGGAGCCCATGCAGGAGCTCATGTCAAGGCACAAGACCTACAACCTCAGCCCGCGGGACTGTCTCAAGACATGCCTGTTCCAAAAATGGCAGAGAATGGTAGCCCCACCAGGTAACTACCCACCGCCCCCTGCTGAACGCTCACAGCTTTACTGTCTAATTACAAAGACACAGATCCAAGTAATGTTTTTCAGTGGAACCCAAATCTTGTCTGGAACAATTATCTGGAAAAAATGTGCACAGGAGCTTTTATGAGTTTTTTTTTCCATCTCAGCAAAGATAACACCAGACTAACTTGTTTCTCTCTTCCAGGTTAAAAAAAAAAATTCTCCCAGAGAAACATTTCTATTTTACTTTTCTGCAAACCATGCAAACATTATATTTGTACTTTCTGCACAGAGAGAAAAGTTTGAATGTGACAATAGTTAGTTGAGATGACACACATTAGTTTAGTTTTTGATGCAAAATTCATGCTGAGATGCTGAGTTCGTGGTGGCTCGTGACAGAGGGAGACAACGGATCAAATCACTTTTATTTGTATAGCATCAAATCACAGCACACATTATCTTAAGGCACTTTATACAGAAAATTCACTGTTCACGGCATCTGTTTGTTTTTTAGATGCTGACCAATAGTGTTTTCTTCCGGCCAATGAACTGATCATAAAAAATCAATTCTATACTGAATATCGTGCTGATTTTCTCCTTTTCACTCCATCCAATAAAATATGTATTTCTAATTTAATGAATGTATAAACTTAATATTAGAATTGAGATGATTGGATGTTTTTTTTTTTTAATTGCATCTTTTATGTTTTCAAATTTACCATTATTTACATGTCTTAATCCCTCAAATATACTTTGTCAGGTGAGTGAAATGAATCAGAATTCAGGTTTTTGCCTCTTGAATCTAAACCTCGCTGAACTTATGGGGCCTCTCAGTCTTTTATGATTGATGTTTTAAGGGCGGTTTCTTAAAAGTGCCAGGCTTAAATTGGCTGTGTGGTCTTAAGCTGGAGGAGAGAAAGAATAAGCTGAGTTTTTTTTTTTTTTTTTGGACACATTGGAGTGGCTGCAAATTACTGCAATGCTTAGCGAGCCGTGACGAGATGTCTTTAAAAACCAACACCAGTCAAAAAGCCTTTGACTCAGACCTGTGTAACTTTAATTAAGGGTGCTGGGTATAATCAAACTAGTAGATCCAGCTCCCCGACCAGAAGCTCCCCAGTGTCAATGACGTTCTTCAAAGAAAAGGAAAAAAAAAACACGGTAGAGAAGAAGAAAAAGGAAAAAAATAAAGAGAGAAAGAAAGCTTTTTATGAATATAAATCTGAATTTAGAAAAAGTGCCTCTTGTACCGATGGTGAGGACAACACAGCTCGATATGAAGCCATTTATAAGAGCTGCAGTTTCATATACAAATTGAATTGTGTTGCACTCTGATTTATTTTGCAGCTTTTGTCGTTGCAGCTTGGTATTTTTGTTTTTGTCCAGTCTTCCTTAAATCCGGACCTGCTGAGTTTCTACTTCTCATGGGTCACTCACTGTCACATGTCCATATTTTGACACGCAGTTTGCCTGATCCTTGCAGTTTAGCTGGAGTTGCAGTTTTCCTCGTTGTAGCGTGTTATTCCCCTCTTTCCTGCAATTCTTCTCCAGCTTGGAAACTAGTTGGGATTCAGCCAGGAAGGAAGCCACAGGCGCATTTATGCTCTGATAAGTCCTGGTGGTGGAAATGGAAGAGATTTTAGTGCGTCACCGGTTCAGCATCGAAGGAAACCAGTTTGATAACAGAAATTATTGTTTCTGACAATAGGCCTGCTTTTTTTTTTACTCACACGTCTGTCAAAGTCAGGCATCAAAAAAAGGAAAGATGCTGATAAACAGAAAAAAAAATCCCCTTATTGTTTTGGCTCTGATTTAGAGTTTGTATCATGAGTCACTGGTTGCCCTAACTGAATTTGAAAGCGACTCCCTTGGTGTGATTAGTAAGAATCTCCAAACATGTATTTCATTTTCAGACGTCTGTTTGAAGATCACAGCAGTGTTTTCTTGTTTCAATTGAGATGAAAAAAAGGAATAATGTTTTTAAACAAATGTTGGCAGAATTTTGCAAAACCACGTGCTCATAAATTATTCACCACATAAATTCCTTTAAAAGTACTAGAAACTCTGAGTTCTCTATTAACCTGTGTCATCATTTTATATCTGTTTTTTTTTATAATAATGATTTCACTCATGGTTTAATTGCTCCTTTAGGAATTAGTGGTAGCTCCTAATTGGAAAAAAAACATTTCTCACTGTAGCACAATACAATTCCTGTGGCGTTTAACTGCATCTGTTAGGCACTGAGAGTTAAATTATTTCTTTTTCTTTTCTCTGTTGTCATCTCTGGTCTTATTCTGTCTTAAATTGCTTTAAAAAAAAAAAATACATTCAACAACCTGGATCTGATTAAACTGACTTTGGCTCCGGTTTCAGCTGGACACCCACAGAACTTCAAAACGGAAATATTTCCCACAAATCACAAAAAAGGTATCTTCTCTCTTACACCATTTCACTGTCTTCGGTAAATACAGTTCATCAGGGATGCTCAACTGCATGTAAAAAAATATAGCACTAACCCCCGTAATGAATGACAAACACGTTACATGTGTCACGTGCATGCATGTGAAGGCACACGTTGTCCAGTTCTGGTGGAAACAAAGTTTACATGGTCTCACTCTACAAATCAGATTTATAGAAATGTAACAAATGTGCAAGAATGGACGCCGTGTTCGTAAAAGTCAGACATGAATGTGCCGTCTGCCTGAGCAGAGCAGTTTTTATCTTCCTCATGCTTTCGAGGAACTTGGCAATTGCTGCAGCGCTGAAATCATTAATGAATTTACATTGCGTTGAGCAATCGGGGTCCATTGTTGAACATTTATGCAAATGAAACAGGGGTTGTTTCTTACCAGTGCATGTCTGGGGAGATGTCAACGCTCGTGTGGTTTCACCTCTGAAGAAAACAAAGCATGGATCACTGTAAACTCGCTGGTGTTACTTATGTTTTTGTGTTTGTACGTCTTTTCTCTTGGCCTCGTGTATACCGAGCTTGTTCGTGTACTAGGGTTGTCACTTTTTCCCAGAAAACAACTGTGAACAAGTTATCCTGTTGAAGATGGCCGGGTCCCTCACTCACACACAGGCAAAACACGTGAAGACATTATTTATCGTTACTCTTACTGTTAGTCATGTGAGGTGAGTCCACAGAACTTGGCATCAATGCTGTAGAGCCCTACATTTGATAAGATGCTTCTGTGTCACGATTGTCAGCTCAGAAGGAAGGATTTGCTTTTGTCATTCATTTTCACAGCAAAACAAGTGTCAACATCAGCTGTGCCCGCAGCATATTCTGCTGGACCTCATGGTAATTACTAACCCAACACTGGAGGACTTTCAAATCTGACCTGATTTTTAAAAAAAAAATGGGTGACCACAGACACAACAAAGTTTGTAACCAATTTTCAATCGTTTTAATCGATGCAGTCAAGACGCAGGGCCACACAGTTGGTGTTTTATCAAGTTATTTCAAGGAGGAGATTCCAATGACTTGGGATCTCACAGAAACTCGTAAGATCCCAGATCCCCGTGATTTAACGTAACTTAAGAATACAAGCAGACATGGAGGTGGCACTGTCAGCGTCGTCAGTTCATTAGCTGTTATGTTGCATGGATGAAGTCATGGCTGAGAAGATGGTTCTAAACAAAAGTATGCATCATCTATTTCCCGGTCAACTGGCTCTCATTGGTTATTGCAGTGTTCTGCTTACGCCTCACTTGCTGTTCAGTTGTCATTTGTGATTTGAAATTGGGAAGACTCTGATTATGTTAAAATTGCGTCTGTTAACCCCTCAGCCTCTTTAGGCCAAATATTCTGTTAAAATCAGACTGAAATCAGAAGGAACCCACGATTGTTGGAAGGGGGCAGAGCGGGACCATAATCTGGCCAATTATTCTTCAGCATGGGGTGGACATAGGTTGTGAATTTCATATTTGAAAGTGTTACATTTATGGACGACTAATTTTGGTAAAAAAGTGACAGCCCTACTGCACATCTGTGTCTTCCCATGTAAATGTATAATGTTGACTGTCCGAGCCTCTGCTGCATGACCTCCAACACACACGCCGCACACACCTGCCCTACACCTTCTCCCCATCTGTATGCATTATGTTCTTGGCATTGCCTCTGTTTCTCTTTGCTGGTCGCGCCAAAGCTGAGCCTGCCCGACAGACAACCACGAAGAGGAGGAAACGGAAGAACTCAGCCAGCAGCGCCAACAGCAGCGTGGGCACCGCTGCCAGCAAGAAGCGCAGCCCCGCCACCAACTTCAGCCTCTCCAGTCAGGTACCTGTAAGCATCAGCTCCACTCCGGTTTGACTCTATTTTACCTTTTTTCCTATATCTCTCCACACATGCCTGTTTGAGTCACACAAGAAATTCCTTATGGTATTGCAGCTAATGGGTTCAATTTATTTGCAGGAGTTAAAGAGAAAAAAAAAAAAAAAAAAAACAGTAAAAAAAAGTCAAACCTTTGCTGTGAGACGAGAGAAAGCTCCAGGGACTAGTTTGAAAACATGTCGCTCCCCAAAAGACAAAAACAGAACAATTCAACTATCATAAAAAGTGACACAGCTGACGTTAGAATCATCAAAGCAGAAAATAATACAAAAGGAGCTAAATTTAAAAGTAACAAGTAGAAAAGGTGAAGAACATTTGTTCCTTGTGTTGCTTTCTTGTCGTTTTAGTCAGTAACTAGCTTTAAGCCTCTCAACTTCTTTGCCAGTATTTCTCAGAGTTTCCCAGAGTATGTACAGTATATGTAAGAAGACCCAGCTGACCCCGATGCTCAACCAAGTGGCCATAGCCTAGAGCGTTGAAGAAAAGAAAAATCTCAGCTCTAAATGGAAGAAAATATATACATGGGCGAGAGGAAAGTGACATGCTGCCCTTTCCCAGACACCAAGCTTTAAAAAAAAAAAAAAAAAAGCCCTTGAGCAAGACACTGAACTCGCATCGCAGCTCTCGGGAATTGCACTCGCTCAGTGGAGCTTGCACTTAGCACCTCGGTGCATCCAGGAGTGCAGGGATTTGGCACAGGGTGCTGCTGTAGAACTGCATCCTCCCAACCTTCTACAGTGTGTGCAGCAGTTCAGATACAATCAGCAAATGCCCTGTCCTGTATTTTAGCATCAGCTTCTCCACGAATGACACAAGTGAACAATTTTATTTGCTGAAACGAGACTATATTTTGGTTTAATTTCAAAGAAAATGCACCTTTATGTGTATCTCCATCCACTGCTGTTTTATCATATTGTTATTAAGCTCTCAGTGATAAGGAGATAAAATAAAGAGCACTAGTAGCTGTTGCTGCCTTTATGTATTCATTTGTATTTTTTTCATACAGTTGTAACCTAAAGCAGCATAGATTTTTGCATGTACAGATCAAGTTCAAGGTCAAGTTTATTAATATAGCACATTTCACAACAACCTTTGTTGCCCAAAGTACTGTGTATGCAAAGTTAAAAGAAAGATTGGACTTAAAACGTAATAAAATAAAATAAATGACTTAAAGCACAGTAATATAAACGACAGTGTTATTTGTACCTAATCAGTAAATACATGATAATAACAATAAAGTGAAAGAATCTAAAGAGAATTACCTCAGAGAAAAAACTAAATAAATAAATCAAGGACATTTAACTTTCATGTACTTATTTTAATCTAATAGTTGCTTCTTGTTCTTCTTATATTGAGGTCCAGTATGTATTGTCTTTTTTAAACGTCATCCTTTATTCACTGAATCCGTTTCCACGGCACTTACATAAACAAAATAGTTAATAAGCATCATGCAGGTGTTTTTTTAAACAAACACTGTTTCACTGAGTATGAACGTCTGATTTTGCTCAGGCCACTTGACACAGTTAGAGGTTAAGCAGCCACTGAAACGGCTGAGTGTTAACACCACATGTTGTCTCTGGCCCTCGAGGATTCCACGCCACTGCGCCACGTTTGCTGCACAGAGTCAAGTCTTAGTCCATTCACTTGTTCATTACACACATACTCTAATATACTGTATGTATACCGGTTTTCTTTTCTGTAGCCAGGCAGGTGCAGCGCTTCCTCCATGTCATTTCCGATGCAGATAAAAGTGCGTTGACCAAACTGAAAAATGTTTGTATCGAGAAAAGAAATTCTGCTCCAATGACTTATCTGTTTTGTAAAATGCGTCTATGAGCATTTAGTGAGTGGACTGCACGACTGTTTGCAGAAGTGATGACATTCAAGATGTTTCTTGAATCCATCTAAAAGCAGCTCCTCTTAGCTCAACGCGCTCTAGACCCACGGTTCTCAAACTGCGGTACGTGTACCACCAGTGGAACGCGAGCTTCCTCTGGTGGTAAATACTGTATTATTTTGGAGGAAAATAATGCAGAAATACTGTTCTACTGTATAAAAGTGGTGAAACACAAACCAAGGTGTTGTCATGACTCAGTTGTTACAAAAGAGTATAATATTTTTAAGAAGAAATTTTGTATTTTTTTTGTGAACGTTCCTCTGCACCATGTTGAATTAAAGCGACAGCCGACGTCCAAGGTTCCTTCTGTCATTGTGAACATGTTCACACATGAAGAGAACGAGAATGTGTTACAATAAAGTGCAGAGTGCAATAACAAAGTACACTCTTCAATAGGAAAAAAAAGAATAACTTAAGAAAAACAACTTTAAAAAAAGAATCTTTTTTCCCTGTGGTAAAAAACAGTCAATACATTCAATTTCCGAGTGCCATTATTAGGAGATATTTTATGATTTTGGTCACTCATGTAAACATCTGGTGTCTGTGGCTAGATAACCTGATTTCCCTGGCAGTTTGGCAGTAATTATAAATACAGGACAGACACATACATTCCCTCACAGTCACCTGTCCTGTCACCGTTTGAGATTTTCTGCCCTCACTCTGTTCGTTTACCCATTTCCCTCCATCTCACACATTTCTAAAGTACACACATTCAGCATTTGCAGTTGTTTTCTCTCAGGAAGGCAGTTTGGCTCAGCTCCAGCTCTCATTATCACCGATATCTGTAGACACCCTCCACCCTCAGCCCTCCTTCACATGCACAGAATATACCACACACACACACACATGCACAGCAGCCGTAGCACTCATGCCTTGCATTCACACGCCTCTTAAAGCCTGGCAGCGCCGCTGGTTACATGCTGGTTACATATGTTGCGTGCCTGCTGTCTTTGTCTGAGAAGTTGTTCGTTTGTGGCTGAGCACGAGGCTACGTGAGCCCAATGACAATCAGGAGTGGGGGGGGGGGGGGGGGGGGGAGGAAGGTGGTGGTGGTGGTGGTTGGGGGTGTTCATAGAATGATCAACACTGACCTCTAGCGGTCTGAGTGCAGTGTTCAGAGTGTGGCGTTCCTTTTCAGAACGTGGGCCTCTGTAGCAGCAGTATTTTTTTTTTTTTCCAGGATCAGTCACTCAGTGAGTACAGATATATTGTGGACTAAACTGTCCGTCTGCTGTGAACAGACAGAAGCTCCCCCGGAGGAAACGTTCAGGTGGTTTACGTCAAGTAAAAGTAGCAGTTTCATGCATAAAATAATTCTGTCCTTTGGTTTTAATGACTGACTGACTTCAAACTCCGCCTAAAAACAGCCATGCCTGTGTGTCGCTACTACATGAAACACATTACATGGGTGTCTGTAGGTTCCTGTTTGTTGAATTCAGTGATTTTTGGACATTAAGTAGGTTTATGGTATTTTCTTATTGAATACCATAAAAAGGCCTAATCCTGATAAGATTAAACCTTTAAGTTCTCACAGCAGAACAATTGGCAGCAAAGTTATTATAAATAAGAAAAGAAATAAAGTCAAAAATGTAGGGCAAATATGAAAAAAATATGATTCAACAAATAATAGGTATGTTTTATAAAATAACAATGAATGCCATATGTAAATTGTGCAAAATAACTACAAATGTAGACAGTTGAATGGAAAATAATAGTTGTCACTAAAGTATAATGTGCAGTAGATGACATGTTCTCACCTAACAAAGAACACATTATAGTGAGCCAGTGTATTGTTGAATTTGCTCTTTTCAGTAGATAAATGGGAATTATCGCTGGTCATACCCTTTAATGATTGAAAAAAAAAACAGCAGCAACACACATCTTACTAGCACTGAAGAAATGTTTTCAAATATTCCAAAGCAGCTTAAAGTTCTAAAATATTCTATAATGTGTGTAATGAAATGTATTGAAATATTGGAGGCAGCTATATTTTCCTTCCCCATTTCTTTCATATTGCCCCACCTGTTGTCTTAAAAGTTTGAGGTGAAAACATACTCCCAAACTTTCCAAATGTCTATATTGGGAGCCAAAGTTTAAAGATGGAAAACTGTAACTGATAAAGTATGACAAGAGCTAATTTGTGCATAATGTAGTGACTAATTTACAGCCATATCTGTAAAACCTAATATCAAAAAAAAAAGAGTCATTTTTAAACACATTTTTGATGAATTTATTAAAACCTCATTATATGTTGGTGGGTTAAATCATAAATCTTGGGAAAATTTATTTATTTATTTATTTATTTATATATTAAAATTTGTTTGGGGACCCCAAAAAACTCATCTGCGGGTCACGATACAGTCTTTGGGAATCAAGTAATTCACTGTTAATCACTGCCTAACTCAATAAATAAGTCAATAAATAAGTAAATGGCTAAAACCACAGTGGATGGAGAGAAGTGCGAGGTGTTCATTCTAAGCCTCGCCGCTTAGCTTAGCACAAAGGCTAACTCTTAACGAGATGAGTAGACGAGTAGATGGTATTAATTAGCTCACAATTAGCGCTCCCCAGTCTCAGACTCACCACCAGCTGCGGTTGTCGGAGAGGGTTTTTTCTTTCTTTGGGACCCAGAATTGGCCAGAGGTGGGTTGACAGGCCTCCTCACATGGAACAGATGGTGAATGCACGGCTTGTTGGCAATCAGCATGTTTTTTTGCTAATGACTCAATTAGCTATGCAAATTGACAAATCAGTGTGGATATTGTCATTTAGTTGAAAAGCTCACCTAAATTAATTAGCCTGATTAAGGCATAGTGGGGTGTAGAAGTGGTCGCTGAGGGGGTTGTTGGGAGTGGCTTGAATGAATAAATAAGTTGTCTCTCCCCATTGGTGGTCTTCATCAAAGTGTGTGTGTTTTGAGTTTTGGTGGTGCCATTAGTGTGTGTAAGTTTATTTGTTTGTTTGTTTGTTTGTTTGTTTACGTCCTTGTTTGCTGGATGTGAGTGTGAGCGTTCAAACCTTGATTCTTATGCCTCAGTTCAACCAATATTGGGTTTTTTTTTCTTGCAATGGGCAACACTGATGTTTAGAAACAGTTACTTCATAGCCTTAAAATCCATAAAGGTTTGTGAATTTAAAAACTCAAGGCCCTTGAAAGTTTTTCAAAGAAATGCCCTAAATAGACATGGGTGAGTGAAAGTGCTTGAATTTTGTGCAAGAAAGAAGTGAAGTTGATAGTTAAATGTCACCAATTACTGTATCATGCGAGTAACGTTAAGCAAGAATGATGCCTAGGAAATGAAAATTCCAAGATCTCTGTCTCATTAAAGGAAAATGACATGTGTAAAATGACAGCTTTCACAAGTTGCCCTCCTGTCTTAAGCTGTGTCAGCACATTTGGTCCTTGAATGTGAGGCAATTGGTCTTGGAAAGTCATCAAAACGTCCTTGAATTTGATGTCAACCAAGGTTCAGGAACCCAGTATAAATGACACATGATATAAATGTGACACATGATAGAATTCATAATTGGTGCAACATTCTAAATTGTGATTTATTTTTATTTTTTTTAACCAAAACAAAATCATCAGTCACTACGATTTGACATGTATTGGAATTTTTCAACAAGCAAAACAAATTTTCTCATTTAAAGACCAAGATTTTTGGGCAGGGTGAATTTCTGCAGCACTGTAGAATTTCACCATAATACTGTTTTATCACACTTTATCAAATAATTGCAGTGTCTTTTGATTTGGACAGTGCACTTGGGCGTGTTGCAAATAATTGTGCAGCCCTACATATGACTCAATTTCTTTGGCTGATATTTTTTCTTTTTTTCCCTGCTCCTTCTGATAGATTTAACAGTTTCATTTTAACAAATCAACAAATTTATAAAATTGCTTCACAACACATCTGCCTCTCCAACCTGCAGTTTGCCTCTGCTTATTTATTATTTTATTTATTAATGTTAAATACGGGAAACAGGTCATCAGAAAAACTTTTAGGTTTTAGTGATTTAGCCACTAAGAACATGTGTAAACTAATATTAAAAAGTAATAACTGATCGTTATAGAATTATTAAATAATAATTAGCCATTAATTGCTCTACCTTTACTTCTGAGTGCTCTTTTGTCCATGTTTGTGTTAAAGTATGTGATTGTATGCGCTGAGGTGTGTATATGTCTGTGTTCTTGTATTTGTTATCTCTTTTGGACCTTTTCTGTCATTAACCCTGACCTTGTCAGGACCAGGACCAGTAGTCCTCACGGAGTCCTAGTGAGGCAGAACTTCATTTTTGAGGAACTGGTTAAGTTTAGGGCTAAGATTTGAATTGTAGTTACGTTAAGGTTAGGGTTAGGTTCATGATTAAGGTTATGGGATATAGATCTTCTTACATTGTCCAAATGAATGCAAAGTCAATGCAGCGTCCTTAGAAGAATAGCTGCACAAACCCGTGTGTGTGTGTCTGTGTTACTGAGGAGACGGCTGAGGTGAGGAAGATCTCCCAAGCCAGGCAGCATTGACACACATGACCAGCGAAGTGTGTGCTCCATTTAACTGCTGGGCTTCTTCCCAGGGTGCTGTGGGTGGCGCTGCATGGAGCTGATATGTAACGTACTAATAAAATGCCTTCAGTAGTTAGATGTGGGCCACTGGACTTAAACAAGTCTAGTGGCGTCCAGCTAACTACTGATGATTGACCTGGATGACTGAGCACCTTCACAGACAGGCTACTAATGCTACTAATATAATGAATGTTATGTTATGTTATGTTATGTTATGTTATGTTATGTTATGTTATGTTATGTTATGTTATGTTAAAATAAATCAGAATTTAATTTTAATTTAATTTAATTTTTAGGGCAGCAACTAAAGATAATCTCATGATCGAGACCTTGTTTGGTCCATACATGGTCAGAAAATGGTCAGGAAATGTTGGTCTTTGTTTCCCAAACCTTTTCCCTGACGATATTCTTAAAAGTGTTGGTTTGTCCACAAACCATAATTACTCGTCTGAATGATTTTTTTTTTTTTGATATATGGAACCAGAAAATATTAAAATTTGAGAAGATGAAAAACCATTAAGCTTGTTTTAAATAATAATAATTAAAAAAAACTCAAACTAATTAATTGATCATCAAGGTATTTGACGATTCATTTGGTAATTGATTAATAATCGAATAATCGTTGCAGCCCTACTTACAGTAAAAGTAATTCACAACGACCATGTCGGCATTTCACACACAGTGAAATGCGGAGGAATTCCACTGAGTTACGTAAAAGCGTAGATGCGTCGCATCAGCCTCTGAAGGGTTATCAGGAACCCTTCACATCACAAGAGTCACAGATAGCAATGGATAATGGATAAATCGCTCTGCCTTCCCTTCTTTGACCCGCTGTGAGATGACCGTCCATGTGAAATATGTCTGACATGATGAGTATTGATCAGGGTGGAGGGAACAGAGCACTGGAGGAATCCACTCTCTGTACGGGAAGCTTTCATTTGCACAAAGTGCTTGGAGAGGGTTTTGACTGTGTGGATGGGTTTCCTGGACACACCTAAACACACACACATACTCCTGCTGTGATTTCATCACAAGCACTGGTTCCATGTTGATGCAGGGAAACACACACCTCACTGTGGTTTTGGGCTCTGCTCATGGAGCTGGGACTTAGTAAACACAAACCATCAAGTGGAGTCAAGTATTCCTGACAGTTTATATGACCTTGTAACATCGTCGCCGATTAAGTGATTATTTATAAGCGAATGATAAAAACGGAACAACAAACGTCTCTATAATGCAAATGTTATTTATACAGTCATTTCGGCTGGATGTTTGTTGACTTGATTCTCTGTTTGAGGATGAGATGGAACAGATATTCATGTGTTTCTTCTCTGCTGATGGTTTACAAACTTAAGCATATTAATTCTGAATCACCCCGAGGCTTTAGTGTGGCCGACTCTGCACGAAATCAAAAGCATGTCATGTTTCGCCTGCGCTACAGCTGATTATATCTGTGCACTGTGTTTTAAAGTAGCTAATTTAAAGAATATAAAATGTGTTAACATAAACCTAATGCGCGGTCAGAGGGTTGAGACAAACTGGAAGAACATGGAGAACATTGGAGAAAAAGTATACTGTTAATTTTAGCATCAAAGAGGCAAAGATTAATACTATAAAATATGTTTATATATGTATATAATTAAATGCGAATTATTGTGAGATGTTTTTTAATGACTATTTCCAGAGCTAATTTTTACATTCACCTCCAAAAATAGATAATAGGTAATTTATTCTCATTCTTGGGGGCTCATCCATGACAAATGTTCTGAATGCAAAGTCTACTGTACGTCCAACAGACTGACAGTGACAGTCAAGGTGATCTACAGCTCAAAAGAAAATCTTGATTTAAATGTAGTTTAACTTTAAGGACACATAATAATAATAATAATAATAATAATAATAATAATAATAATAATAATAATAATAATTCACAGCATTTAACATATTAAAAAAACAACGTTTAAAAATTTATAAATTACATAAAAAAGGATGAATATTTGCCTCTTATTGGTTTTTAAAAACATGCAAAATAAGAAACATTTAGAAATAAGAGTAAAAAAACATCCAAAGGCATAAAAATATTTGTGTAAAAGGCAAATACAGTTAAGTTACAGTTTATTTCTAATGCACATTTTAAAAAAAGTGACCACTAAGTGCTGCATTAAAAGTGAATTTAAAATAAATCATGCATACACAACAAAGGTACGTTTCGTGACCTGAGATGTGACCTTTTAAAAGCACGCAGCCATAAACAACAACAATAATGAATCTGTGCCTCTCTCTCTATCCAGGACGTGATGGTGGTGGGCGAGCCGACCCTGATGGGCGGCGAGTTCGGGGACGAGGACGAGCGTCTGATCACTCGCCTGGAGAACACACAGTACGACGCCACCAACGGCCTGGACGACGAGGACGACTTCAACAGCTCCCCGGCTCTGGGAAACAGCGCCCCCTGGAGCAGCAAACCACCTGCCACCCAGGATAGCAAGCCTGAGAGCACAGCGCCGCAGCCCTCACAGTAAAACAGAAGAAGAAGAAGAAGAAAGCAAAAAGGACCTTTTTTAAAATTTTACCCTTTGAGCGGTGCTTCTACGCCTCGCAGCATTTTACTGAATCCAAAATCCCCAGTCTGCAAACTCACAGCAGCCAAAAATATCTCCGTCCTGGATATTTTCTTCTTCTATGAATCGCTGTAACATCTTGGCGAACGCAGAGAACTGACATTGCACAGCAGTATCCACAGACATGAAATGCATACCAGTTGTATGCAGCTGTAATGTAAAATATAGGGAGACTATGCTTCTTCTTTTTTTTGTTTGTTTGTTTTTTCCTTTTTGTCTCTCGTGAATGAAAATTCCAGATCAAAATCACCTCCTCGGACCCGCCGTTACAAGCCTCTCGTCTGGTGGAATACCACAGTCGTGATTGGTTGACCTGTAGGTCACAAGTCATCATGCCATCAGTAGACAGTGAAAAGAAAAGAGGAATAAAAACAACAAACAGAATAGTCAGCTCAACCTGAAGAAAGCAAGGTGCTTTTTTTAACGGAGCCAGTGGAAGCGTCAAAAAAACCACACTGGAAACAAATGAAACATCGTTAGAGGCAAAGTCACTCGGCTCTTGGTTTGTTTTTGCTGTTGCAGTTTTATTTCCATTTCCAATTAAGAGGAAATAAAAGTTCTGTGGACTTCTTTGAGACGAGGGGAAAATCAAGTCCCAGGATTGATATTTTTTTCCACATCACTGCAGTCGTCACAGATTGTGATTTCATGCAAACCCGTCTGATTGTGTTCGTCGTCTATTGGTATTTTGCCTCTCTCTCGGAATCCTTTGCAATCACGTTGTAATTTTGCCGATCAGTATGTGAACTTTGCCGACACACGTTGATGCGTTAATGTTGTGTTTTGCTTTTTTTTAACCCCCTCTTCCTCAAAAATTTGACTTCTTTCCCTTTAACGACCTGCTCCCAAACTGATATTAAAGCCTTTTCCTGCATGATTTTATAGGATTTTTAATTTCATTTGATATATGTACTTTTTAAAATGCATCAGTCTGATTTTCCTTTTGGGTTCATCAGTTTGGGAAACACTGTTACAAGGTTTGTAGCTCTGTAAATAGAGGTGGAATCTATTTTGTCCACTGTAAATCAGCCACTGAAACCAGTTTGGATATGGCAGCTGTTTTTGCTTTGTACAGGAGGTTCCGATTTCTGTTGGGTGGTTTGGATGCTCGCTGGTTTCCCTCCTGTCGAAATCAAACTCTTAAGTGTTGATCGTGTTGATTTTTAGCTAGTGCAGAACCAAAGCCACAAGTTTAATAAAGCACCACGCAGTCACACATTCATATTCCTTGTCTATTCTGTGACATACGAAGACAGCAATCTTACATAAATAAATAAAAAACAAAACAATGCACAGATTAAATCCCATCCACCCCACAGAAATGTTTTGCGATCCCTGTGTTTGTGTTCACGATTGTTCTTTAATCTTTAATCAAACTGATTCTATATTCCTGATCTGTTTTGTTGGACCTTTGTTGGAAAACGGGCAAGAAGACAACAATGAATGGTCTTTATACAACTGGATCATAAGGGTATTTATTTGTGCATTTGTAAGGAAGCTAACACATTTCTAAATATGTTTGAGCCTAGTATTATTAGACACCATTTGTACATTATATAGCAGAGGTGTTCTGTGTCATATCTGATGTCTGGTATGTATGCTTTACCATTATGTGTGCCAATAAACCGTGCTTACAAAGGAGTTGTATTTAGTTTGGCTACATACTTTACATGTGCATGTTGCAAATGTTTTCTCAGTCCATTTTTTATATCATAAGTATCGTCTGTTTACTTTGAATACTTTCAAAAGGAAACAAAAATTGACAAAAACTGTTTCACTAGAAAATACATGTTCCGTCGTATCGAGCGACCTTCCGCTGCAGATGAAGTGGCCCCTTTGTCGTGAATCCTGTCCGATTTTTTTTTTTTTGTCCTGCCCAACATGAGTGAAAAGTCCTTGAAGTGTTCAGAAAAACCTACAGTCCACATTTCCATGGCAACTGGATGTCTACATGTGCAGAGGAAAGATTGTGCTTCATGACTCAAAGCTCCAGAAAAGCTGGAAGGTGGATGAAGAAAGGTCTCCGTGGCATCAGCATCTCACAGCTGGTGTTTTATTCCCAGCTACAGTTTCATAAGAACGTCTAGAATGAAACAGTTTTTCTTGCTGGTATCTATAGTAAAAGGCAATTATTGGGGAATTGCATGCAAATATTCCTCCATTTGTGATAAAGTCTAATAGAAAATGACTCAGTGATCCAACCTAACATCACATTATGACGGCGGTCACGGAAAGCTGTCATTTTTTAAAGACATGTATTAGAAGACTGAGGCAGAGTCTTCTTAAATAAAGAATACTCAGTTGACAGGCACAATCACACCATGTTGCTGATACTCTGTCATTCACTGGATCCATATGCACTTATATATTTTTGATTAAAAACATTTAATCATACCTTCCTAAACATTGGAAATTATTATAAAGCATTCTGGGAAGTGTAGGAAATCTCTATTTGACAGTAAACTGTCTTTACATTAATCTTATTTTTTAACTGTCTTTAGATTAAGTTTATTCTTATATGCAGGGATATGTAATTGTAGATTCACTGTTAATGTGATGTGGATATAAAATGCAGAACGCTGCCTGCTGGATGTGAGTGTTGGATGACAATGACTAACGTGAATTTGTGGATTTTGCTACCTCTACTACATTCTACATGATACCTTCAATTATCTGTGTCTATCCCTCAACATGTAAAAGCCTGTTCAAACCACCGAGAAAAGTTAGAACAAATGAAAAGTTAGAACAAATCTGGAGCAAGAAGTTAGAATTGACTCTATGTCCTCCTCGTCAAAGTTATCCAGAAAACTCAGTAGAAATGTGAGCTTTTCTGCTGTTGTTGGGTAGACTTTAACCCTAGGATGGTTTGGTGGACCTTTGGCGACACCAAGTGGATAAAGTGGTACTGCACCAAAATCAAACTGCACAAAGAAGTAAAGTCCACTATTTTTGGCATGGCTATAATTAGCTTTAATCAAAAAGATTTTAACAAAATATTAATAGACTTTTAATATAAATCTAATAGACACAACTCATTGTTTTTGAAAATACCACAAAAGCATATTTATTTTTTTTTTTCTTAATTAAGTTTTACTGCATGAACAGGATTGTGGCAAAAAAGAATTCATCTCAGTTCTGGAGCAACTCCTGATTGAACCACAAACATCCCGAAGACATGTTACCGTGGCAATATTTTCAAAATCAATAAAAAGCATTCTGAGAATCCATAACACAAAAGTCAGAATTGATAAAAACAGCATTCTAGAATCATATGGTATCTCATGTCTGCTTGTCAAAGAACAAAAGAGGAGGAAAACAGTTTTATTATCCCCAAGAGTCAATTAGATTTTGTTGTGCAGTCAGCAGTAATCACACACATCAAACAATATCACTTAAAAAAAAATAAAATACACTACAATTCAAACAAGCAAAGCATCACTTTATTAGGAACAAGACACAGATCTCTTAGTAAAGAAGGTCATAATGACACTGATAACTTTCAATACAGCAATGTTAAAGAAACCAAAAAAAAACATAACCAGTTTAAGTACTGCAAGTGACACCAAGAAGTTTAAAATTCCACAGTGACATTTTCTAGCAGCCTTTAAACATTGACTTTAGAAATTACATTATACATTCAAATAAGCAAAACAATATTAATCTATATTTATACAGCACTTTAATAACAAAGTTACAAACACACATTAAAAGCATAAAATAAATATAAACAAAATAACAGAAAAAGCAAGAAATGAAATAATGAAAACTAGAGTTAGGTGATGCCAATGAAGGTGATGAAACCAATGATGACAAAAGAAACAGTAGTGGGAGAGTGAAGGAAGTTGTTCCCTAAAGAAGCAAATTTCAGTTCAGCACTTCCTGTCAAGTGTAAAAAAAAATAGGGCCATCAAGGTTGTATATTTTGAAACAAACACGTTTTTAAGGTTTGAGTTTGAACTTTTACCCCAAAGTTTGAACTGATATCTGAATTTCAGTTAAAGTGTAACATTTGTTAACTTGTTTTGTTTAATATTAAATACAGTTTAGTTAATTCCAAAGTAACAAACACAAAAGATCAGCTGCTTCTGTGAACAGATCATCGTCAGAGGAAGAAACAGTAAAAAAAATAATCATCAAACAGGGTTCTGGTGCTCTTACACCAGAACCCTGTTCTCCTGATGCTCTTTTGAAACATTTACTCGTTTGAAACATTTAAAATCGGGTCATTGTGGCTGCTGGTGTTTTCTTGAGAGCTGGAAGGGAAAGGGAGTCTCCTTGCGTCATTCTGTGTAAAAATATTTCTTTAGGCGTGGACAAACAATTGGGGTCTTGTGTAGAATCTGAATTTCCAGTATTTTTAGCACACTTTGCTATTCTGACCTTTTTATTTTAAGTGATGCATTCAGTTCGATGTCTAACGCCACCTTGAGCTTGGTAATCCCCTGGGCAGTGGGCTTGTTATCAATGTTAGTAATCTGATCTTAGTGTGAGATGACATATTGTCTTATTCAGCTGTGATAAATTGGGTCACTTGTGGGTTGAAACTTGGGTATAACTTGATAACATTTATGTGGTCAGTGATTGACTGCAGACTTTTTTGTGTAGTGGTTGTTGCAATCCACTTTTTTGGTGCGGTTTGTATTTAAAAATAGCAATAGTTGTGTCATAACTTGTGTTCCCAGTTAAAGAGGTTTTTTTTTGCGTGTAGCCGTGGCTGCAAATTTCTGCTTCAACTTCTAGTGTGACTATTTTAGTATGTGGCTTTTGCACACCACTACGTGTTGTACACATTTATTAGATTACTGTTTGGTGTTGAAACAAATATTTGAGTTTGGTTTTTGTGATCTCTTTCCCTCATGGTAGCAGCCATTTTTCTACCTTGTTGGGTCAATACCCATTCACTTGGCTATTGGTGGAGATTCTCTAACATCCAGTTCCAATTTTAGATATTCTGTGTAATTTATTTAGTTTGTCAAGCACTGGTCAAAACCATATTGGGTCTTGGTTCTAGAGCAGATTAATATTTTTTTTTAACTTTTTCCACCATGCCAAAAAATCTTATGGCCCACCAAGTTAAACATCACCCACACCTACCTTAAACCTGGCCATTGATAATATCCTTGCAGAGCTAATCTTTAATCCATCCCATGATATTGCCTCAGTCAGTTGCCCTTGCTCTGTCAGAGTTATATCCTGTACAAAATATTGGGCTTATCAGTATGGTTTCCAAACCCTGTCAAATGATTCAGTGGAGGCTGAAGGTGACAAAAAAATATTCATATATTGATGCCTCACACAAGGCAGTGGTGTTGACAAGTCCTCGCCATTTCTGGGTGAGTGAACATCTCGTGTTTATCACACGCACATCCAACACATCAGCATCATCCATTAGTCTTGGCAACAAGAGCCTCAAGATGCAGATAACAGAGTGCGACCTCGACATCCGTGTCTCTCTGTCACCGTCCACAACCAAAGTCCTTAGTGCACAAGACCATAGCTACTGTATCATCAGTGTGTTTGTCCCACTGACTCCCTTAATGTTTTTTTTAGCCGGTGCTTTGCAGAAGAGGACACAAGCAAACATTGGCCAAGAGTATAGTGCGTCCATTTATGTCTGTTGACTCAGTCACAGCACAAACCTCCCACTTCACTGAATAATCTTTTCCAAAAGATTTCTGCCGAGTGCCGACATATCAGTGTGTCTGGAAATGTTGTTAGCGTTGTCTTTAAGGCACAAAACACCAGACCATAGCTGTAATGTCATCAGTTCAGAAACTGCAGCATTTGTCCTACTGAAGTCCTCCTTGTTTAAGATACTGGGACGCGTATTGTTAGTATTTAAAAGCTATAGTATTTATTAGTATTTAAAAGCTATAGTTAGTTAGTTTTCCTTTGTGGCTGAATTTCCTGTCCATTTCAATTTTTTGAGGAGTTAAAAACTCATATCATCCACAGGTCCATGTCCAACAGAGAGTATATGAAGCAAGTGGACTGCTGACCATGAATTGGATTTGAGGCTGGAGCCCCTCATGGCCCTGCTTTCATTCTAACAAGGACTGTGAATTGTCAGCATGTTATTTTCCTTTGTTCCAAAAACACAAAAATACTGATGTGAGCTTATTCCATTTTTTCCACAGTAATATTTCTTTTCAATTAAGCCCCATCCATGGTGCCTCCTTTTTCTGCAACAGTTTGAATTGGAGTCATTTGTTTTATTGTTATTTTTAGTAATTGTTTCACTAGTACCTGTGAGATATATCCATCCTGGTATTTAAGAGTCCACAGTTTTTGTTGACATTTGCTTTTTGAGAAGTTATGAGCTTATATCATCCCCAGGTCCATGTTCAGAGAAGAGTGTGGCTTTTATTTTTTGTGTATATTAGTTGTATGTATGTGTACATGTTGGCGTTTAAGAAAGGTCAGGTACGTTTTTGTGTTTTGTTGTCAGTCTTTTTATGTTTGGTTCGGATTAATTTGTTTGATGGTTGTTAAATGTTTGTTTTCATGCCGGTTCACAGCCACATCTCCTTCCCGACATTTGAAATGAGTCACTTTGTTTTGTTTTTAGATTTGTGTCAGTTGTCGTTTTGAGATGAAGACCAGTCGAAATGACGTCACAGATACGTGCAACGGTAATTCCAGAAAGTCAAACTTGACGGTGTAACGTTAAAAACTCTCGCCGTGTTTAGACATTCCCTTGGTTTACTAATGACGTTTCCCGCTGACGATGACGTTGCACAGAGCGACGCCGCTGTGGCCAAAGCAAAGATGGCGGAGTCGTCGGGGACCGAGCTGTCAGAGGAAAAAGATGCCGAAACTGAGTACCAGAAAGGGCCAAATCAGCCGTGGGAGGATTTACACAAGTCGGGCAAAATCGGCTTGAGTCCGCCGTTGCCAGAAACGCTGGGGGTTTACGACATTAGCGCTGTCAGGAGGGAGCAGCGGGAACTGACAGCAGGTAAACGGCGGGTCCTCGACTCTGCTCTGCCTCCACTGACGTCTCCACCGCTGCCGCCGCTGTAGTTTTCTGTTACTTTACTCACCGCGTAAATAAACACGGCAGTGACCGAATCCACTTATTTACAGCGATACGAGTAACGTTTAGGCTTAGCTAGTTATAAAGTCATTTATTGTTGAGAGTCGAGAGCTGACGTTGTTGACAGTCCGTCAGTGGTCAGCGTCGTAAACAGTCTGTTAATAGTCGCTGTTGTTTTCTTTGGTGTAGTCTTTGAGCCGTTCAAACCCAACTCTTCACTTCCACCTTGCAGCTACAGTTGTAAAGACTTGTGACTTAAAGTGGGATTTATGTTTACTTGCTCCTGATGTGAAAAGGCAGAGGCTCACTTAGTTACTAACGGGTGTATAAAAAAAAAATATTGGTACACCTAAACATCGTGATATTTCATGGCGCGATGTATTGACATGGGAATATTCTTGTCAGTGTATTTCGTGTTTTGTTATGAGTCTTTTTTCACATTTTTCTCTTCTCATTAGGCAACAAACTGTATATAGTGTATTTTAACAGTTTTTAAAAACATCACGAATCACAAGTATTTTGGTCAGGCTAATCTTGTCCCATGCCTATACAAGATGTCTACGTTACCTTCCATAATGACTAACAGGAAGGTAAAATAGACAGTTTTGAGTCTACACATTTTTTTGGAAAAGGTTACACTTTTATAAGCTGAAAAAGGGGAACAAATAACCCCATAAGTGGAGATTGAGTGTGTCAAAACTCCTTATTTGTCTCTGCACTTTGACCTTCTTAAGCTATAATAACTTTAAAATATAATCAAATGCTGTTTGATTCTATTGAATGCCTATCAGTGACGCACGACTCTGTGTTTCTCAGAATAAAGGTGATTAGATGTCGTGTTGCCCAGTGACATTATTGCACTGTACTAAGGAAGTGATCCCTTTTGTGTCAAGACAGACAGAGGCAACAGCAACATTGCAATAACATGAAAAAAATGTCAGTATTTAATTCTACTGCTTAAAAAAACCTGATCGTTTAGCAGTTTGATTGGATAAGCACTGTCAGTGTAAATACACAAACGCTTCCTCAGTCAGGTCTGATGTACTCAATTTAGTCAAGACAAACAAGTCAATAAATACATATTGGACAGTATAAAGTATAAATATTTACAATTGCTGTGATAGGATAAAGGTGCATATTGTCACCTTAGGGAAAATGTACATTTAAACAGAAAACTCACTGGCTGATTTTGTTTTGTAATTCAGTTATGCTTTACTGGAAATGGTGGCACATAATTTTTTGCTTTGACTCTGTTAAATCCCACTGTCATTTTTAACTCAAACTTTGGCAGCAAAACTGCTGGCAGTTGACAACATTAGGCTTATTAGATCAAAAGCTATTTAGTATACAGTGAGCTCACCCTTGTTTTTCAGTTAATAAAGCTTGACGTGTTTGACAAGTTCTCACAGGGTGAATTTGAGTAGAAACATTTGAAAGACGGCATGGGGGCATTTAAGGTAAACGGAGCAACAGAATACAGTTCAACAAATTAATAGCCAAAAACACATCTGCAAAGAAAATGTATGTTTCTCTCTTGGCTCTGTTTGTTTCAGTTGGTCGTTTGAATTGAATTAGAATGTGTCACTAGGCTGGAGTAATACAGCAATTTTAATCATTGAAAAATAACATGTAGTGTAGCAGTATTTTAAGTAATTTGCAAAGTTAATAATCCTGTTTTTGTCACTTAACTTCTACTTCCCTCCCAATCATTCTGAGAACTTTATTCCCTTCATATTGTGCATCTCTCCAACAGTTGGCGCCATTGCTGTGTTTGTAGCTGTGGTTGTACTTTGTTACAGAGAATGGTCTTATGCTAACACTGCTGCTCTCATGTTCCAGAGCCGTCGTTGTCACGATTCATATGCACAGAGCTCACCAGAGGATACTTCCTGGAACACAATGAGGCACAGTACACTGAGCGCAGAGAGAGGGTGTACACATGCATGCGTATTCCCAAGGAACTGGAGAAGGTAGCGCACAATACACGCCAGAGACCACTGACCCCTCTTTCTCCTCCCCTGTCTTCATCTGTCTGCTGTCATTCAGCTCATCGGAGGCGTTTATTGACCACGGAAAAATCAGCATATAACAGTCTCAGGTGGAGTCAGGTGGAAAGTCTCTCTACCTGTTAAGCACCACTGCTCAAGGGATCGTAGATTTATCAACTCTGCATTTGTATTGCCCTTTAGTACACGTACCTAAGCTGTACACGTCAGCGTATCCAGCATGTTGACTGTGTGAGGATGATTCACAATTTAAAAATCTAACATACTTTCTTCATTTGTTCATTTGGCTTTATTTTCAACTATACAGTATTAATTAAATGATTATTTATTCTAAATAACAATGGAAATGAAATATGATTTGTTGCCATCTCAACTATAAATGAAGGGTTATGCATGCATGCAACATTTAGCTTATTTACTGGATTCTGTAAAACAGTATTACACAGAAACTGTTCATTTGGCATGATCCAGTGACACCGGGCTATTTCAGTGGTTCTTCTAATGAGTCGACAGATGGCAGTGTTGACTCATGAGATGTGTATTCATCTGAGCTGCATCACATATTTTACACTAAGGTGTCATGTATGTATTTATATATAAATATATATATACACACAGTATATAGTATTATGGGTCATTACAAATTTGTTTACGCTTGTGTTTTTTTGTTTTGTTTTTTTTGTTTTGTTTTTTTTTAAGTGACAGCCCTGGTCACACAGCTCCCACTAGTTTGGGTTTTCTTTTGGAATGAAAGAGGAATGTATGGAAACATAAAAGACCTCAGTAACTTGAGTCTGTTAAACTAATGACAAGTGTACCTCCTTCATGGCTACCTGACGTGGTCCCCAAGAAAGCTTACACAGAATGCACCAATGAGGAACAAACCCTCCCTCCAGCTTCCAGCAGTACTCACCCCAGGCCATTTAGTGTTTGCCATTAATGTTTGGTATGAGTAACAAGAAACAGTCTTAGTCAGCGTAAACACATTTTTGTGAAATATTCCCTTTTGAAACGACAAGACAATGACTTTCCTTCGTATGTATGACACAGTTACGGTATGTCTGCTTTGTATTTTGGTGCAGGTTTTATATTTAGTGTTACATGGTGGTCAGTAGCTTTAAATCATTTTTTCTATAGGTGGAAAGGAGACCGAGGATGCATAAGAGAAATCTATTTTAAGCTTAAATTTTGTTTGGGCGTGAAACAGTTGTGCATCTCTTCAGTTAATGGATTTACGTCATACACTATATATGGACAAGAGTATTTGGGCACCTGACCATTAAATCAACAGGGACTGTAATGACATACTTTAATATGGAGTTGTACCCTCTTTTACAACTGTAACAGCTTTCACTCTTTCTGGAAAGAAAAAGATTGGCTTTTGTTTTTATTTGCTGTTTAATTATTTTTAACTATGTGCTGCAATTTGAATTGTGAGGACTACAGATGGAAATTAGCATTGTGCTAAATCTGGTGCAGCCATCTTTAATGTAACTGCACATTGTCCAATCAATACATAAACTGAACTAACTAAAGTAAACTAAGACTTTCCTCAAGATTTTGTAGTGTTTCTATGGGAATTTGTTCCCATTCATTCTGTAGAGCATTGATGAGGTGAAGCACTGATGTTGGATGAGAAGGCCTGACTCACAATCTCTATTCCATTTCATCCCAACGGTGCTCGATGGGTTTGAAGTCAAGGGCCTTCGTCAAAGATTCGTTAAAGATTGTCCTTCATTGGACATAATCATTGAAACACCTGAATTTAATCAGGTGTAGCCAAATACTTTTGTCCATAGTGTATTTGTTGTATTTGTTTTACACAGACATGCTGTTCTGTGTCCTTGAGGATGAGTGATTCTCTTAATAGGCCAAGAGGAAAAGGAATTGGGCTACTAATCGGAGGGTTGCCAGTTCAAATCCCAGCATAGGTCAAGGGCTAGGCAATCCCCCATTGCTGCCTGGGCAGAGAATAAGTGCTGCCCGCTGCTCCTGCACCCGGTTTATGTGTGTTCACTACTAGTGTGTAAAGAGGATGGGTTAAATGCAGAGGTCACATTCACTGTCACTAATTGGTGTGTGTGTGTGCAAAATATCAAATTCTGCTTCCAGCAACAGGCAGTGTTTTTCTCACTGGTGATCATTGTTTCACACTGTCAGCGTTCTCTTGACTTTAAGTTGATTTTTTTTCTGTTGTGTGACTTTTCCAGCTGATGATCTTTGGCTTATTCCTGTGTGTGGATGCCTTCCTGTACCTCTTCACGCTGCTGCCCCTCAGGGTGCTGCTGGCCCTGCTCCGCCTCCTCACCCTGCCATGCTGTGGCATCAGGTCAGTGCCTCTTCACACATTAGTTCACATCCTCCTGCCTGCACACATAGAAAAACTCAATCACATGCACGTTCTCTATGCTGCAGCTACATATGTGTAAAGTTGATGCAAAGCCAACATTTCAAATGAATGAATGAACAGAAATCAGTGTGGCTTAACTGTTACTTAATTTGAAAGGAAAACATGACATTGAGGAGAAAAATGGGAATAATAATTGATGTTACTGAACCATTTTCAATTTACAAATAAAATACAAGCAAATGCAAACAGCTAACCAGTAGTGAGATATAATTAGAAGTTATACACCCACATATGTTTTTATTTTATTACAAATATTTTTCTCGGTAGATATAAATGCAATGCATGTGTGTGTTTTTATTTTTTAACTTTTAAAATATTACTGTTAGTGTTTAAAAGCTATTATTTGTAATCACAAACCCCAATATTTCTATTGTACTCACTAAATTGAATGTGTTTTGAATGTATTGTGTCCCCTAAAATGACTGTTATGATCATGATGTTTCTTCCTGTGTTGTAAACATTTATTTTATCAATGACAATCAGTGATTATTAATGATGCATGATGTACAGTATATGCATCGTAGGGATGAAGATGGATAAACACTTGACTGGAAATTGTGGTCAAGTCATGTTGTATCATCTTTCTGTTTAGAGTCTGACTTCTAAAAGCAATGCTACTCTTCTATTTTCTTCTTTTTTAAATAGGATCTTGTTTTAAAAATATTAAGATCAAAGTTTAAGTTTGTGAATTTTCATACAAATATATGTAAGATCTGAAAAAAACAAGCAAAGCAAATGACTAGCTGTGCATCCCAATAATCTGCGTAGCTGTCACTTGCAACTTCTGCTAAAATATAAGCCACCTAGTTGCTGTTAAGGGGTAACTTGGACTTTTTAGTGATTATTTTTTTTATGTTGTTCTTAATAGTTGGCGTTTAAATGTAATTATTGAGAGTGGACAAAAGTGGAGCACTGCAGGATCCCTCTGTGCACAGGCTCTATAATTTGTCGCTAAATACTCTTGGTAACCTTTCGATGCCATGTGCATAATATTTCACAAAAACTGCAATACAGTTACAAGGCATTTATATTCAGAGTCTTATGATGGACTCTGCCTCTTCTACTTCCCTCCTCTCACCCTCTGAATCTGTCTGATTGTCCCCTTGCCTTCCTCCTCCCCCTGCAGGGCACGCACATGCCCCTACTGCAGAAGAAGCAGGTACGCTCCTTCCCACCAACCTGCCATGGCTTTATAAATATCACTGTCCTGAGCCAGCCTCCTCATTATTCACCAGTCTCACTTCATTGTGTCCATTGTGTCTGTTAATATAGACAGCTTGGCACTGCTCATCCTGTCCCATTGTTCAACACAAAGCAGCCATGTTGATTCCTCATAAGTCCTGTTTTTTTTGTTTTTTTGGTTTTTTTTTTGTCTTTTTGTTTGTTTTTCCCCCACACTCTGCTCTAGGATGGTTTGCTGAGAGTGCATGCTTTTTGTCATCACTGTGTTGACTGTCTGTCAGTGGCATAGCTGCACATGCCTAAACTGGAAGGCTGCCTGCTGAATCAGATCGCCCACTGCTGGTCATCACATGGCTTTTCTGGAGCAGTTTGGATCTCATTTGCACTGTTAAATGGCACATCTCAGCATTAATTTTTTTTTAAGAGACAAAAACTTAAATCCCCCCAACTGCTTAACACAAGCAAGTTGGCAGTTTTCTGCCCACCAGCCTGTTTCCCTAAGAATGATTTTGATTGATGATTTATTTGCATCAGCAACAAACCTTTCTCTCGTTTTTCTGGTTTTGAGTTTTAATATCATGTTTCTAGCTAATACGGTATGAAAGGCACATAGCCATGGCTACTTGAAATGCAGCACATATTGTGGCTGACTGCACTGCAGACTTAATGTTCATATGTGTTGTGGAGATAATGCCCGTAGAATAGAGGCAGCGAGGGCTGCTTTGTGTGCGCTGCAGTACCAGCTGACTGCAGCAGCTTTGCAGCCAGAGATTTGTGTGTTTGGAATAAGATGCTGTGTGAGGAGTTTACTGTCTGTTGACATGTGCGGTTGAAACATGGAATCCACTTCTTCATAATTTGAAATTTCTCTCATTTGAAAGCATACTCTTACTGATTATGTTGCTATGAAAACAATAGTTTTATAGATTTAGAAAATAGAAAATAGATTTCTGAATGAAAGTCATTATTTACCTATATACATATATATTATTATATATTATTTTTATTATTTAAATATTTAAACTCTCCCATCCATATGCTGCTGCTTCATTTGACCTTGGATTGAATCTTTAAAGCTTTTTTTTTTTTCATTTGGAGCCGACTCTTTATATAAATGTTTAACCGCTAGATGGCGCCATAACCTCATGAACAAAAATTTTAATATCACTGTTTGTAACATGTTCCTCATGTTGGTTATCAGCCTATTTCTTTTATATTTTGTTGAATCTTCATCTATTTCTATACAATATGAGGAACCAGTAAGGGCTGATTGTTTGTCCAGGTTCACCTCATCAGTGTATTATATGGATAACATGGTTCTATAATGAGTTGTTGTCTCTATCCTTATTTATATTATTATTTTTCCTTTGCTTATGAAACCAATCACTGTCTTTTATTCCTAAGACAAAAGGCACAGATGTTCATGTCGTGCTATTCTCTTCATAGTTCTGTGCTCAGCTGCACACTGACTCTGGAGACAGTGAGAGACTTGATGAAGCTAATTTACACCAGGCCATCTCTCTCTTACTCTCCCCATTTGGAGTCGGCTCTTAAAACAGTTCACACATTTCCATCAGCCACACCCTCCACCCCCCTTGTATTATTTTGAACATGATTTCTTTGTCTTTCTCATGGGTAAGGATGGAGTATTTTCATTGTTGTACAAAATGAATCATCACCAGCTAAATTATTGAAGGTAATGATGGCTTTTAGATTAGTCATTGTTGTCATGCTGTCTTTTTTTAAGTACTGGTCATCGGGGTTTTCTACTGCATGACCATAAACCACAAAGTAGAGCCTGTAAAATTGTGGTAGACTTTGCTAATACTGAGTGCTGTTTTTGGTCAATAATCAGTCTGATGAAACAGATTTTCACTGCTGCACTCTGGTGTCTTCATGTATGTATGTAAAGACTAGGCACACAGCTGACAAGGGAAATATGCTGGATATGTTGGAATTAAGCTCGCTCTAGCTCTTTCCAGTTATCCCCCTCGTCATAAACTCTAAAGAACCAGTCCTATGGATTTGTCATTCCTCCTCTTAACTTGCTTCAAAGCTAGCTGCAACTGCCATTAATTACCAACATGGCATGTTTGGCACGTTTTTTTTTTGTTTGTTTGTTTTTTTTTGTCTGTGTTGTTTATTCATTGTCCAGCACTACTTTGAATGTTGTTTTTTTGTTATATTTATGACACAAACACGTATTAGGTTTTCTTGTACTGTCTGTTTCATAACAATAACAAAGATTTTATCTTATAAGAGAATCAGCATTGACCTAAAACAGAAAAGAAATTAAAGGGAGATAAATCTCTTGGATGAGAATAAGGTAGACACTAACTTTAATATCACATAATGGGTGTTTTGTGTTATCATTGCTTGCTTTTTAATCAGAATTGAGTTATTTATTCCTGTTTGTGTTTCCCTACTCTTTTCTCACATAGTATAATTGACAAAAATCATTCAGAGCATTTATAACAAACAGGAAACGGTGTCACTGGTCTAGTAGTGTGTTAACTTTTGAATCCATTTCTTCTTCAGTTTGTCGTTGAACTCACGGTTTACCAGGAGAATTTAAATAGGACAATGTTTGAGGAATATGTGTGTAAATATATATGTGTTCATGCAAGCAATCATTGTCATTCTTTAGTTTGTAAAATGGTGTTTCTCAACATGCACACTCACGCTACATAATTATGTAAGCACTTTTAACTGTTTACTCAATATACATGTATGCTATAGACATACTGCTACTCTGTATGGTAGCATGCAAGTCTGCTTCCATAAGTGCAAAAACAATATAGGCAAAAACCCTTTTTAAATGCACCACAAGTTGACATATTTGTGTGTTTTTGTGTATGTGTGTGTGGGGTCAGCGGGTCACGGCTGCTGCAGCCAGCGCAGGTGTGTGACATGCTGAAGGGGCTTATCCTGGTGTTGACCCTCTCCATGATGCATTATGTTGATTACTCCATGATGTACCACCTCATCAGAGGACAGTCTGTCATCAAGTTGTACCTCATCTTCAACATGTTGGAGGTACCTCACAGTTTATATGCTGTTATTATCTGACATTCGTACGGCTTTTCACTTTATTTACACCATTCAAAAGAATTCTGTTACTCACGGTATGATCGTACCTGTGCCTTTCTCTGTCAGGTGGCAGATCGCCTCTTTTCCTCCTTTGGTCAAGATATCCTGGATGCCCTCTACTGGACAGCCACAGAACCCAAAGAAAGGAAAAGAGACAATATAGGGGTCATCCCTCACTTTTTCATGGCTCTCTTTTATGTCTGTATCCTTCTGAATTGATTTATTGACAAGATTTCAGTAAAGTTTGTACAACTCCCCCTGCTCTTCAAATTTCCAAATTCTATTTTTAACAATTCTCATATTTAACCCTTTCTATATGTGCTCTTCTATGACCAGGATAGATAAATAATGCCTTTTAAAATAAGTGCATCATAACATTGCTGACAGACACTTTGTTTTGATGTTCTTTCAGCTTGACAGAAACAGTAGAACTAAAAGCCAAAAATTGATTTTTGCTCTGGAGCAAAGATGATAAACTACAGAGCTTTAGACAGTGCACTCTAACTTGTGTCTATCTTGATATAATTTTAGTTTTGGTAAAAAAATGTCTCCCATTCCTATTTAAGAGAGGATTTCATTATGTTTATAGATATGTACCTGAATGAATGAGTGGATCAGTCATTCAGTTGAGAATAGTTTAAAAGAACAAAACTCTTAGTGGTCACAGAAGCTGTTTTATGCTTTAGACTTTTGGTGAAGGTTATCTGTATAATGTATGACTGGTAAGAAACCTCTCAGTGTTAAATTGAAAACAGTTGCTTTCTTCAATGACTCACTCTCAGTCCTCCATGCCATTCTCATCATGGTCCAAGCCTCCACCCTCAACGTTGCCTTCAACTCCCACAACAAGTCCTTGCTCACCATCATGATGTCCAACAATGTCAGTGCACACACACAATTGTACACACAAGCACATGAACAAGGCATATTCAACATATTTTCTGCATTTTCAATCCTTCTAAGTGCAGTTCTGTCTGTGATTTATTGTCATTTATTTTGTCTCAAACACAGTTCGTGGAGATCAAAGGAAGTGTGTTTAAAAAATTTGCAAAGAACAACTTATTCCAAATGTCCAACAGTGGTAAGTTTGTCCATTTCATATTAATTTAACGTAACTGAAAACAGCTTTGAAGCAGTTTCAAACAAGTTTGAGAAAAATTCATCCAAACGATGTCCTACAAATAAATTCCCACATACAAACATTGGGATCCTCTTCCGCAGATGTGCAGTCAGCTGTGCATATACTGTACTGTACATGTAGCACACCTACACAGGATCCATATAGCTTTGAAACAAGAAGAAAGCAATAGCAAAGCATGAAACTTATCATACATTTCCTCTTAAATCCTCAGAGGCAGCATCTTTCATCTCATTCATGTTAATTGTATTCTAACGAGTGAAGACAATAAGCTTAATTGGCTGCCATGTTCAGCGTTCTCTCTTATCTTGGATCATTGTCGGTCTGTGAAGTTGAGTTTGCCGGTAGATGGCTGTTTTTGTGAATATGTGGCACTCACCTGTTATTTACTCGCATGCTGACGCAGCTGACACATTCAAAGACGTTTATCACACCTTTTACGATCAAGTGTTTTAACACATAGGTTTAAAACAGCTTCAGCAAGATGCTTAATTTTTGTCATTCATTTAATACACAAAGTAAACCGTACAGAAAAGAGGGGAAAGGTGGTTCATAATGACTAATTTAAGATAGCTTAGAAATATTTCCCCTTGCATACAGATTTGAGTGAAGGAAGCTAATAAAAACATGAAAATAACCTAAATGTGCATTAAATTATGCATTAAAAATATTGAACATTTAATTGAAATAGCAATAAGGAAGTCCACGTCCAGTGTTACTGTCCTAACACTGGTTAGGACAGGTTAAGATCTTGTAGTTTCCTAAAAGAAGATTTAATCTGAACGCATAATTTTTCATTAGTCTGATTGCTTTGAATTTACGTTTGTAATTTTAAATTTCATAATGTTGTCCTGTAGATATCAAAGAGCGGTTCACCAGCTACGTTCTCATGCTCATTGTGTGTCTAAGGAATATGGAGCAATTCTCATGGAACCCAGGTAATTACACGTTTTCCATGATAACTATGCTTAGTTTTTTTCATATTATATTACATAAATATCAGGCTACCCCGCGGGTGTTTACCACAGTTTTGTGTTGGTGCTTGGTATGGAAAAAAAAAAATCAAGAAAGCAGAACGGCCTCTTTCCTGCAGTTTCAGATGACCTGCTTCAACACCTCAGGGGAGTTTACCCTCAGTCCTCAGTGAATGAGACAAAGCAGAGTGAGAGATGAGAGCTGGGCGTTTCTGTGTGACAGCTCTCTGAAAATAATCAGCTTCCCCTGACAGTCTCAAAGCCAGAAACACAGTAGATGACAGACGTGGCCTGTCAGCTGAAATTACAGCACTGCAGAGCTATAAGCAGATCTAAAGGCCTGTAGTGCTAAAGAGGGATACAAATAACAAGTCTCCAGTAATTTATGTATGTTATATGCATGGTGCATTCATGACACCTGCTTTTCTTTAGCTGAATTGGCAAAAAATATACTAAAGGTTCTCAGGTAATTACCTACTGAACAAATTATTATATATATATAGACACAATCATTATGAACTACTCCTTTCGCACTGCCACATTGTTTCCATTTTGCATTCTAATGCATTAGTCTAAAAGTAGCTATAGATGTACAACATAAATATGTTTGTATTAACAACAGATTACAGGACTCATGGCTGAATGACAGCTCAAAGTGACAAAGAGTTATCCTATTTCTGCAGTTCTCCTTATATTAGCTTCTGTATTATTAGCATTGTTAAGGTTGACTGTTCCGGTTTAGTGTCACGAACCTAAACAGACAAATGTCTCCCTCAGGAGGTGGTGTAGAGCAAAACAGAGCTGAAATGTTGCGTCATTTTCTGTGTATAAATAAGGGGCTGTTTTCCAACATGTTTCAACTTTACACAGTGGTTTTGTTTTTTTCAGCCTATCCCACTTACTCAGGTGGTTTAAAAACTATTAATAAACCTTAAAAAAATGTGTAACCTCTTATTTCTTTAACTTGAAAATTATGTAACAGTAAAAATCGGACCATAACTGACACTTTAGAAGTATTATATAACAATGGTCAGCATAGGTAAACAGTTTATACTGCTGAAAAGGTGTTATATCCCAGAAATAAAATTCTGTCAGGATAAACTAATATCTATCTTTTACATGTAAGAAGGTAATATCTTGTGTTCTTTGTTTCTTCAGACCACCTGTGGGTAATTCTCCCTGCTGTCTTCATTGTTGCCACCTCCGAAGTTGCTGTTGACATTATTAAACACGCTTTCATCACCAAGTTCAATGACATCCCTGCAGATGTAAGGACCAAATCTGATGCTGATTATTTGTAACTCAGTCATGAATAATGTCAGTTTTTTTGTGGTCATTTACTTCCCTTGTATTTTTTTTGCCTTTTCTTCAGGTGTACAGTGAATACCGAGCCAGTTTGGCCTTCGAGCTTATCAGCAGTAGACAGAAAAATGTAAGCTAATGTCTCTGTTACATGTCATCATCATTATACTTACATAAACAACACAGAGCCTATGCAGCTAATCAATGAAATTTTGTTGAGTGCTGTTCACTGGGCTCCTTTGTCTTTGTGTAGGCTTATACTGACTACAGTGACTCATTTGCCCGGAGGATGGGTTTCATCCCACTGCCTTTGGCTGTTATGGTAAGAGAGACTGCAGTCTGTTGCTTTACAGAAACTTAGCACTAGAAGAGCCAGTAATGGGTACATATGCTCTCATTTTTTTTCAAATAAGATGTTAATTTCAAATTATGAATTTAAATGTACTCTGCCTTGCCATGTCTCAACAGCTTATCCGAGTGGTGATGAGTTCAGTGAAGGTGCAGGGAGCGCTGTCGTACACTTGTGTGTTTCTCTTTTATCTTGGGTAAGTTTTGTGCCACAGGATTTTTAATCCATTCACTGTCCAGCATCCACAAATGAGGAAACCTCTTATTACTGCACATGTTATACTAATATGAATGTAATATGAATGTAGAAAAGCAGCTCAGGAGGAGATTTAAATGCTGAAAGTGATTTTGGTTTATGCACATAAATGTGATGAGACAAAATGCAGTTATTTACCCTTGTTCTTAATTGAACGACAGAGTTACACCAGGCTTAAATGCAGGTCAGTGTCTAAATATCCATATTTCTGCACCATTTAGTCATGAACAAGAGAATACTTAATTTTTATTTATTTTTTAGTTATTTTATAGTGTGTCAAGTATGCACAGAGACTCTTGCACAAATCAACAGGCATGTTCAAGATTAACTGATGCAGGGACTGTCATAAACACACACTCAGATTTAGAGACATACAAAGTTATGTAAGCGTTAACACCGTAGCCTCATGTACTCTGTGGCCTCGCTTACTCTCATTTGCCAGATCCCATTGGCTTCGTACCACTGAAGAGTTTCCCTCGGGGTGAAGAATACAATGTTGTCATTTCTTGTGCCGTCTCTCCACTTACACACCCTGATTTAAAAATAGCTGCAGCCTGACCAGAATGTTGTGCCAAGGCAAAGATTCAGCTGTGCTTTACACACGCTCACTCAGACACATCCTGTCACAGCGGGCAGTGGTCCACATACCCAAATTTGTCTGTCTCTCTCATCCCGGTGTCAGAAGTGGAGAGTCATTATAACTGTGGCCCAGCTCAAGACAGCACTGCAATAACTCAACTCCATCCAAAATTAACAAACATAATAGCTTGGTTCTGAATCCATTAACCAAATCAGTGAAAAACAGGATGGAAATGTGATTTATTAACTGTAGAAAAGCAAATAAAAATGCCTTAAAATGCTTGTATCAGTAGTAGCATTGTTCCAAAATGAGGTGTCTTTGATTAAATTTGTGTAATATGTTTAATCAGAGAAAACTCTGCATCTAATCATCTCAAAACGAGACTAGATGAGACAATAATTATAAATATATATATATATATATATATATATAATATAAATTTTTGTATTGTACTTACATCAGCCAAAACCTTTCCAACCCTCTTCATATCCATAAAAATCTGTATATCTGTTCAAGTTAACAGACTCTTTTATCTTGGTCACCTTTTTATGACATTATCCACTTTACTGTCTGTGTAATTTATTGTGTTCATTTGTCACGAATGCGTCATGACTACCTATTGCTTTCTGCAACCAAAGCACTCCCCTTGAAGTGCAGACATACAGGGGAATCAAACGAGACAACAAAGGGTCATCAAACTAGTCTTTTTTATTGTTTGATGGAGAGACCCTTAGTAACAGAAAGCTCACACTGGGTGTTTAAGCAAATTAAGCAAGAGACATCTAAGCTTTAGTTGTTACGACAAGTGGAACAGTTTAGTTTGGTACGGTACTTTTTTTGTTTTGTGTTTCAATTAGGAATGGTACCAAATAACTGCCCCAACCTTTCCATTTTTGGCACCCGCTTGGAGTACCAGACATTTTTGTCTGGTACTCCAAGCGGGTGCCATATTCTTCCAGTAGAAGAATATGTTACAACTAAAGAGTGTTGCAACTCCCCAGCAGCAGTTGAAGGAAGGGAAATAGTTAATGATTCTGTAAGTCAGAGATGCATTATTCTAACCACTGCTTTCTCCCTCTATAGGCTGGTTACACTTCAAGTGCTGAACAGTATTGTGCTTCTGGGAAAGTCGTGTGTTTACATCAAGAGGGCCAACATGGAGGACAAACTCTTTGAGGACCCCGATGTCACTGCATCTTCCTCTGAAACGAGCCCCAGTGAAGCTGACCAGGCCACAGCTCCAGGTAAACCAGAGACAATTAAACCACGGTGCAGAGCGGCCTTAAAATTGATGCGGGTGCTATAGTTTCTGTAAAGTGTCATTGTTGTTTAAATATCAAATGCGCTAGAGCCCATTTCAGTGGCAATACGAGTGGGTGTGTTGCTCTTAAAAGGAAGTGTGATCAGACACGGTGTTACACTGAGAATTATCACCTGGGTATGCTGCTCCCCTCAGCTTCATGACGTTTGATAGGAGGTTATTCTTTTTTTCTATTTCTCTGCCACCATCATTTATTTATTTTCTCATCACTGTAATGGAAACAAAATAGTCAGCCTTTTAGGCAGAGGACTACACAGGTTGACCCAGTTATTGACAGAATGTTTCCAATCACTTTACATAATTTTTCAAACATCTCAGCTTGATAACATTTACTAAATACACTTTCATTAAATACACTGTAAGGGAACTGTCAGAGTTCCTATGAGGAAAAATCAGAATAAGTGCTGTATTTTTGATAAGTACATACTTTGTATTTGGATTTTGTGTAATTATGTTATACTTCTGTCTTGGGCTAATGGGCATGTTTTTTCTGCCTGGTTACTACTTAGTGTAATCCTCACGCAAATGGAACACGGCAATTGGATTTTGGAGGTAAATACTTAAAATGTGTTGATTTAATACATTTATTATTGTCATTACATAACTAAGGAAATAATTGCAACTTGTGCAAACTTTCTCTAATCACAGCACATATACTTAAAACCCTGTGAAGTGATCAAGACCTAAAATAGCCAAATGGAATTTCATCTCCCTTATAAATAATGTAGCATGTTGCCCTCTGCCTCGTTTTTTGGCTCTTCAACTGCTTCTGTGAACACAGGAGAATCATGCAAAGCCAAAGAGCTTTTGTAGCAGTCACTCAAAACGTTCTTTGTGAAACTTCTTCAAAAATGCATAAAATGTTGATGCAGTGCAAACCCAACTAAAACCTGGGTGTGATAATCACCATGTGCATTGAGTGAGCGTGAACTTATGGTCTTTACGTTATTTAAAAACAAAAAAAACCCAAATGGACAAAGGAAACTGAGCACATTTGTTCTTTGTAGCATAAATAATGTTGATATTAATAATTTACATATTGTGTAAAAATGCTGTTTTTCTTGTCTACTACATGCACTGCAGTTTCACCACCTACTCACTAAAGTAGAGACTTTAAAATGGTCAATTAAGTTCAGCCTTATATTACAATATGTTGTCATGATGGAAGAGCTGCAGCCATTTTAGAATTCTGTAGCACTTCATCAAGCCAATGAGTTATAACCTGAAATGGAGCCTTCCGAGTGATACCATCCCTCTATGAGTACATCAGCAGCCATTCTTATTGTTATGTTAACAAACAACTTAATTTATAACTTAAAACAACTTAATTCATAAGGATAAAGACAATGCTGCTGATGCTAGTGAGCACTGTGAGGCATTAAACCCTTCATTACAAAGTCTATAAGATTATGGTGTTTCTGCTACACTAATTTGCAGGCTAATAGCGAACAGTTTTACATTCAAACACTTTTTTACACTTTATTTTATTGAGAGTTGAGCTTTTTTTAACTTTTTTACACAACACTGGTACTTTTACTGGTGATGTCAGCAAATTTGTCCCCAATAAGTTGAGAGTATCTTATCGCTCATGTCATATCACATTATCGCAATTCAGAAGCAACAATTGTTTCCTTTCTGTTCTGTAGATGTTAAAGACAAATTAAATAATGATTTAATGAATTAGTTAGTGGACATAAACTTAATTGGAAACTACCTATTTCTACATCCTATAATTGTCTCTCTTATGTGCTGTTGTCTTTAATACAGTATCTGTGAGCAGTGTTTGAGTTATAAATGAAATGAAAAAAATTCATGTATAATGTAAATCTGTTCTTCCAATGTCTGCTCCACTGAGGCTGGAGCTCTAATATAGCAGAGATCCTGAAGGTGCGTCATGTCTTATCAAATGGCCTAGCTCCTGCCACTGCTTTTACTTCAAATGAAAACGTTAAATGAAGATTCATGTGTCCTGCACCATCATCCAGTCAATAATAAGTGCTAGAAAATGGAGCGAAAATAAATACCAACCTATTTTTCTGCCTCCCACAAATGCGGTGGCATGGATTTGAACCAGTGACCTCAGATACCATGCTCACTCTTCTATCATTAAACTAGTTTGATGTGTGCTTCCTTACTTACCTGCTGCTCCAGTGGTTTCACTGCGCATTTTTCCGTGCATGTCTCTATATCTACAATGATCTGGATTTACACAATACTAAGCTATGCCATCTGTCTATGTACAGCATGTCTTTGCCCCGAGGGCAGAGCTGGATAATGTGCAGTTTCGACTCCACCACATGGTGTGTAACATTTATTAAGGCTCACATAACTTGAGAAGAAGAGGGAAATGTCTTAAGTGTCATGTCACAGTTGTTTTGTAAATATTTAAGGACACTATAAGGCAGTTTTACTTACATATGTAAATACGAAACTTGTTTGCATCATGCGATTTGAAAAGTGAAGCCTAAGAAGTAAGTCAAAAGTAACGTTTAGGCTAAGAAAAGGAATTAAATTGAAGTTTGTGAGAACATTAACCTACTTCTCACATGATTTATAAAGTCAGTAACGATTTTACTGAAGAGTTAAGGGTCTCAATCAGTAGTTTAATTTATGCTAACATTTAGAGGAAAATAGAAAAGCACAGCAAAACACTTAAGAAACAGCTGTCAAGTAAGAGAAATCCTCACTTCTTACTCTGCAGGTAACAGCAAATTGTTTTACCTTTTTTCACTCTCTTTTTTTTCCACTTTCTTTTTATGTCTAGAGTCGAAGATCTTTTCACACTGTACTACTTAATAATTCCACTATTAGCATGCAGTTTATTAAAATGACTCATAAGGCATTGTGGATTAAATTGCTTCGAATTTAGTTTTATTGGTGTTGTAAGTGAATTTGACCCAATTAGTTGAGAGTATCTTGTCACTCATGTCATAACACGTATTCACAATTCAGAAGCAACAGTGGACTTTGAAGAAAGTAATACCAGTATTTTCAGGCGGTCGCTTCAAAGGAGAATGACACCAGTTGAACTGGCTGACCTGGCGCTTTCATGTTTTTCCTCAATATCAGCTTCCAATATTAACAAGAATCATCTCCTAGCTGTTAAATATTCTATATGTAAAAATATAAAATGAAAGCAATGTTGTTTTTCCTTTGGAGGGCAGCATTACATCTCTCAGTGTACAGTCAGTCGGAAATTATTAGAAGTGAGTGGATATAACCCCGCATGGTCTGCTGATTTGCAGTGTCTGTTTTCACTGACCCCAGTGTAACAAAAATCTTCTTTAATGCATTACTCAAACACACCCATGCACACATTTTCTATATGCTCAGTGTGTGGCAGTTTTTCTGTGCCATACATTGTTGCTTCAGCTCTGTCAACAACAGTAAGAACTGCAGGTCTGGTGTAGCCTCATAGCCCAGGGCTGGACAGTTGTCTCTGTGGACAAGCCTGCTTTGCTCTCTCATTCTCTCTCATATGATAAATTATTCTGTTTGGTTTTTGATTTTTCTAATGTAACACACTGTGTGTTTGCAGTTAAAAGGCACCGCAGTGTTTTCTCTTAACATAATGCGGTGGATTTGTCATGGAAACCAACTGTGCTGCAGTATGTTCAGTGTCCGCTTCCTTTTCTGTGGACATTTTGTAGTCTCCTCTCTGTGCTGCGTTGTTGGTTATCTGAGTGGTGGTTCTGGCAGGTTAACATCACTCCCTGTTACTTAATCCAGAACAACCTTTTCTTTATAAAATGAAAATTGCTTGAAATTACGCCACCTCACATGCTCTTATAATCATGTTCCTTTATTTCCTTCTTTTTGTATTATAGAAAAGTCTATAATATCAGCATTGTTTTCCTCACTCCTGTAATAGATGGTGACTCAGGAGTCACAATGGTATTCAACTTAACACAGATCTACAACAGGCAGTGGAGGAACACTTTCAAATCCTCTTTGGTTAATGCTCCACTTGACATGATGCAGACAGTAAAATTAAAATGTTTTATTTTTCATCTTGTCTTGTTACTGTAAACTGCGCACAGTATAGCACCAAAATAAATCAACTAATCAGTTAATTCTAAAAAATGTCTGCTAGTTCATGCTCATCTCGAGACCTACACTGCCATTTCCCATTATTTCCACTCATTTTTTGTGGCGACTCTTTCCTCTATTCCAGCAGGACATAAGAGAAACATTAAAAAAAAATAAAAATAAAAAAACAAATGGTTTCCTGGTTCCACCTTTTACAGTGTACAGATTTGCTGCCCTTATATCCAGTTTTCTATCTTTGTGAATTTAAAAGGAGAACTGTACTTTCGAGAATTACCTCATTGTCTGGGTTTAAATGTGTTGGTGGCCTTATACAGTCTGGGGGCCAAATGTTTCCCACCCCACTGTTCCGTAAACTTAAAGGATGGGTTACGAGAGTACTACTATACCCAGATTTCCTTCTGTCTTCACATCACACCTTCTTTTTTTCTTAATTCATTGTTATTTGTTTTAAAAAAGGTTTTAATATCTTAAGATTAAGTGGTATGTTGTATGTTTATTATTTAATGTTTTGTGTGTGGACCTCAGGAAGGGTAGAGGCAGCTGATGAGGATCCAAATAAATGAACGATATACATGTAGATGTAGTCATTTTCCACTGCTCTGTGAACTGTAAACTGAATGACACAAAATGAACTCCTCCTTTTAATGTCCTACAGGTGAATCCAACATAGAACCAATCATTACCACGCCCGGCAGTCCTCCATCACCCCTCTCTCCCTCCTCCTCCACCTCTGTGACCACCCAGCCAGCACCAAGGACCGACTTGCTTCTTACCCCACCCACTGATGCTGCTGCTGCTGCTGCACCACCAGCAACTCCTCCTCCATCTCCACCACCTGAAGCTGAACAACCTGCAGCCTTGTTCTCCAAAAAAGAGGAGGAGGAGGGGGAGACGCAAGCGGCCACACAACTGAAGCATAGGACTCCCAAAAAAGACTTGCTGGAGATCGACCGTTTCACAATCTGTGGCAACCGCATTGACTGACCAGCAGCAGCAGCAGCAGGAGCAGCAGCAGCAGCAGCAGCAGCAGCAGCAGCAGCGGCAGCGTGTGGATTGTAGAAACCAACCTCTCAGGAAAGACAGACAGCCTCTGAGCCCAGCTCTCCAGGCCAACAGCAGCAGAAAGCTGAGTATTTATTAAAATCAGTGGTGACACAGTAAGTTATTGTGAATAAGGACAGAGTCTAAGAGGATCCTGCTGATGTTGAAGCCTGAAGTTTTATAAAGAATACTCCAGCAGGATTTAACAGCAGGAGAGAAACAGTGTGAGTTGTCAGGATGAACTGGTGTGTGTGTGTGTGTAGGTGTTAGGGTGGTTCAGTATTCCGAGTGTGAGTGTGTGATATAGCGTATGTGTGAGCACACAAGCACTTCCCAGGTTAGCAACACTGCAAGCATAAGGAGAGAAGTTTCTCAGTTTGCTTCTCAGACAGAAAATTTCAGACAGTCATTTCTAGTGCATTAAGCTAATCCTGGGGTTATTTATACTTGCATCAAGTGTTTCCTTTGTCTTCCAATAAGCTAGATTAAATAAGTGTCATTTTTTTCTTTGTTTTTTGTTTTAGATGTTGGCTGTCCATCAATCATCATCTTGAATTACAATAAAAACCTTTATTAAAATACATGCCCTGTGGCAGAGCTAAAATATTTAGATCTGGAAGCCGTTTAAGTATGAAAAGACGTCTATGGGCCATTCACATGCAGCACCAAAAAACACATGAAAATTATTGCAAGAGGACAGAGGTGTTTTTAACTGCGGTGCTTTTGGTCTGTGCTCCTGTGGTGTCCATCATTACTAAGCAACCATAACCTGGGAGCTGCTGAGATGACCACCCTCCCTTAATACAGTCAAAACAAAAACAATGGATTATCAGCACAGCATCTCCCTCACAGTAGCGTTGAGTCCTCTCTTCTTCCTTCACCAACTTATCCAGGAGCTTCATCTAGATGATGGATGGACACCGATTATTTCAATTAACAAACACCAGTTTTGGCCTCAGTTGAAAGAGTTCCACGTCCCACGAAGTTGAGATATTTTCATAACAATGCGATTCGGATGCGCCCAGAAAAACCAAGCACATCCGACTGCAGACACAGCCACTTAGAAAAACACATCCATAGGAAGTCTCACTTCTGGGGACACGCCCACTGCGTCTGAAACATCAGTGGTTAAGGTTAAGGCTTGTGGGTGTGGCAGCAGCTGTAGATACCATTCTCAGAAAAACAGATGCATGTCTCAACTGATGGACATGGCAACCACGTTGCTCTTGTTAAAATAATTTATTTGTGCGAGGAAAAGATGCTGAATGTGAAACCTTAAGAGATTCTTCTGCAAAAAAGTCAGTGGTTTCCAGCTTTGGGTCTTGTCACCCACAAGTGGTTTTAAGGTAAATTTGGTTGGTGATTAATGAGACATGAAAGCAGAAAGACTTACCTTGTCGGGTTCTCCAAAGTTCTTTAACTGAGACACATACAATAGTGTTGAGGGTTTACAAACTGATATTTATTTGTCACATGGCTAAGTTTTGTTGTTGTTGTTGTAGTTTTTTTAAGGAAGAACATTGCAGTACAGTAAACAGTCCTACACTGTTGACGATGGAGCAGCTTCGCATTTGCTACTTGTTTCTCCTCTCACTTCATCAGTGAGTGGGTCCAGTTTGCATTTCAAAATTAAACAGGTTATTTTTACTTTGATAATGTAATGTGATTCAAGTACAGCTCTCTTGCTCTTGTTTTTTTTTTTTTTTAACCATTATCCCCCACACAGGGTTAATACATAAACTGCTCTTAAATAAAATAAGTGTGATTTTGTGTGAAAAAGAAAAGTATTTCATTTTCCATGACTTTTTGTTCTGCAGAATGTTTGCACTGGTGGACCATATTGTCTTAAATAAGGTCACATTTCTCATTGGACTCCCAAGTAATGTTCTAATGTTTACAGCTGTAGAAAAGGAGAAGCAATATTTCTGTGACAAAATGCCTTTTCCCCATGCTTGATTGACATTTTTTTGACTAATGTGAATTTTTTTTTGTACGATTTAATATTTACTTTTAATGCAATGATAAATCTATAAAGAGAATATGTAACAGAACAGTTACATATCATCATATTTTAATTTTGTTTTTAACCGAGTGTTGACTTTATATGTATCATTCCTGATGTTATATATAAATATATCAGAGAGCTATAATCAAAGTAATTAATATGCTATTCAGAATTATAATGTCAATCAATCACTCCCTGATTTCTTGCCGTTTATGTCATACTTATTATTTCCTTTGAGTATTTAATCCTGTTGAGTTCCCTTTTTTTTTTTAATCATTAGTAACACATTTATATTTGACTAATATTAGGGTTCACTTTAAAATTATCTGTGAAATTAAAAGGTATGGTTTTCTGCATGGTGATGAGTAAAGTATATAAAAGCATATATTTTTTTATATTTTCCTTTCTGCAGAAAGACGATGTAGATAGTGTTTACACATGTCAGTGTGGATTTAAATCTGTTTTGGAGAGAGGAATGTTCGTTACCATTGTAATAATGAAGATTGTTCATTCTTCTGTTTTCTGGAGCTGTGATATACATACACACATATATATATTTTGATGCATGAAATCTGTTCTCGGTCCTTCATTTCTTTTTGTCAAATGTCTTGTCTCCACTGGTGTGAGCTCGGCTTTTTTCACTGTCAGCTGGTTCAGGCCTCATTGGTCCCGGTCTGTGCTTGACAGAACCATAAACTGGGTCTCGCTGAGCCTCACTGGGCTAATGGAGATGAGATGAAAGTGTTCTTGATGGTTGAGGACACTGCCTGCTATGTTTCATTAGTTTGGCTCCTTATTTGTATGAAAATGCTTTCGAGTGGTTGTTAATAAAAAGTTATTTTTAATTATGTTTTTTTTAATCTAATGATTATAACTTGTCACTGTTTTTGAAAATACCCTTGACATATAAACAGAATGTGTCTCTCTTGCTGTATTCTCTCCTCCTGTGTCTTCATTTTGAGCCTGCAGGTTGTCTGGACTTGTAACATTGAGATAAACAACTTGCAGATGTGATACTGCGCCTCAACTTGACAAAGCAATGATGTCTGTAAGTGTCCTTTACCTCCCCTGTTAATTAATCATTTGACTTCTCTTCCCGGGGGTTTTTATTCACTTCTGAAAAGCCTGCTATAAAGGAAAAGTGCTTACACTTTAAAATCATCTTATGCTACACAAACAACTACTGCCTCTTTACAGTAATTCAGCCTAACCTGTCAGCCCACACAGTCACACAGTCAATCATTTCCAAGTGCACAAAAACAAGTGATTTTTTTCCTAATCAACATTCTTAATTAGCTGAAGCTAAATTAGTCTAATGTAACGGCACTGCAGTCATATTTTTTTTGGAGGTGATAATGTTCAGTTGATGTTGAAAATGTTTCACAGAGGTGGGATGTAGTTTCTGGTGCCGCTGAATTGACTTGCATTGCACAGAACAGTTAATGTGATCCTGACAAGCTCAGGAGGTAAGGATGCACTGCAGGTTTGCTTTACCATGGGCTGCATTAATAAAGTATATATTATGTATAACTTCAACATGTGTACAAATTTTAAATGAGAAAAATCGATGCAAGGTGATATTCATATGCCTTTAAAACCAATTGAATGTGCATTTAAATCCACATGTGTTTTTGTGATGGCTAAAATAAATGAGACTATACTATATAGTTTGCATGCCCTATGTGAAATGGCTTGTACTGTTTTGTTAAATCACCTGAATCTCTTTCCTTTTTGTCTCATATCCCTATCCAACAGAGGATAACAGCTCTTCGTGGCCGTGCCTCACCTGTCCTGCTGAGGCAGAGCTGTGCTGTATGAGCTGAGGAGGTTGAGGTCAGGTAGAGTAAATCTGCAGCAGACATTCTTAGATGCCTAATCTTCTTATACTGCAGAAGACTGAGGCGAGCGTCAGCTCTGTCACTGCTACCGGGAAGTTGTCTCAAGACATGATGACAGTCGTAGTATCTGGAAGGAATCCAGTAATTTGTAAAAGGATTTAATGTTTTTCTATGATTATATATCTGATATATTTGTAAGAAAATAGAATGATATCATAGAAGGACCAAAAACAAATACCGGAAGTGACTAAGGATGTTAATTTTGATGCAGTTTTTTTCAAAGTAATATGAAGAATTAGCGTTAATCATATTATTGCTGTTACTTGCTTTAATTGTCCATCTAATCGTAGAGTATTTACAATGTATAGACACCAAAGGTGACAGATACTCTATAATAAGTTTCTCCTCGTCACATTATGTTAGAAATTAGTGGCTGATAACTGTGGAGTTATGAATTATGGAGTAAAACCTGAGAGCAGTTTCTCTCCAGTTTTTTTGTTCAGGGTTTTTAAAGTGTGTCTAAAGCTGTGGCTCAATGACGCACTGGAGCCATAGATTGCGTAACTTCTCTCCAAACAATGTGACAATATGAAAATCAGCGGTTTGCCAGTTCACTCACAAACTGCACCAGCTCCTTTGTCTTGGAAAATGTGTCTTACCTTGATGCAAATGCACACAGAAAAGTTCTGCCGCTTCATTCAAAATTCCTGAAGATTAAGAAATTAAGTAGAGAAGAAGAACAGAGAGGAGAGAAGACTCAGATGTCAGGCTGCATGTAAAGAAAGAGCGAGGCAGAGAACAGGATTGTAGCTGAACCAGCTCTGTATTAGAGTACAATAACTCATTAAACTCTGACTAAATTGGTGTAAATGCCACGTCTTTATATGTGTGTTAAACAAGTGGTTTGATACCTAACATTTATCATGTAATACTGATCTGTTTTTATTGTGCTTTGGACAACTCGATGTTACGCCCCCTGCTTATAGCTCTGCAGGTGAATACTACTGAAACTTTTTCCTTTTTTTCTTTGAATCCGTCACTAAATCAAGCATTCAACCAGTGCCATTATTCTTTTCATCAATGTAGCAAACGTGTCAGCTGAGCTTCAAGTCCCATCTGCCTCTCTGCAGGTCTAATGAGCGTGTGATCAGTGGAGAAAAAGGTGCTCAGTGACAGTGATCAAACGTTTCCAGACAGGAGAACCTCTTGTCTCCTGGAGCCAGGGCCCCGTGATCACCAGGGAGGAGGACAAAGATGTCATTGTGCAGAGGGACAGAAGCAGAACCCAGCCTGATCACTGCTCCACCAATCATGATGCACCTCTGGGCTGCACTGCTGGTATCCTCTGTCTGCCGTCTGGATGGAGACAAGGTCAAAGGTCAGGGAAACAGAAAGCACCTGTTTGAGGGAAACTTTTTGGGCGGTTGGTTCTGAAATGTGGGATTTACTACAGAACACAATGAAACTCCACAAATTCTGTTTAGTTAAAACATCCACTCATAAAATGTCCACTGAAATCAATGAGAGAAATCCAGGTTTCGAGAAACAGAACTTCCTACATAGGCAGAAAATACAACCAAATATATTAATTTGTAATCTTCACTTTCACTAAAGCTTTCATGGAGACAAGAATACCGGAGGTGGTTTGTGCTGTGGGCTGCAACTAGAAAGTCAGCGAGCTGAGATCAACAAAGGAACTCCAGCAAAGTCTGCAGGCTTGAAACACAGAGAAGGCACAAGCTGAGAAGAACAAGAAGACAGATGTGACAGAGTCCATCAATAAACTCAAAGCTGATCATGAAGAGGCTCAATAAAGGTGAGGAGAAAACTCAGGGCTTGGAACAACAGATCCTGTTAGAGACAAGCGTGCCTTTGTGAATACGAGAAAAGAAGAATAATTATGCACTAAATAAATAATCGATTGATGGATTAAATAATCGTTGGTTGCAGGTCCAGTGACATAATAAACTATTTATAGTCAAATTACTGCAAAGGAAGTACACATGGCCCCAAAAATTTGTGTATAACTTGTAGGATTTCCTGTAAAGCCTCAAAGGGCTTTACAGTCTGTACAGCAAGTGACACCCTCTATCCTTAGACCCTCACATCAAGTTAGGAAAAACTGGGAAAAAATGGGAGAAACCCGAGGAAGAGCCACAGAGGAGGGATCGCTCTTCCAGGTCGGACAGACACGCAGTAGGCGTCACATGTACAGAAACAAGTTCAGCAGATTACAAACAAAACATCAAATATTACAGAATAGTAGAGACAAAACACAAAAAAACTAAGAACATCAACACGCGAAAACTGAAAAACAAATCCACACCTAACTCTCTGAACTCTGTCCCTCCTCCTCCTCCTCCTCCTCTCCCGGCAGGAGGAGCGCTTCCCTCCGGATCCTCCCTGCGTAAATAGACGCGGCGGCGCGCATCCCCTCCCGTCCACGCGACGCGCAGAAGCTGGAGCGGCAGAGACAGTCGCGCTCATCACGGTGGGACTGAGCAGCGGAGACTGTACGGGGAGATAACCCGGTTATAGTCCATCCATGCGCCCGAGACCTCGGGAAACGATGCGCACAGAGAGTCTCTCCGCCGGCAGCACGACTTGAGAAGCTGCGCTTCATCCATCCGGACACTTTTTACTCAACGGTGGAAAAGGATCCAGGCTGCACAGATCCTTCACACATTCCATCTTCATCTAACCCCAGTTTGATCCAATCAGTCACTTGGTTTGGACACGATGACGAAGACCGGGATTCTCGTCCAACTGCTGGGGCTGCTCCTGCTCCTGCTCCTGGCCTCCGCTGAACTCCAGCAGGAGACGCAGGAGACGGAGCCGCGGAGGCTCCCACCGCCGGCAAAGTTGGATTTCGGTTATGTGCCCGCGGGACTTTACGAGACATTGGCCCACTACGAACCGGGACCGATCGGGATCCTGTTCCACATGGTGCAGACTTTTCTGTGTGCGGTGCAACCCAACGCTTTCCCACAAGGTAAGAATCCACATCCAGCCTCACACATAACAGATACAACAGATACTGTAAATCCCGAGGGATTTAGAGACGTGAATATAATCACTTATGACAGCAGCGTAGTGGTTTCACAGATAGACTGTTGAATAGAGTTGGTTCTGATGTGTGTCAGGGTGGTTTCAGGATCAACTGTATTCCGTTTAAATATACACTGTAAAATATTTCCCAGAAATTTACTGGCCACCAAATTGTATTTCTTCCAGAGCAAATTACTCTGTGTGTAATGTTTAAAGAAAATAGGCTACAATGTATCTAAACAGTAGGTCACTGTATGATTTTATAGTTGTTTACTATAAATTAACAGATGTTTTACTGTAACATATTCCATTATAATACCATAATTTATTTATTTTTGCCATAGCAGTATTTTCCTGCATCAGTACTGCATTTTACTGTGAAAGTCACACTAATACAATCACTTTAGGGGAGTGAACGATCACAGTCGAAGCCTGTGAAATAATGATGTGATTAATTGTGAAATGTTCACTCAATCCATGTGAAGTCCTGGAAATAATTTATTGTGTGCATTCTTCACTGGATGAGAACAATCCAAAGCACATCCAATGAAATGAAAATCCACTTTTTGGTTTGTTTTGATTTTTACAACCAAATGATCCTGGTTTAATTCTGTTGAAAATTGTGCAATGGCTTATTTGTGGCCCATTTGAGTGTCACATTCTCCTTCCATGCAGGGTGTGTTTTGATTTCCGCACAAACTCGAGCTGACAGCACTCTTGACGGTGGCGTCTCTGCCCGCGGAGCACTTTGTGTCAGCTTGATTGCAATTATATAAAGCTTGCGAACAGCATCTTCTGATCTCTGGTTGGTTTATGTACGTGCACATGGCCTCGCTTTTGCTTACATCAGGGAGAATGTAGCTTAGGAAGTAGAACGGAAGTCGCAGTTGGCCACCAGGAGGCGTCTCCACTGGTTGCAAAAAGAAATCCAAGAAAGGGAGTGTAGTTTTCACTTGATTTATCACATCAGTAAACATTTTTTTTTCTTAACAGCTAGTGTTCTCAACTCTTAGTTTCAAGTCTACTTCAATAGAAAATTTAAGTTTCATGAATGACGTTTCCATTTAAAGGGAAATAGCACAGTTGAGTGGACTGGTCACAGGAGACGTCTGGGAATTTCTGATTTCAAACACTGATATTGTGCTGGTCAGTGGGATTCTCAAGCATCTAAAACAGAAGAAAGTTTTGTAACCACATTTGTATACTGCTTTATTGTTATTGTTGTTTGTTTTTTGGAGCAGCCACACACCCAGTACGTGTCAGGTCACATGGCATTACATTTAATGCAATTAAACCTGACTTCCTAAACAAACACACATGAGGAGTGTGTGTTTAATGGGGCTGTGGATGCTCATAAACACGCAGCTCCCTTCCATGTGTCACAGCCATATATTGTCCATACACTTCCATTGGACATTTTGCAGATTAACAGCTCCCTGACGCACCTTGTAAACTGCATAATCCCATAAGCCACTGCACCATATGTTGTTGGCCTTTTAGTTTCCAGTTTGTCACCAGCACTCAGGGGCTCATCATGTTCTAATCCTGTGGAGAACACAGTCAAAGCCCTGCTCACAGTCTAGCTGTGTTGCTGGTTCATTCATGGGTGCATTAACTGAATGATATATAGTGGAAATCATGTGGAAACTTCTGGGTCACCCAGGACAATTCAGCTTCTTTAACACACTTTTGTAATGACAAACAACCCATTGCTCCAGTCTATAAGCCTGTTAAATTTTAATTTTTGCAAAGGGGGATGTGTTTAATCCACTTTTACTTCCAGGTTGGGGCTGTCACTTTTCTCAAAAATTGAAACAAGTTTTGCATGCATCGCTGTCACTGACAATAGGAGGAGGCTCCAACAGCTAAAATATATATAAACCGTTAAATCGGTTATATAGAATTGATCATCAATGCAAGTGGCCCGATTTCATTTCTGATATTATTAGCTAGAAACACAAGTCTGTCAACCTGATCAGGATCAAGTATTGCTTTCTTTTTATTTTGTTTATTTACAAAATAACTCACAGATGAGAACACATGCTCAGAGCGCACTAATACCCTGGACCACACTTTATTTTCAGCTCTGATCAGTATTAGGCTTATTTTTTCAGCATCAGTTCCAGCGTAACACCAAGATGGATTTATCTTCCAGCCATTAGCCTTGAATGTTTTTAGCGAACCTTACTTTTAACAACTTGGGACAGCAGTTAATATTTTTTACGTCTGCTCACTTCATTTTCTTATTTTTAGGCTTACTTTGTCACAAAAACTTATTTACATACCATTAAATCTTACACATCAGACCTTTAATTGTTCTCTCTTTGTTGAGTTTGAATAAGGGACTGAAGTATAAATGAAGTTTGTGGAGTCACATTTCATGCACAGGTCTGTGAAGATTCTCAGTCATCCAGGTCATGGTATCCAAAAGTGTAGCAACAAAAAAAGGCAACTGGACTTAGTTGAATTTCTTGAAGACGTTTCGCCTCTCATCCAAGAGGCTTTTTCAGTTCAGAGGCGAAACGTCTTCAAGAAATTCAACTAAGTCCAGTTGCCTTTTTTTGTTGCTACACTTTTGGATTTCATGCACAGGTTAAAACAATACACCACATAGCAGAAGAACATGTGGCAGTGGGTTCAAAAGCTCAGGTACACCTACTAATTCTTGTGTAAAAGAGGCTTAACTATTGTGACATTCATTATTATGTTTAGGTTCAGATTGCCAAGTGCGTGTATGGATACCGGGACTTGGAGTTGTCAAGCTTGTCATTTTGGTAGCAGTGCATTCGAGGAATTCCCTGAGCGTTGTGTGCATTTGTTGGAAAACATAAGTTAGAGTTACGTTAAATTCTATAAGACAAGTGAGGAAAAAGAATCTGTGAATATTTTCCACTCACGGTTTGTGACTGGAGGGGATGCGCATGTCAGAGTGGAGCTCTGTTTAGGTTGGGTGGATGTTCAGTTTGTGGTGAGTGCAGCGTTATAGCCTTCATCCAGCAGACATGTCAAGAATGAGTCACAAAGAATCCTCAAGCAGAAACTGCCAAAGAAATCTCCCAATAGTGTATGGTCAGGTAAAGGGAGAGTTCTTCCAAAAACACATTTAAAAACATCATTCTCACTGACAACATCTGCATATGGATAAAATGACCAGATTCTCTTTTCCGAGATCTGGATTATTGTGATGCTAATTATTTTTTAATGCAATCACACTTGAAAGCATTTAAACATTAACAAATGTCATCACAACCTTGAAAATGCCAAGATCTCCATCGAGCTTGCTTTGAGAAAGTCCATAATCCATAGAAACCAACTTCACAATGAGATTAACTCTGATAAACAGCCCAATTAATCAGTTATCTAAAGTGTAACTGTTGTTACTGTTACATGGTCTTTTCCATGATTTACTTAAATTGTTTACTGTTAATATGATTAGTTGATACATACATTCACAGAATAATCTGCTTTTGTTTTATTAATTGATTCAATACACTATCATTTTATTCAAGCAAAAATGTGAAAGAAAAACCTTATAATTGCAGTCATTGGCTGCTGAACTGGTTACATGTGTAATATGTCACTGAAAAATACAACAAACTGAACTTTTGGATGAATAAAACTAGACATTTCATGACCTTTAGGTGAGAGATTAACTGAAAGAAGAAGAAGAAAGAATCAAAACAAGAATTGTGTACTGCTTTATCCTCCACATGAAGGTCGCAGGGGACACTGGTGCCTAACTCCAGCTGACATCGGGCGAGAGGCAGGGTACACCCTGCACAGGTCGCCAGTCTATCACAGGGCCACATAGAGACAGACAACCATCCACTCTCACATTCACACCTACGTGCAATTTAGAGTGTCCAATTGTCCTAATCCCCAAATCTGCATGTTTTTGGACTGTGGGAGGAAGCCGGAGAACGCGGTGAAAAACCCATGCACACACATGGCAGAGCATGCAATGAGTAATTTGAGGAATGAGGAATTTAAAATCACAAATGATGATGTTGAAACATGAAAAGTGGCCTCAGAATGCCATATCAGTTTGATTTCAAAAGTTAGAACTGTACTAAGTGAACCCAAACTTGGCACAGTCTTATGTCTGTTTGCACAGAGCTGATTTTGATGTGAGGCTTTGGAGGTTAAAGCACCACAAAACTTAAATTCAATAAGCATTGTGTTCACTATCAGCATCTCCAACAGAAAAACCACCTGCAGGAATGACTCATAAAATATAGTCGGCTTTTATGTGCCAGTTATGTCGCTCTATCCAAAGAAACCACTGTGTTAAATGACCGTTTTTTTGCATTATGTTAAACAGCACCCCGTCATGTCTTGTGCAATCACGCCGTGACATTTTCCATTGTAAAATTTCTTTTAATCCCATGCATGTCTGATGCAGTCAACTGGCATGTTCAGTGTCTAAATGGTGCACGTGCAGGCTCCGAGCTCGTGGGAGGCGTTATTAGCAAAGAAGCGACAAACGTTGGCGACTGACACCTACACAAAGCAAATCAACACTGAGATATACTGTATTTTTAAAGGTTTTTCTCTGCTGTGTGGAAGACGCGCTCTCTCTCTCTCTCTCTCTCTCTCTCTCTCTCTCTGTTACCCACCCACACACTAATATGACATGCCTGTAAACATGCTGATTCATAACAGGATCAAAAGCCCTGGCAGAACATTGATAATGTAACACTGCTGCTTTCTGTGAAGCTGTTGAAGAATTTATTTTTTTTCTCCGTCAGACACAGGTGATGTTAATGTTAAATACTGTATATGTAACACTTCTCAATGCAGATACGACAGGAACGGAAGTGCAGTCTGCACTGGGAAACAGCTGAGAGCTAAAAAGTTTCATGTAGTACGTAAAACGTTTTGACTATAGGCAAATCTGGCGAAGTAACAGAAAGCCGGACGGCCTTGCTGCGGCAGCATATTTGAATTCACGCTCTCTTACGTAGGAGTGGGATTTGTTAACGTCATTGTCCTTCCACACGCAATACGATAATCGATATGCCAGGGCGAATGTTGATATTTTAATGAACAAATTAAGGAACTCTAAAGTGAAACAGTCCCTGCTCCTGGCATAACGGCGGAGAAACCTGCGTTAACAGATGCCGCGTCTACTGTACGTTGTTTTCTTCAATTAGACAGATATCGTGAAGTATCGCTGTATTATTGTCTTGCAATATACTGCTTATCACAGAATCTTTATTTCGTGATATTGTTTGTATCGTGGACCATGTGTCATGTATTGTGTCATATCACCCTGTGGTTTCCACCCTTCTACTATAATTTCTTTAAATAGAATAGAAATAAATAGAAAGATTTACATTTATTTCAACTAAATAAGCAGCAGGTGGTGCAAAAGTCAGTTTCACCACAGAGGGATAATAAGGTGCAACTCGATGGTTATAAAGAGAGAGCACAAATCGCTGTTGATATATCATTATTGCAATAATATCTGTGGCACAATTATTTAGAGCTAAAGTTGGAAGTTGGAGGGACACATCATTTCTAAACATCCTCTTTTATTTTTCCCGAAACTGTTTCCATCACATTTGCGTCTACTTTTTTATTTATTGATTCGTCACTTTTTCCCACCTCCCCGAAGCATTGAAAAATTGAATCTGATTATTATTTACTTGATATATCAAGGTCAGAAAGTTGTTCTCGTAGTCTCCAAAACCTCAAAATGACAATGACTAAATGTTTTGTTATTCAGATTACTGTCATAGAGATGCAAAAAAACCAATAGATATTCACATATAAGAAGCCGAAATCATAAAAAATTGTTTTAATTTAACTCAAACAGATTAATGAATTATGAAAGAAGTTACTAAGTAATGTAGTCAGTTACTGATCAATACAGCAGGCAGTTTAGATTTGGAGGCAGCTTTCCTTTGATGCTCGTGTCCAGTTCGACTCACAAAGGCGCGAGTCAGAAGTGTTGCTGTGCTTTGCTCAAGGACACTTCAGAGGAAAAGCTCGACTGTGGGAGAAATCTCATCAGCCAGTGACCTTCAGCAACATGGAGCCTCCCGTACGCTGCCCGAGCTAATAAACATAAACAGTAAATTCCCCAACAACATTGATGCGATTTAAAGCCTCTGCCGTTGCCGTTACATGTCGTATAATTAATCTCAGTGTAGGTCAGTCACCACTTGAGAATAGAGGTGCACTAATCTCGTCCTGCAGCTTTTAAGTGTATCATTTCTCGCCTGTGGGTGAGTAAGCGCAGCTGGGGAGATGGTGCCAGCCACTGCCGTGCATCACATCCCTGTTGGAAAGTGTTTGCTCATTAGTGTCTGCACTCCATCTTCTCAAGAAAGGTGGAATTCAACAAGACAACAGTTGACTGGCAAAAAAAAAAAAATCTGGCATTAACTCAAGGAAAGCAGCAGTTGCCAGGGAAACCCATCGGCAGCGATCATGGCTGGCATCTTTTGGTTCACCTCGCTGGCTCATGTGCAGTATATCTCACTGCATCAGTGCGATCTGAGGCAAAATATCAGCATACTCTTTCCAAGGTAGATTCATGCAACTTGTGTTTGTTACTGAACTCTCATCAAAAGAGAGTCGAGAGTGTTTTTTTTCCCCCAGTGGCGTAAAGAGACTTAGGTCATGAAATGAATTAAAGAGGAACATTTCAAAAGATTTCTTACCAAGGACAAAGCAGCGAGCAGCAAGCGCTTTGCAACAGAGATTTGACAGAATTGTAAAGTAGCCGACATTTTAAATTGTTGTCTTTCATCTTTTTGAAAGAAAGCACTGACAGGAAAGCACTGACATCTTTTTAAGTTCAAATTTGGATGAATCTAATCCATACTTTAGAATAAAACTTCCAAATGTCTTCCTGGTAATGTTAATTTATTTTTATTTAAATTTAATTAAATAAAAAAATAATAAAATGCGTCCATCAGAAGCAGCCCAGTCGGTACATTTACATGATGTTAATCTGATTATTATGGTAGTCCGACTAATACTGGACTTTCAAAATACATTTGGGATTTGAATCACTTTTGCATGGATACCTTCACCTGGACCCAAACTGTCCGAGGCCTTCACCTTCTGTGCATGTTCCAAAGTCACAACCTTTGGTTTGACCTGTAAATAAGAGAGGAAGCTGGTACACAGCAGAGGATGATGTCAGCATGAAAAACATGGTGAAATCCAGGATGATGGACTAATAAGGAGACGGAATTTATGCTCTGTCAGCTGGGGAAAAGACATGAAATAGCTCTCAACAACTAGCTGCCAGCTAAAGTCGTTTTGTTCACCCAAAACAGGCACAGTAGAGTCCCCGTCAGTGCTTGTACGTTTGGACAAGGGCAAGAGTCCATTTAATTTGAGTAGCCAAGCTGTTACATGACATATTATTTACCATTATTTATCATTACACTTACTATTAATCACGTGAGGTTGAGCTCTTGTTGTGCTGCCCGTCTGCGATGCCTCTTCTGCTGTTTCCTTTGGACATGCCGCATTTCAAATTCTCTAGGTTAAAAAGTTAAAGTTAAAGTTCTATAAACTGATTATTCAAAGTGAACCTAAGGCCAAGCAGCGCTCACTGCACCCTCTGCTAGACCAAGTGCTAAGTTTGTTTTTTTTATTCAATGTGGATGACGGGCTGCAACTAAGAATTATTTTTCATAATCGATTAATCTGTAACTTATTTCCTCTATCAATCAAGTGCTTGTTTGGTTGATAAAATCTCAGAAAATATTGAAAAATGTTGATCGGTGTTTCCCAAATCTAGACGTGATGATGTTGTTGAATGTTTTGTTTTGTCCACAAGCAAAAAGTAAAACGTTTTAATAATTTCTTCTTCATATGGAGGAAAGAAACCAGTAAATATTCACATTTAAGAAGCTGGAAAATCAGAAAACTCAACATGCCCTTATGGCACTTGTACATATTTGAATGACCAACTCTGTGTATTGACAGACCACATTGCTGTGGCAGCACTATGGTGACGGCTGAACCACAGTCAGCGTTCTGTTTGACTGACCCCGTGGTTGTCTTAAGGCCTGTGCTGCATCATGTCTGCTTTTTCCAACACAGTTGTCTCCTGGAAATGAAAAGGGAAACTGCACTTCTTCATTGCTCCTGTGCTTCTTGGACTTTGGGTTGTGTAGTCAGTGTGTCACATGATAAACTGCTCTCCTGCTTTTAGTACCACCTGCCATGTTTAATGAATAAAGTAGCAGCTGTTCTTCAACATGTTAAAACTGCGCAGAGGCATAATTTATGCTTTTGTTTTTGTCTGCAGGAGGGCTAAAACGTTAGTCAGTATTATTGGACACAAATGAGCAGTATGCAATCTCCCTTTTATAATAAAATTTGTTTGTTTTTGTTCCATTTCTTTTTCTTTGTTTGGTGGGGAAGAAAGGTTTCCAGTGTGACGCCCACAAATTGTGACACAGAAAACAGAAACAAAAAGGATCACATTTTCATTCTTCTGAAAGATTAGATGGCTGCCCAGAGGTCCAAAGCATAAACATGTCACTGAGAGACACATTTGTGTCCTCGATACTTTAAACTTCATCTCTGTATACAGTATATCATCTCTGTAAACAAGATATAATTGCTGACATAATTGCACGACTGAACTCTTAATCTGAAATGATCTAATTACATATAACCCAGTACATAATTTTGTCTCAAGAAATTCCATTATTTAAATAAGTAATTTTGCATTTCTCAGTGTTACTGTAGAAGCATCTGTATGTGACGTACAGTATGAGGTTCCTACACAGTGTTTTTGTGCTCTCAAAACAAAGTGACATTGACGGGCTCCAGGCCGCTCTCGCGCTTCAGGACACGCTCGCCTATGCTACACAATGCCAGCTGATTTGCCACAAGCAGTGTTGTGGCTTTCATCAGGTGTTAAAGAGGCAATCACGGATGATTACGCACACACACACACACACACACTACTGGCACAGTGTTCAGCCAGTTTTCATCTTTACACATGCACCTTCACTGACTGCCCACAATTCATTCTGTCACACATTTTACACTGTTGGTGGAGCCTTGGCATTCTTGTGAATATTTCAAACGTGAACATTTTTAATATGCATAAATAAGGTCATGGGGAGCATAAAAACATGGTTTCATGTCGTTTGGACATATATTGATACCAGGTCACATATTTAATCTCACTTCACTAGGGCTGCAAGTAACAGTTATGCCCATAATTGATTAATCTGTCTCAAATAATCATTTGGTGTTTATCAAACCTGGAAATGATGATGTCCTTGAATGTCTTGTTTTACTTCATGATTTCTTTCTTATATGGAGCACAGAAACCAGAAAATATTCACACGTCAGAAGCTGGAAAATCAGAAAACTTGCTGTAATTCTTTGAAAAAAAAGCACCTGATAAAGAGATTATCAAAATTGTTGATGATTAATTTAGTGATTGATTAATAATTGATTGATCAAGTAATTGTTTCAGCCCTACATGTCAAATGAGTCTCTGAAGCGTCCCATCGCTGCAACAAATCCAAAACATCGCAAACCACAGAAAACAAATGATTATTTATGAATTTAAAAATATTGTTTTTACATGAATGTATTTAACTCAAGTTTCTTCATTTATCTCATCACCACAACAAACTGTTTATTTTATTTTGTTATGATTATGTGACATATTTTTAAAATTAATCTGGTTCCAGATTCTCAATTGTTAAAATATTTAATTAATATCACTCTAAACTGAAGTTATTGCATTTTGTCTGCAGGTTCCCCTTTAAGTCAGTAGATATTAATAGCTAGATATATATATAAATGCCAAGTAATTAAAATACATTTTTACTCCTCAGTGAAAGTTGAAGACATTCGTAAACTGTGCTTTTAAACACACTTCTGAAACAGAGACGTATATTTTTAAAACACCCAGCTTTCTAAAAAATAATGAATGACGACAGTTTTTATATTATAGTTAAAGACTGAGCTCAGACAGTTTTTACAATCAATCAATTTCAATTTTTTAAACAAACTTTTTGCAGCACATGCTGTAGAATTTTTTTTTTTTTTTCAGTGTTGCAAATCAACAAATCAATAGATAAAAAAATAATCGGGTGGAAGAAAATTTTGACAGTCATTGGTCGCTCTCTTTGGTTTGCAAACCATGCTGCTTGGCCAGCACAGGTTTGTCAGTTTGTGCAGTTTCATGTTGTCTTCTTTCAATTATCATCTGAATTGTGTCCTGAATTGATGTGGGTATGATTTAAATCTGCAATATCGAGTCCAATTTGGAGGACAAACGAGACAAACAAGCTTTGGTCACCGCTACAAATTGCTTTCATTACTCTCACTGTTTACACCAGCTTATTTTACATTCCGTCTGTCTCTCCGCCCAAGCTGTATGTGAGAAGAACATGCTGCAGAATAAGAACACAAAAGTCGTATTCTAAAGCACTTTTAATTCTCTGCCTGCAGCTCCAGTCCTGTGAATAGATATCGAAAACAGCCTTCAGCTATGCTTTGTTATGGTTGTAATGGATCCACAAATCTGGGATTAGTTTTTCTGAAGGCTCAGCCAAGCAGACGTGGAGGCCAACTGAAAAGTAAACAGATTCAATTTAAACTAATTATGAGGTGACAATATCATGGGTGTGATATTAGAAGAGCATATTCAGGTCAGGTAAAGTGAGAGGAGTTAGCTTCCCGGCTCAAAGAAATTGATCGAGTGAAGGAAACGCAGCGAGAGACAGTCATGAGCTTGACTTCAAAAGAGCTAAACCTGTGAATCTCCAGGTGGTTCAACATTCCCTTCAGCTCCAACTCTGCACCAAACTTTACAAGTTCAACTCACCTTGAACTAACCAAAGTGAATATTATGATTTATTTTTTATGATGAAATCCAACCTTTTACGTGGGCACTGTATGTTACATTTGAATCAGCATTAAACAGTGAAATCTTATTGTAGGTCATACCTTTATGTTCACTGATGACGTCATTAAATGTTCATATTATGATGTTTTCTAAGAGATCATAGGGTCAGGCCTCTATCTAAAGCCGTGATCTGACAACGTATCGCAGACACACACCATTTTTAAGGCTAAAATGTGTGTACTTTTCATATTTCATAATTCACAGAACCTAATAGGGCATTTGTTTGGTGTCAAACAATGTCATTTTAATGGTGTTTTAGGGGACTTAGTTGGTTTTATCAGGCGTACAACAGCAGTGCACTGAGAGAACAGCATTGTAAATCTAGGCTTCATCAATAATACTATTTGCCAAATTAGTGTTTTAGCTCCATATCAGACGTGATCTGCATCCATATTAATGTGCCTGAAAACATAATTGTTCAGATTCATATGTGTGTGGTTTCAGAAAATCAAAGCAGGTGGTTATAGTATTAGTCGTCTGATGAGATGAAATAGAGACTGAAATGAATTTTTCTTTCACAGCCGACAGTCAAGTGGCTGATAAAAGCCAATGAGTGAGTGAACGGATGCAACTGTGTAACTTTCTTCAAAAATGTATAGATTTTTGTCATGTCATGGAGACATGGATTCACATGGAACCCTCAGTGCAAAAAAATGTATCACGCTCTATGAAACATACTGTAAAGTTTTTTTTAAAATTGTTTTGTTTATCCACCATCTATTTACAAACAAAATTCAACTAGCGTAGCACATACTAATTACCCAGTTTCTCCTCATTTTGTTAACACCACTCACTCCATGTCTGTGTTCAGTAATTGCGGAATAAAGTGTATGTTGCTTTAAAACAGAAAACCCCACGGCTTGTTGTCATCCAGACTCACAGACCCCCCACTGTGGCAACTGCATCTACATTGAAGTAACCCATGAAAAGCCTTTTATGTACTAATTGTGCCAGTTCTGTAGTTAGGATGTGTTTGGTTACTCATATTCCTGAGTCCTTCAGAGAAAATTGGGTCTTTCTCTCACACACCTTTGTACAATGCATGACTCCATCACAGTGAGCTTCTGCATTTGAGGTTAAAAGCCATTCACTAAACCAATGAGTCTTTTTGTTGAAGTGGGTCTGTACTGTATAAAAGCAAAGAATAGATCAATTGAGTGAACACAGCTCCTGGATTCTGAGAGGAAAGAGATGCATCTCATTTAGAAAGCACGCCTCATGAGGAGCTGTCATATTAGCAGAGTACGTTCCAGGAGATAAGAGCTACGGCATTTAGATAAGTTAAACGGCTGAGACATTTGAAGGTAATATTATAATGTCACCATCAGCGTAAGCTCCCAGCGATCTGACAGAGAGCTGTTGAAGGAAATGGCACAGCCAGACAAGTTGAGAAAATCTAAAGATTACGGGAGCAAAAAAAGCTGAGCAGATATCAACTTATTTTAAGGTGCAAGGAAGAGAAAAAAGAAATATAAAGAAGCATAGAGGAAATTAATGGAGTGGGGGAGTGTGTGGGAGAAAGCTGTTTCTCATTTGAGGATGTCATATTTGGGTCGGGCCTGGGAAGCCAAGAGGGTCATGGTGAGCTGAGGCGAGTGGATGACAACTCGTGCATTCTCTGTCTCTTTTGTTCCACGTCGTTGGTGAGCGCAGTGATGTCTGCTAAAAGTCCACTCTGGGGACATGGTGAGTTTTTATTGCAGATGTGTGACACAGAGGGGTCAGTGTACAAACGCAGGAAAGGACATCTCTAAAATGGCCCCCCCTCCTTAAACGTGGCATTTAGCCTTCGTGCTGCCCATCACACCTTTATCATAAGGTCCTTGGAGCCTTCACTCAGCGGGGCTCACACAGTTCCAGTGAATGGGATGTGTCACAGGAATGTAGCCATGTCACAACCCAGAGAGGATTTGAGGGTGTGTAATGCAGCTCAGTGACAAGCAGTGTGTCAAATGTGCACCATAAAGAAAGGTAGTAGGGCTGGTATGATATCATCAAAGATGTTCTGGTAGAGTTCTGATAGCTGATGCTGTTCGCCTCGTTTGACGTATATACTAGACAATGCTTGAATCAGGCAATATGTTTGACAAATTTTCTCTATGCTGGCTGTTTTCAACACAGAAGTGAAGACTGTAGATTGCTACTGTGCCCTGGGATGCCAGAGTGACTGGAGAACATTTTACTGGATCACCACAGACCCAGAGAGAAGGTCGGAAGTGAATTGCTGCTATGAAATGTACAGCAGCATTAATAACAACAACATTTACTCACATTACACTACTCGCTGCTGAAGCTAACGTGACACTTACCTGTCCGGTCACAATAGCACTATCTTTAGCCGTTAGACTCCAAAGATGAATCACAAAGCCAGATTGTGTCCATTTGGTTGCCTTCAGGCTCTAGTAAACTTTTCAGTGACTCCCTGGAAGAAGTTATCAGGAACTTAAAGGGGTCAAGATACAGCAGGTCTGGAATAATGTCCTCTTCAGCTGTTCAGATATCTTCACTCTGTCAAGGTTTGCGATATATCAGTTGATTTCTGTGGATTTAAAGTGCACAGTGAACTCCGACAGCACCAGTCCCATTCATTTTTTTGCCGCACCTGAGGCTCCCAACATGGCAGTTCATAGGGGCCGAGTCACTCGACATCCAGAGCCCTATTGAATAAGGAAAAGCACATAAATGTTCATCTGAAACTGCAGTGCACTACAGGAAGTGCTGGGGGCAGTATTTCTTCAGAAGAACGTATGGAAAATGGCACAACAGAGAGAGAGAGAAATGTGGGTAGAACTAAAAGAAAAAAATAAGTTTGGTAATTTTTTTTACTGAAGATAAGTGGACGAAACTAGTTGAAGGTTTGCATTAAAACTGCTTATTTTGAATAGTAAACCTCCTTTTACCTTTTCAGCCTCTGGCTCTGAATGAGAAATTGTGCTATCACGCTAAGGTAACGTAGCCCTGAGGCTAAGTTAGCTTAGCTTACCGGTGGTAACAACATACAGTCAAGGTGTTGTTGCAGTGCAGAACCGCACCTGTACTGTTTATGTAGGGAAGGGAGAAATATCTATATGGTGAAATATCGCTATATTTTGAGTGGTGATGTAATATCACTTCTGAGACACTCAGAATCATTTTTAGCATATGATTTTTTAAACTAATGCTACAAATGAACATTTAATTTTTATTTTGTGGATTAGCATATAAAAAAAACAACGGTGAAAGAGATGTTTCAGTCCACTAGATGGTGCCACTGTCAATAGAGCTGTTGTTGTTGAGTATATCGCAATATTGTGACTTAAATATCAGTATAACATCGTATCGTGGTGTGCCTGACGATTCCCACCCCTAAAATTTTTCGAATCTTGTTTCCCAGCATTCCATAAAACACTCCACCTTTACGTTACATAGAGTCTGGATCGAGTATATCAAAAAACATCCACACTCTAAATGTGATAAACTTGTGATAAATCAGCTTTGTCTTTTTCATTTCCCCTTTCCAGTATAGCTGTAGCTGATCACCGCAATAACCACCAGTTGCAGCATATTAATCAAGTCACGCAAACAAAATTTGTCAATGAAAAATTGGTCAATGCATCAAAAAAATGGGTTGATTTAAAGATGAATTGTTTGGGACAAGAAAGTAGCACTGACTCTTTGTTGAGCATGATTGATGGGTGGGTGTGCGGTGGAGTGTAGCAACAGCCATGTGCAGTCTTCCACAGGAAATTTCAATAGCATGTCTATTTTTTTCCCCTCCTGTCTATGGGTGGGTGTTGGACTGTCTCCTGTGATTGGTCAGAGTCTCCACACTCTGCAGGTTCCTGTCTGTCTTTGTCACCTTTGCAGAACGGCTTCAGCCTTGATTAGCTGATGGTAATCTGGGATGTTGTTTACCTGGGTCAGACTGCGGAGACAATCCTCTTGTCTGTCCAGTGGTCAGCTTTTCAAGCCAGACTTCACAGGAGACTGCGTTTCCTTTTGTCCCTGGACTGTCAATTAACTACTTAGCCTAAAGGTTAGAACAGGAGGCTTGTGGGTAAAAGATCACATTATTTATTATTTTGTTTTAGAAAACATATCTTACTTTTTTCTGACCACTTTATATAAAATAGCTGATTGAAAATTCTGGTGTGTAACAATGAGTGACATCTAATGGTGAGGCTACATATTCTAACAAATGGTGGACACACTCTGGCTGCTTTGTCTGAGAATGAGAACTTTGATGGGTAAAGTAGAGGAGTAGGGATGAACCTTGGTCGGTCCAAATAATGACTGCACAAAATGGCAGCCTTGTGTAAAAGGCCTATTCTAATGTTTCAATGTTTGGAAATTTAATTTCCACCCCTTATCCCTCTTTGAGGCTGTGCAAAACTTTTTTACAGTGCTGTTCTAAACCAGTGTTTCCCAAACTTTTTATATGTTGACCCACTTCTATCACGACCCAATTCACAATATTAAAGGTAGAGCAATTCTTCTGTATAACATTGACTATTTTTACTGCCATTTCTTAAACACCTAATATTATGTTGAGTTGGTGAACCAGCCATTATCAAGAGTTGTTTGATTAATCAGTCACAGTGTAATGTTATTCATGAACTTTTTCTTTAATTCTCAGTGAAAGGCTGGAGAAAATTCAACAAATTTATATGGGCGCCCCAAAATAAATCTCCCATGAGTGTCTGGGAATGGCTTTTCTGAACAACTGGCTGAATGAATATTTATCAAGCTTGTGCATAGAGGAAAACATACTGTATTGTGACAGACAGTGAATTATTGTACTTATCTCGGAGGGCACATCACTCTAGTTTATGTTTATTTTTACAGCCCCAGTAGTACACAGGATTCATATTATCATTTCTCTAAGTCCATGGACAAGACGGCAGCAAGTCCCTGTGCAATATTACATGCTTTATTAGTGTCTGTTGCCATGTCTCTCAGATTTATTTTTATCCAAGTGTATATGTGTGTGTGTGTGTGTGTTTGTGTGCAGTTGCCCTGTCATGCATTACCTCCCATCAATGTGATTTTCACTGAAGGGGTCAACTGTCAAGATTATTTAAACCGTAACTGTATTTACAGTATACGGTGTATTGGTGCATGTGAACTGGTCTGATCAGATTAGGGATGTGGATTGCTCTATTCTATGCCTGTGTCTCACCCACGGCTTCATCTGGCCACTGTGTGAAGACAGCTTTATTGTGGACAGCCATGTCTCCAGTTGTAAATGTTGCCCAGCAGCTGTTTACAGAGGAGGGCAAAGTCAAGTGAGCTGTACTCCCCCACACATGTACTGTATATACTTGTATTGTATGTACACAGTCAGTAATCTTCCCACAACTTCCCTCTTGTTTGAAGCATCAATTTTCATGTTCCAACAAAAGACAGTGAGATTAAAACGGGAGGAAAAATCAGTTTCGGTTGATTACTTTGTTACACCAGATTACATAAGTCATCTCGACATGAACTAATACCTTCTTTATTAGTCACACCATCTTTGGCATCCACACACACACATATTCTTGTACAGCATTCTTAGCCAGAAAATTCATAGATACAATACATTCCTTAAGCATCACAACTAAATGCCAAACCCTAACCCTTAAACTAACCCCAACATAAACCTTGTTCTAACCCCAAAACCAAGTCTTAACCCTGGAAAAAACACACATAATGTGCCTGAGTCCCATGGTTTATATGTTATTTGGGTCCTCACAAAGATAAAAACACACAGACACGCTAAGTAGTGTAGTTTGTTTCAGCGTGATTGGTGGGATCATTGTTACTCGGAAATAATTGCCAAAAAAAAAAGATTAACCGTTTTAAATGAAATGGCTTTACACCATGTAGTTTTGAAACTGGGTGTATGTGTACCTGGTATTCCTTATGTTGTGGGGACAAACCTAAATCTCTTCACACAGGTACACTATGGGGATTTTTTTTATCTTCCTTATGGGGACAAAAATCAAGTCCCCATAATGGAAATTTCTACATTTTAAGGTGAAGACATGTTTTAAAGTTAGACTGAGGTTAGGGTGAGGTTAAGGTTATTGTTAGGGTTAGTAGTTATGGTTAAGGTTAGAGTAAGTCTTCAGGAAATGAATGTAAGTCAATGCAATGTCCTCTGAAGTTGTGGGAAACAGTGTGTGTGTGTGTCTTCTTTTATTTTGGTTGTGATAAAAGCCAGTACTCCCCTTCATAGTTACAGGTTCCATGGTAACAGAGTGTTTACCTTGCGGAGGTGTTTTCACACCGGGCTCATGGGAAGTCAGCTCTGACACAGCCTCACCGCAAACATGCACACACACATGCAGAATTATTTCAGTTATATGCCAAGTCACTGGTGCATGTGCTAACATTCACTGGACAATTATCAACACTGGATCTAATTAAATTACCAATTCCATAACATATATTTATATTGCATCGTTTCACTAATTAGCTGTAAAGGTTAAAACACATCTGTCACATATCGTAAAAAACGCGTGGCCATAAGAGCAGCACATTTTTGAAAAGTGAAGGGTTACAGCAACACATTTATTTTATTAAAAACTCACATAATCGCTTATCAAATGCAGTTCATATTTAGGTTTAGATGCAGTATGTTCACTATGTCAGGTTGTGAGAAATATATAGCAAGAGCTCCATGGATTTCAAGTGTGCAGTGAACGCTGAAGGCTTGAAATTGGGTTCATTTTTGCAGAACCTTTTCTTGCCACCATTGTGGTTTTAAACAAACCTATTCCCGTGACGTCTGTAGCTCTTTAAGAGTTTTCATGTGTGCATCAGTTTTACAGCTCCTGCTAAATGTAATACTTTTTAATACTCCCTCTCGTGTTCTATATATCCTCAGATAACTTTTTGAGGGTGAATACACCTTATCACTCTGTTGAGTTAAAATAAAACACTCTTACATGCTGTGGAAGTGTATCTCATGACCAGAATCACTTACTTCTTCAACTACTTTATTCCTTAATAAGCCCGTTAGCAGTGGTTGTGGTCTCAGAGAACTGCTGAGGCTTAGCAGCAAGAATATCAGTTTTGGTGATTTGGCTGTTGGTGTGGAGTTTTTATTTTTTCGTCTGTGCAGATCAAATTGATTTTCCATCACGAAATGCAGCACTGCATGAAAACCCATTTTCATCAGCTTCTTGTCTTTAAATTGCATCACCTATCATTCATCAGTCTATTTATTCTCTTCATCTGACAATGTTTTCATCTTTACACCAGCTCATTGTGCTGGTTTTATTCATCCATCTGTCCCACTGTGTTCCAGATCTGTTTTCCCACTTTAGCGATAATTCTTTATTTATATGTTTTTTTGTTTTTTTTGCTTTTTTTTTGGAGGGGGGGTCATCGTATTTCAGTGTCTTCACTTCATCTGCTGGACGTTTTAACTTTTACTGCTTTTATTCAGTGGTAATCCGGAGTCTTGATTGGTTAGAACTCTGTTAATTAATAATAAATGCTAAAATAGACAACATATTGGCTAAAACTTGTCATTAGAATCCAAAAACTAATTGCACAGTGTAGTGACACTAGGAAAGCAACACCATCTGTGTTTGTATTGTTCTCCAATAAAGATTGTTCTTTTTTTTTCCCTGAAGTTTTTGCAGAAAAAATGAGTCAGTTTGCAGCACAAGGAAACACTGAAACACTGAAGAGAACTTTGTTCACCTACAAATTTTTTTTTCCTAAAAGAACGCTTAAAAGAATGGGTATTAAGCTTCAATACTTTTGTGGTATTGATTCTGTGTTGTCCTTCGATGTCACATTTTCTGAGGAACCCACTGTTAGTGGCCATCTAAATAGTTTCTTTTTGTCGTTCGTCTTCTTCTCCGTCTTCTTTGTCATCGTAGTCTTCGTCTTCTTCTCCGTCTCCTCCTCCTTCTTTGTCTTCCAATGCCTTTTCTGATCAGCTGAACCAAGCTCTGCTGGACTTCTCTGGGCGAATGAATCCCTTCCAGTAAATGTAAAGACAAAAAAAAAACCTTTTTCTTGGTTCTTCTTTATCCTGAGCTCTCTGGAAAGACTCAGTAAATCTGCTTTAAATGCTCTATACTTGATCTGTTTCAGTGGTGGGAAGCCACTGAAACCAGCTTGTGCTTCTGCATTTACATTTACGTTAATCTCAAAATATACATTTACCATGTAATACTGTATATGTCTATTTTCATTACTGCTTTTGGTGAGAGGAGAGGAGAGAGTTCATGTGGGTGGACACTGATGGAGTTAGGGATTACTGATGGAAACTGAAGTTCACTCAAACGTCTTATGGCTTTTCACTTTTCTACCTCTCCTTAATTTTCTTCCTCTCTTCCTGTCCTCTTGTCTTTGTCCTTTCTGTGTCCTTTCTTTCTCCTTCTGCTTTCTTTCACTCTTTCATCCTCTCATGGCTCCTTCATCCCTGATGCTCTTCATTCTTGGCCGACATCCCAGCCATCACTTTGTTCATGAGCCCTGTTTTTTTGTTTTTATTTTGAGACTCTCATTTTTTCAGAGGCAAGGAGACCGATTTTCATCCATCCATCCATCTGGCCCAAGAAAAACCCTTTAAATTTTCAACTGGGTCCAAGCAAGAATGTCTCAAATTTCTCAAGAAATACAGTAGATACATGAATGAAATTTGGAGCAGCTCAAGAAAACAGTCTGGATTTAAAACGCATTAGAAAATGTATAAACAAAAGGCAAGAATATTTACATTTACAATATTTATATATACAATAGATATACATATTTAATGGGCACATCAGTTTTTTTTGGCTCTTAGATCATCATACACCCTCACCTGGGTGACCCAGTCAGAGGTGATCAATCCTCAGATTGTATCAAATATCCCTTATACAGCATGGATCGCCCTTCCTGATCCACAGCCACCTAGAGATTTTGCTGCAGCCTCTGTGACGTTCTTGGTGCCTTTTCTCTCCTGTAACCCTCTGATGCTGAGGAGTCTGAGGCCTCAGAGCAGTCATTGGCCTTCAAAGCTGCTGTAGCTCACCTCAGTGAGCTCCGCAGCAGTTCATCTGCCCCTGTCTTCCGCACTCGTCTGCCAGTTTGAGGTATTTCGCCTTCTCACGCTCTCCTGCCTCCTCCATATGGTCTTCCCTGGGAACAGTGAGTTCATGTATCACTACTTGCCTTGAGCATCCAGATAATAAGACTAGCTCAGGCCTGAGTGTTGTATTTGCAGTGTGTTCTGGAAACTTCAGCTGCTTCCCTTCATGGATTTAAACTAAAATGAACAGAAAATATAACAACAAAGCAGGAAAAAAATGACACTGCTTCTTCATTATAAGGATTCACTACTTTTCGGGGAATATTAAAGACAAGACAATTGCATTTCATTGTACCTGAGACCTTTCTAATTCTAATTCTACCCGGTTATAATCACTCACTGCCAAAAATGACAAGTGGTATGTTCCACTGCCCGAAATAAATTAAATTCCCTCTCACATTTGACAAGGGAAAAGCATCACATCATCATAATTTACAAATAGAGGAAGCTGACAACAACTATCCTGTTGGTCTGTGCTGTAAAAAACGAGATCAAAAAGTAGATAGTAGATAGATTAAGCAACCCAAACCTCCAGCTGTCAGTGAGGTCAATACAGAATCATTACACACTCCTCCATTGCTTATGGCCTTGGTTACACTTTGTATGCTGAGAGGACAAAAAAGAGTTAACCACAATGTCAGGGTCGTCTTTGAAACATGCACACAAAGGATCACGACAACAAGCAAAGATGATAGCTCTGCTCAGCTCACTGTGCTTTTATTTTTCTTGAGAAAGTTGGATTATTTTACACCTTAACCATAAAGGCACAGTAGTGACTTTCGTCAGCCATTATAGGGTGGAGGGACTTTAACCCGACCTATAAAGTGTTTTTACATGAATATGGTGGGAAAAGTCTGGCAGGGAAAGTGAATAACGGAAATTAGATCATAAGGCTGAACAATTAATTATTGTCAAATCAAAGTCCCATTTTAAATAATGCCATTAGCATATCACAAAGGCTGTAATTTGTTGTGGAAAAGAAGCCAGGGCTAGACCTCAAACACCTTTTGAAGGCAGTCTCTGTTTAATTTCTGACAGAAAGTGCAATAAAACACACAAAAAGCACCAGTCATAGACACATAGTGCCTTTAAACAAGAGAAACTATAACAATAGGTTTATATATGACTAGTAAACCTAATAAAATAGCTAATTAAGGAAACTATAGCACAAAATATCAGGGAAGAAAAAGTCATACACCCACAAAAAAATTGACATTAGGGAAACACATAACTGTCAGTGGAATTGTTCTATATCACAAAAGAACAATTTCTGTACTAGTGTGTCATGAGTATTGAACTGAAGGTTGACTTCAAACAGTTTATATCACAGAAATATCTGTCAGAAAAATCCAAATTGGATATTTTTCTTCCAAATTGTTCAGCCTGACTTGGTCTCCAGATCAAAAAAGTCTGTGTTATTTAAATATCATTAGATCTCCAACTAACCATCCACAAGTCCGTGTCTGGCCCACGAAATGTTTGATCAGTGTTTCCCAGACCTCGAAATGATGATGATGTTCGCAAATGTCTTATTTTGTATCAATATTAATTATTTATTTTTTACATGGAGCAAGGAAACCAAAAGATCTTCACATTTTAATAAGCTGAAAGCTTGTTTTGATTTTTCCCTCATTGCAGGCCTAATGATCAGCCAAAATGAGGAGTTTCTTTCTTTCCAAAAGAACCCCACAATAAGTCACTGAGAGCCTGGAGCTCCCTCTGATTTGTACATATCTCATCGTTAGATTACATTAGTTTGTTTTTGTGATAAGTCAAACAATTCGTTTCTCCTTCAGAAAAGAAACACTGTGCTGCAGAAGAAAAACTTCTCACCTCTGAGAAGACTTGCACTGCACATCATTGTGTGATGAGTCATATCCAGCGCTTCTCCATGTGTCGATGAAGAATGCATGTGATGGTTTGACTCGTTTTGGATTTGAATTATTCAAGCAACAGGAGAGCTATCATTTCATTAAATGTCCTGTTTTTATATGACATAAATTACTGCTTTTGGTATGTGTAAAGGTTTGATCATGTGGATTAGACTGTCAGGATATATAGTTTGTTTTAATCCTAAATTCATGTCTGGATATGATTCATGAAGAGTATGTCATCTGATAATATTCAGGAGAGTCCATCCAAAACTTGAACTTCATTGACCGAATTTAAAATGCACCATACTTTGTACACATTTATAGAAATAACTTAAAGCTTTTGTGTGCATATTAAGCTTTTGTGCATAATATGAAGCATTTTTATTATGGAATTCAGTTCTAGAATATTGCATTTTGTCATTTATTATTCAACATCAAATAAATTACATAAACAACATTTTTCCAGCTACATAAGAATTTCCACAAAAATGCAAAATTCTAGCACAACAACAAATATCTTTGGGTTTGTTGTTTTTCTACTTAGCCTCACTGATATTCATTTCTGTAGTTGGGCTGCTGATGCTGATATTGCGGTATGTGTATGTGAAATATTTGCTGTAAGTCAGTATGTATAATGTAAAACAATATATATGTATATACATAAAATAAATGTAGATGAGCTTTGCTAATTTACAGTTTAACCATAAAGTTCTTATTAAAAAGTGAGAAGAAGTAACACCAACATGAATTACGTTTTAAATGCACTGTTTTCTGCAGTATGAACATATTTATTAAAAAATAATAACAAACGAGTAGACAATATTCAACAGTCAAAGTGTCTAAAATCAATGCTCTTATAGCAAGAAGCAAATCCGCACCAGCACATATGTCTGTCCCATATCAGACAGTTTTCATCTGCCATTTCCATTAGTTTCATCAACTGGATGTAAATTCTCTTAAGGTGTCATTCAGTCCCTTCGAACCGGGATATCAGCAGCACCAACAGCACTTTTGACAGGATGTCAGTCCACTGATAAATAATAGACGAGTTGCTCAGAGTGTCAGACTTGCCCTCGGCCTAAACCCTGAGGGTAGAGACAGGGATGAAGGGACACAGCCGTGTCAGTGTTGAGTCTGAGTTTCCTGACACCATCTCATCAAAGATATCAAACTTGCTGCTTCAGTTTGACAGAAATAACTTTTTTACGAAAACTTTACTCTTCTACTTTGCATTATTTACCATTACTTGCCACACTGTAAACCATATGTTACACTGTAGATTTATGTGCATTTAAAATGCATTGAAATCGATAAAATGTGTGACTAACCAATTTCAGTTATTACAAAGTCACCAATTGTTTTTTTTAAAACAAAATGTAATCATTTACATCATGGGTGCTTCATTTTTGTCCCGATAAGGAAGACAAGTCCCTACAATGTGACTGTAAACCGATTTTGGTCCCCACAACATAAGAAATACAAGGGACATGCACAGACACACACACACACACACATATACATGCTTTAGTGGGGACAAAGCAGATGAACACCTACTTTGTCCAGAATATAAACATAAACACTCCAGTATCAAACATCTTTAACAAACATGTAGAAAAGTGACATTTACACCATTTTGATCGCAGTTTAACAACAAGCTGTTCACAAACACAGACAGCCCTTCTCTCTGTCTCCCTCTTTCTCTGTCAGTGGTACTGCAGCCTCACAGCAGGAGTCTGCTCTTACTTCTGGACTTTTTCCTCTACTTATTTTCTTCATACTTATGAATTTTAAATCAAGCTAACAAGCTAGTGAGTACACCAAAGGCAGTAGCGCAGAAGCAGGTGCAGTCAAGTGAACAGATTCACTATTTTCTAATGTATAATATCTATGTTTTTAATTTTAAACTTATACACAGAAAGATTTTTACCTTAGTTCTTGGGACACATCATTGTTATACATATCTCTACTGAGTTTCATTCCTTTGTATCAGTGACACCATGCAAATATTGGTCCACACAGTCAGAACAGAACTTTCTCGGAATAATTCATACAAGGAGCTTAAACTTTAATAATCAATCAGTTTCTGGGAAATGTATGAATTTTAAAGGATGCTGAGTTTTTTTGTTATCATACTCAATATTTGGCCCTGTTTTATTCTCTGTATTCTTTCATTGTATTGTTTTATTGTCTGTGTATTGTGTTTTATTTATTTTACACTGTGTTTGTATTCGTGTTTGTCATTTTTAACATTTGTTTTATGCTTTTTCATGTTATAAAACCTAAATAAAAGATATTTAGCTGCTGTTATTGTGGTATTGTGACCTTAAATGAATGCTGTCAATCACTGCACCTTACATGTCACTTGGATAGATTTGATGCATGTAATTGGTAAAAATGGGTAGAGTGTAACAACAACATTGACTTTAGAGGCAGATCTGTTTGCAAACCATGTCTGTCCTGTTGTATATGTAATGACTTTAATGTTTCTGAATGTCCTATTTTGTCCACAAATTTTAAAAATCTATAATTTAATGAATTATTTGTTATATGGAGCAAAGAAACCACAAAATGTTAATATTTAAGAAGCTGAAAAATCCAAGACTTTGTTTTAATTATTTAAAAGAGTAGTGTAGTGTACTTATCCTTATTAATTTCAATTCCTAAAAACAGCAACAGATTTCCTAATGTGTGTTTACACCATGTTGTTTCAGATCTTATTGTCAAGCTGGCAAAAGACAAGTTTGAAGCTCTTCACACGGAATATCAAAAGGTAAGTGTTTGGTGTTTGTGTGTGTGTTAGTGCTTATTTGCCAGTGGAATTTAGCTTTTTCTAATTTGCTCCAGCAATTCTGACTCACAACAAATGTGCCTTGGAAATAGTCTTTAGTCCGTGAAAGTGTTGAAAGTGCAAACCAAGCCAATAAGGTCATCTTTTGACTGTCACCCCAGGAAAAATGGTAATTGCTTTTGGCACAATGTATGCATTTAAAAAGAGGACAAAACATGAGTTTTTATGGACAACAACCTAAGCAAAGACTTTTTAAAGCTCTCTGACCATTCTTGACCCCGTATAAATAGATTTTGTGTGTCTCATTCATGGGGACTTTTACTGTCTCTGTGTGTGCAGTATTACAAAGATAATGTGGATGTGCATGCTGATTCTAAAGTCTTTCATTTCTCTTGTCTCTTTTTATTTTCATCCACATGTCTCTGTTTTGTGGCTTTGCTCTGTCTTTGACGCTGAGTTGCCTTTTGTCTTCTGCATGCCCTCTTCATCTCATCTGGCCTCCCTCAGCCAGAGAACATAGTGCTGACCCTTCAGGTAAAGTCTGCACACTGGATTTATTGTCAAACCCATCCATCCCCTCTGTCATCCTGCTCCATCCTAATGCAAGTCAGTGGGGTTGCACAGCAGTAGCTAAAATTCCACTTTTGTGTCTGTGCACATTGACACGGAGAAAACTAATGTTGTGGCTCAGAAATCCCATTTCAACCCTCTCTTTTAGACATTCTTGTGGAGGCAGAGGGTGTCCTGATTCTTGTTGGGGTAGGGTGAAGTTTAAGGGCTAACTAAATAATTAAAGTAAAATAAGAAATGTATTATTAACTGGCCCTTTCAACTGAGATTTTCCAGGGATTTATTTATCTCTTGCACATATACACAATCTGCACCTCCAGGTTTCCCAGACGTTCAATTTTCTGACATATCTCCACTTTGCTGCAGACAGCAGTGTTTAATAGCCCATGGCAGAGATATACCGGCCATCTCACCTGCAAGCGGTTGAGAAATCAACTGAAACACTTCTCACTTTGAATGGAGAGGTGTCAAGCCTTGCCGGACTGCAGTGTTGGTCTGTTGCTACGCTTTGCGCACATTGCCCGCCTCACAAGTTGAGAAATGTTTAACTTTCCAAGCAGCTGCTCTAGTGTTTAAGTCTCATAATACAATTATTCCAACACAGGCACAAGCCAATGCAATCAGGTTTTTGTGTTTAGCTGAAAGACTAATGGGCCAAACAGAGCTCTCAAACAAGGCTTTTCTCTGTGTTGCTGATATTTCTTTTTATCAGAAAAAGTGTGCCCAACAATGGACATTACTTTAGCAACATTACTAACTCTTGCTACACACAGATAGCCAGACACTGCTCTTGTTACTTACACTGGACCTGCCCACTGTCGAGCATGAACATAAGACACACAAGTCTTCTGTAACAGGTAACAATGGCATGTGTGTGTGTTTTCTTTGGTTAATGGCATGTTTACTCTCTCTTGCAAAAACATGTCATCGTTACATGCATCTGTTTTGTGATGACGCATTCTTGAAAGGGTGTCCCCTATTTAGGGTTACGTTTTAACCAAGAAATAAGGTTAGGGGTAAAAATGAGAAATGGGATTTGAATTTGGACTTTACATGAACAGTTGTGCAGCCCTGCGACTTTCACCCAACCTTCTTACTGTATCCATCTCACAACTACATTATAATACCACTTTTGGCTTATAAGCTTTGTTTCCACCGAGTGGAACGATTCAGTTTGGTCTGGTACTGTACATATTTTTTTACATTTTCATTAGTACCTAATTACTGGCCCAAGCCGTTCAATTTTTGGCACCCTTCCCTTGGGTTACCGTAGTAAAATGGTATGGTACAGTCTGTGTGGCGGTAGACCGGCTCCACCCACATCATTCACCTTGCAACCACTGTTTCTTCAACACCGGCAGTCTATTCTCATACAAAGCCTTATGTCTTATTGAGACAAACAGCCACAAACCAATTAGGAATAACACAAGCATCTGGATGTCCTCTATTGTTGTCTGTTGGATTGTGTGTTTGTGACGTTGTCGTTCATTGTCATCACACCAGTACGACATCACAACATCGTATCTTGCTGACGCAGCCATTGGGCACAGCCCACACCCCACCTACCAAGTACAGGTACTGTTCTCAGTCGAAATGCAAGCCTGCCCCAGGGCTTTACTGTTCTAAACTGTACCATACTGTACCAAAGACTGAACCGTACCATGATGGAAACATGGTGACAGTCAAAACAGTCTTTCCCTGCACAGTTCCTTTCCACCAACAGCTCAAAGAACAACCACTGCACTTTCAAAACTCAACTGCTCGTTGAGTTGTGTAGACTGTAATGACTTCCAGTTATGTTGAGTAACACTGGCACTGTTCAGTGGCCATACTGAATTGTTTCAGAACTGCTGTCCAGTCATCGCTTTTGCTTTTCAGCTGCACGTTATTTGCTTGCATCTTCCATAACCACTGCAGATAAAAGCCACGTGTTAACACAGACAACCACAAATATGCACACACAGATCATACTTTGCCTGCGGATGTTGGCAGAAATCTTTCTATAATCCATGAATCTGTAACATATGCTGAGTGAGGACAGTATGCAATAATAGCAGCTTCATGAAAAAAAAACATCTGTCCTAATAAATGCCTCAAACGAATAATCATCGACACAAATCCTCTCCATATCACTGTGTATCCTGCTGCCTTTTTATCAGGTTAATAAGTGGGAGCAATTACTTCTCCAGTTTCTCCAGAAATATTTGATTTCACTGTCATAAAACCAAGCTGCTGTATGCTAACCTGATTCTGCAGTAGAGCTTTTTAAAACTGCATAAGATTTATGACTCTGGCTTTTTCATCAAAGCAAGTAAATCCCAGTAGTGACTCCAAACTTTTCTTCAGGGAACAAAAAAAAAAAAAAAGAACAGGCCCTGTACCTGTATGATGTGCCACTTAAGCACAGAAGAAAAATGTTATCTGGTGTTATTAAGGTTGGAGCTGCTACAGTGGTATTTAAAAGGTTATATTTTTTGCATTCTGTAATAAAACCTATTTGTTGCAACTCTGGGCTGATTAGAAGCCACTGCCTAATCTATTTTACTTTCAGTCACTTCATTAATTTACTCCCAGTGGTTCTTATATTGCAAGGCTATAGCATACAGTCAGTGAGCTGTGTAGGGAAACAGCATTTTGCTCAAGGAGACTTCAGCAGCACTTTTGGCTGCTGTGCTGATGGAATCTGCCTTCTGAAGCTACACAAATCTCAGCCTTCTCCGCTTAGTGACGTGCTGCCAGCACATCATTCAGTTGGTTATTGGTGGAAGGTCACCTTCTTCTTTCAGGCAATTGCAAAGATAAAGCTACGGTCCAAAAATAGTCCAAGCTGCAGGCCATTGAAGAGCAGTGGATACATTTTTGACCTTCTTTTGTGAAGATTCGCCCCATGAGCCAAGCAGCGTTTAGACTGTGCTGAACAAAGGGGGAAGCTTTGACGCTTTTGAGATACATCGACTAAGGTGTTCAGTGTTTCTTACCCTCAGGAGACACTGGATACTGAAATACTGGGAATTACCCTGAAGTGTCAGGTAGATGGATTTTCTTTTGTGGATGAAATCACAGACTGATACTTTTCGAACTTACTTTTACTAATTTAAGTACTTTGTTCAGGGTAGCTGGATAACCCTCTTTTTTTTAAAAAAATAGTGGCAAGAAGTTTATGTTATCAAACTGGACCATTTGCGTCTTGTGCAGTACATTTTTAAGACATCTGTAGAAGATGTGAGTGTGTTTTCTGCTGAGATTTGCTCCCAGCATGCAGAGAAAACCATAATCATGGATGATAAGACAAAAGGTGCTATTTCACATTTCTTGATTGATTAATTAAGTGCTGAAGGGAACTGGGCAGCCCTTTACAGCATCTTGTAGCCATTAGCAGTGCTTCCACATCCAGTGTGAAGCAGTGATTTAGTGTTGTCCTTTCTGCATCTTCATAGTAAAGCCCGTGTCCCTCTGTCCCTCTTTGTTCCGAGAGGGTGTCACTGGAACCATTTTCTATGCTGCATCTTGCAAGATGACTGTATTTTCCTGACCACAGTCCTGACATATCCAACCAACACCTTTTGAGTTTAGATTAGACTCACTGCTAAGGGTTTCCAAGTTTTCATAAAGATTTTCAAATGGACCATGGCAGGTTTCATTTCTCTTTGGCCGAGTTTTTTGACCCCCCCCCCGCCCCCCCCCCTCCAGTTTTTTGACCCGCCCCCCCCCCTCCTTTATGTGGGAGATTGAGATAAATGTGAATCAGCTGGGAGAGCAGTCAGCATTCAGAAGGACTGATTGCAGCGCTGGCTTTGATCCTTTAATAATGAGAAGCTATAGCGCTTCATTGTGAAACTTACCTACAGTGTTGGAATTACAAACCCCCCATTCAGTGTTGGCAATTTCCAAAGCCTGTGCTGAGTGGAGTTTAGACGGGGGCAGGTTAAGCCTCAGTGCTGTGGTACATGACAAGAGGAGGTAGAGGAGCTGAACTTGCCAAAAGCAACAATTCAACTTTTGGCAAGAAGGATTATTTATTTATTTATTTATTTATTTATTTATTTTCAAAATATCAGGAAATTTTAAGGAGAAATGCATTACATTGTTAAGTTGTCAGCTGTGAACATTTTCCACAATCAGACTTTGCTCACTGAGGCTGCGTCCATTTTACTCCATTCTGCTCCATTCTGCTCCAAATGCGGCTTCTGTATTTTATGGCTGTGTCTGAGTTTGAAAACTCTGGGGCAACATTTTAGCCCATCATTTAACATTTTAACTGAGATCTTTAAAAAGGTTGACGTGGTTAACTACGCTCACTTCTCAACTGGTTCTATCAGCCACAACTTGACTATAAGCTCTTTTAATACTTACTTTCAGTGTCAGTGAGTGTTTGTACAACGCTTTAAAAAAATCCAATTGGTTTAATTCTGACTTCGGAGATCCATTGTTAATGGAATGGCATTAATCTTTAGGCTAGCTTTCACCGTGGTTTATTAACCTTCACTCATTATCTGTTTAACGCCTTAGTTCTGCCATTTTCTGCCTGTAAACCTACTGGATATGACATTGTTTCACTTAATTTAACAGCCCAAATATGAGTCACCCAATTTTGGGAGCTACACCTGCTACAACTAAAGCAGTTTGTAAAACAACAGCCAAAAACTTCATTCTCTCTTAGAGGTAAATGTATCACTTTTATTTTTAAATATTGTAAAGAGGTATTGATTTTACATTTTAGTGGTTTTGGAGCATTTTCTTCATCATGAGTTGTATTACCTTCATTAAAGTAAAACGTCCATGAAGGTTAGGATGTAAGGCTGTTACATTAGAGTGCATCCATTCACACTGGCCGGCTTTAGGACTTAATCATTCTTCAGTAAAATTTATGCCACTAAAGTTTTACATTAAACCAGATGGCAGAAAACTTCTCACGCCAAGAGATATTTTACAGTCTTGTTTGAAAGTCCTCTGCAACTCTCAACCTTTTTCCCACTTCATTATCAGCTAAGGAAATCACCTTATATTTTTGAAACTGGCAGACACTTATTTTGTTGAAAATAAGGATGAAATTCACGTTATCAACTCACCCCCCCGGGGCTTATTTGTCTCCGTTATTTCCCAAAAATTCAGGCTTTCATAACTCAGTGCCAGTTTAAAGAGTTTCTCATGTGGATTGTTGCTGCAGTGCACTAACTGCCTAGTCCATTCCCACTGAAGCAGGTTTTTCATCGTTCTGCTTCATTAGAGAAGGAGAAACTGCACCACGGGGCTTCATAGATGGCTCAATCAGACTCTGATATGTTGTTATTCTTTCTGTGCATATTGCACTTTAATGGAAATGTATGTAAAAACATTTTTTAACAGAAATTGCTCAACATTCAGCGCGGGAGGCCAGAGTTGACATTTATCCTGTGTAATAATGTTAGATAAAGAGTTGATTATTGAGTTTGCTTGCTGTGTTTAGGAACTGGAAAGAAAAGGATTTTCCCACAGTGATTAGTGTATATTTTTATATTGTTCTTCTATAAATTTCTTTTGGGTAAAGAGTAGAGAATTTTCAAGATTTGTTTATCCTAAACCTCCTAGTGTGTGTCTTCTCTTCTTCTCCTCTCCTCTGTAATATTGACGGTGATGTTGAGTGATCATTTCTCCTCTCCTTCACTCCCTTGTTCCATTATGTTTTCTTTCAACACCTTCCTCCCTTTATTTTCTCTTCTTTCGCGTATGATGTCCCCTCTTTCTTATCATCTCATCCTCTTGCTTGTCACCTTCCTGTTTCCTCATTTCTCATGTGATTTTTTTCCCCAGGTCATCTACTACGAGATAGGCTTCGTCGTGTGTGCGGCGGTGGGCCTGCTGTTCGCCGTCCTCATGCCTATAGTTGGTCTCTTCTTCTGCATGTGCCGCTGCTGTGACAACTGTGGTGGCGAGATGCACCAGCGGCAGAGGAAGAACGCAGACTGTCGTCGCGGCCTGCTGGGAACACTGCTCTTCTCCACATCGCTGGTCATCACGTGAGTGTGACACATCCATGTGCACATGCATGGCGTGGGCAGAAAGTGAGGAAATCAGCTCGCATTACGACATGTGCAAATATATAAATGGTATTTCTCTCAGCCTCATCATCCCCATCCCCCCCGTGTTGTTTGCTATATATAGTAAAGACCTACTGAAGATATTATGTGACAGCATCCTCCATATTCATGCTCAGTCGAAGCATTTGTCATCATAATTTGCAGGGAATTCACAGTAGAGCTTAATATGCAGCAGAGATCTTTATAATTATCATCATTATTATATTAGCATACTGTATATATTTACAAAATAACCAAGTGACAGCTCGAAAATCCATAATATGTCTCATAATTATAGGAAGTCTACATGTTCTAGCCATATTTCCTGGAAAGCTCCATCTTCACCTTATTATTGTCCCCAGCTTTTTCGGAGGAACCCTTCACCGACCTCCTGAGCGTATTATAATACTGCTCTCCCTGTCTTACTCCTATTTTAAATGCACACATGACAGTTTGGCTGATGATTCTATCTAATGGGAAATGCAGCAGCAGAATTGGCTCCCAGTATTATCTATAATTAACTGTTGCAATCTAGGAATTTTCAAGTGTACTGCTGAACTGCTCTGCTACTCCCCTCTCTGGTTTTAGTTGGTGTGTTTCCAGTATTTCAACTTTTAAGTTTCTGACCTTTGGACACAGAGGATCAATCAAGATCTTGATTTGATTTGATTTGTTTGAATGAAAGTGTCATAAATCACATACACACCAAAAACTCGCCTTCTCACAGTTTCAGATGCTGTTATGGCTCCAACTTTGTGATTGCTGCTTGTATGATTGTGTGATGATAAAAATATAACTTTGATTTATACTTTGATTGGTGTGTAGTTTTGAAAACAGGTAAGTATCCTCATTGGGTGGGCATCTAATAATATTAGTATCTTGATAATATTGATTGATTGATTGTTGCTTTGTGTAACTTCAGCTTTTGTCTCTTTGTAGAAAGCTGGTAATATCGTTTGACTTAAGTATGTTTTCTTGGTGCATTCACACTGACCGTAAAGCAATTTTACATGTCAGTATACTTGCACAATTTCCATGTGTGGATCATTTGTGTCTCTGGTTGCGTGGGTAAATGCTGACTACACACCCTGGGCTAATAATATGAGTAAACAAATACCCTACTAACGATAGTGTGACAGAGAAATTCAATCATAGACCAACTGTGATGATATAAAACTACACTTTCTGCCCAGGAGAATGGTTTTATGGATAAGTGGAATGGATGGATGAATGGGTATATGGATGGATGGTGGTAGTCTTTTTCTATACATACAAAGGGACGCAATGGAAAAACTAATTCAATTCAAGAACTGAACAATTTGATGAGAATTGGCTCCAAATACGCAAGATAAAGGAAAACAGTGAAAATAGGCTGGAAATTGTTGAACGTTCCTGTGCGTTTTTTCTATATGAGCACATTATATCTTCATCTGTATCTCTCTGGACTAATCTCATAGAAAATGAACAATGGCAAACACAATCCTCTCTCTGTAGAAGAAGAAACAGTAGCTGCAGGGGATGCAGCCACATCACGAAGTACTTAGAAGGACATTTTCATCTTGTACTTGAATGAGGGATCCACAAATGTATTTAGTTTGATGTTCTTTGACTTTTTGTCCTCATTGGAATGAAGCCCGGATATTAGAAATTCCACAGCAATATCCTAGCAGCAGTTTGAGAGCATCCTCTGAGCTCTTATTAAATCTCCCAAGCTACCAGGCGGAGATGCTGCACAGGCTCTAATGAAGCAATTACAGGAAGGAGAAGGATGAGTACCCGAGCGCCGAGAGTCCACACTGCTTTTTACTGCCACTAAAAAAGCTAAAAGCCAGACCCAGAGAAGCGACGGGTGAGTTATTTTCTAAGATGTGTTCAAATTGGATTAAGTGGGGGGGGGGGAAAGAAAAACACAGGACATGCAGGTGTTAGGGTGAGGACAATGAAACTGCAGGAGATGAGATGAAAACAGGGACAAAAATAAACAAAATGGTTCCTACAAATGCTGTGTTCTAGTCACATTGGAACTTGGAACTTGGAACTGGGAGTTGGAAATGCAAATGTATCACAAGCTAGCCATTATTAGCCATGGACAGGAAAACCAGTTGATAACAAAGCTCTATGTGGTATTTGGAATGCCACATGACCTCGGACATTCCGAGTTCCAAGACAAATGGAATGCCCCAAAAAGCATGACATTAATATTTGTGTTTGTAGCGTAACAATAGAAGACATACAGTATAACAGACTGTAAACTTAATGACTGTAACTCACTCTGCGTGTAAATCTATGAGGTAAAGTCAGTGTTGTTTTGTGTCTTAAGATACAGAGACTGTATTATTCACTTATTTGTTGTTGGATACAAAATCACACAGTTCTGCCATAAAATTATTATTTGGCAAAGACGCTGCCACAACAGCCCAGGGAGTAATATAGTTTTAAAAACTAAACAAGAGTCACAGGGGAATGGTCTAAAAACAGATGTTCTTGTTCTTCTATGTACATTATCAATTTTCTTTTTATTATGGCAAGTTTAACAACTTTAAGTTGTCTATTTCAGCTTTCCTTGATACTTTCTCTTGATGCAAGTTTGTATTTTTCTGTTTAGTTTCAGTATTTTTTTTTCCCCACACCAATTCCAATAAAAGGGCAAAACTGACTACATGTTCTTCAGAGGAGGAAACCAGGTGTAAACTCTGTTGTTGTTAAAAGGTTCAGAAGTTTACTTAAGCCTCCAGACTGATGTCCTTTTCTTATGGTCCATGTCAGTTTCCTTCAAAACTGCCTTTTAAATGTTATTGTAGACCTGGTGCAGTACACAGATGCAGTTCAGTCTGCAGCGAGGACTTATCTGCTCTGCCAGAAATGTCACACCAGCCTGTCACTGTAGTTTTAAAGGTGTTTTCGGATTTTCCTGATAAGACACGAAACCTGTTGTACAGAAAAAAAAATTGCAGCAAATAAGTAATGAAATATAGGATGTCTAAGATGACTACTCACTACACTTCTTAATAAAATTTTCTTAACTTAATGTCGGGAGCAAAGACATAGATTGCTAATTTGAATGCACTAGATCAATTGGCCTTTAAAATCCTGCCTCCTTGCTTTATATCGATTGATCCTGAGAGCCATTTCCCTTAAATGCCCAAAATACATGACCATTCCTGACAAAAACATGGATGTGTAAAGGATAAAACTTCTATTTAAAATCACGCGCAGACATATGTGTGTACTTCCAAGACTGTCATGACCAATTTTTTATTTTTTTGTTGTTGTTATTATGCTGTGTCCTTCATCTGAAATCAGGCTCAGAGGGGCAGGCTTACTTTTACTGTGCGGTAGAATTCAGTGCTGAAACGTCTCGCCTCACTAGCACATTATTGCTGTCGCCTTCATCTGTCTTGTCAGTGATGAATGGATGACATTGTATGTGGAGTGCGATAATGTCACCGGATGCAACATAAGTTTAATTTAGACTGTAAAATTTTAATTTCAAAGAGGACATTCACTGGTAAATCAAATTTCTGATGTTTTTGTTGTGTCCCCGTGTCCCTCCCGTATCTAAACATCACTAAAGTGTCACAATAAACACTTCATTCACTTCTGAGAAAGAAGGGCTTCACTGTTCACCTGCGCTCGAGCAAGCGGTTTTGAAAAGTCAAGTTTAGTTACGTAACAAGCACATTTGCCGTGCAACGAACCCTCCCCCCAACAGCTACTCCCAATCATGGGCGTGAACATTCAACCTGAAGAAGAAGAAGAAGCACGGCGGAGCAGTCAGTCAGCTGGTAGCTGGCCAATCACAAGAGACTCAGTGTTCTGGGGGGCGGGCATTAGCTCAGAAACAGAGTGCCTGTTCAGAGGCTGGCAGAGAGCAGCAATAATCTGGCTTAATGTGAAGAGACTATGAGGTTTTTGACCATAAATATTATCTAATTTATCTAAGTAGACATCAGTAATCTGGATTTTTGGTTCAAAAAGATCATTCTATGTGACCTTTGAAACAGCACAATTTCCAGAAATTTTTAATTTCACACTGAAACACAGCACACTGCCTGCATAGAATATTCAGCACAGGTAGTTAAATGAGAAGAACTGCAATGGCAAAGATTGATTTTAAATATTAGGCCACTTTCACATTCTGGAGTCAGATCAGCATCACACTATATCGTTCACTGCAGATGCATAATTATATCTAGGTATCCGGTTAGAATCAGTGCCAACAGGTTTATAGTTACAATTTTTCACGTGGCACTCATGTAACAGAATCAGAGCAGGACAGGATTGATTGCAACAAAACTGGAGAAAACAGAACAGACAAAAGCCTGTGTGGGAAATCTGAGAATAGAAAGATAAGATGAAAAACTTCGCCTCGTGCATCACCTTCTACTGTGAAGGTGGCTCGGTCAGATCCCAGGGGAGCTGCCAAAAAAGTGTGGCTGTAAACATGAATGAGTAATGTTTGCCAGGTTAGAGTAGCGCTGTAAGGACCAGGGGTTTATTCTCATGGATGCCAGTCACGCTGAAAATGCACCCACTCCGGGTCAGACTGCAAATATGCTGCTGAAGTAACACAAAGCTAGTCTACGGAACACATTGGAGATGCAAATCTTAGTTGAGATCTATGCCTTGTTTGTTGTTATAAACACTGAAAATCGTCAAATCCAGATTAAGCTGATCCTCATGCTAGTACAGGTGTCAAAGTAGGTGAATGAAGATTGAAATCCAGGTCTTTAATTGTGAATCCTTCTGGCATTTGAGACTGACTTGTTTTTGAGCTCAGAGTGTGGGCACATGCTGAGAAAAGACACAAACATGGTGGAAAACCACAGCGAAGCGTTGTAGCAAATTATTCAACAGCAGGCAATTAGAGGCTACGGCAGCACAAGAGAAAGTGGAATCTGTGTAATTATGTTGTAATAATGAATGTATGGTCTAATTTTGTTGCATTGATGTTTTACTTGTAATCCACCCCAATCTGAGGTGACGTTATCATTGCTGTTTGTTCGTCTTTTTAGTACGATTGGTGCTCACTTGGGAAAAGCTGATAAAAAGTGATAATTAATAGTGGCACATGTGGTACGTCAGCTTCCTCTGGTGGTACTTGGAGGAAAATTAAAATACTGTTCTATAGTATTCTGCTGAATTTTTGACTAGAGTGCGTAGGAAATGAAACAAATAACAAAAAATAATTATAATTGGAGTCACTTTATCTCTCGTTCCATCTTAATATAATTTTACTATACCACGATCTAAAGTATATGTGTTTTTGGCCTTGGCCTGGACGTTACAGTCTAGAACAGTGATTCCCAAACTTTTTATTCCAAAATATTAAGCTCTCAAAGTCACACCATTATCACCAACATTAAAATACAGTAGTGTAAAAAGGCCGAGCAAAGTCAGCTATGGACTTTTCACAAGAGGCAGATTTATTCCCACTAAGATCATTTCATCGTCCTCATCTTCCTCACACATACTTCAGACACTGGTATAGAGAAATTAGATGATGGTGGAGCAAGAGATAAATTGACTATTATTACTTAATTTGTTATTCATTTTTTGTTTGTTTCATTTTCTATGCACTCTGGTCAAAATTCCTCAGCTCCACTCAGATCACATACCCTGGTTTATACAGTAGAACAGTATTTACCACCAGAGAAGCTTGTGTACCACTGGTGTGAGATGTACGACAGTTTGAGAACCATGGGTCTGGAATATAAAAGCAGAGGCCGCAGAACATTTTAAAAATAACTTCTTACGTTGTGCAAGACTTGCAATACGTGTTTGTTTTCGTATTTATGTGGCAAGGTGCATTATATTAGCAATGAATTCCTCTGAATTATTAATAAAGTGAGCCAAATAATGCATGAAAACAATTTTTTCCACTTTAATTTAGTGGAGCACTGGAGGGACAGCAGCAGGAGCTCAGCAAACTCAATGCCGACACAGACACTCATGTACAGTATACCAGCACATCTCTCTGTGAACGCACACAAACATCATATGTAGCATTTTATGTTGTAAACTTGACTAAATCATTTTGATTTAATTATGACTGAATGAGTTACCTGTTCCTTTCAGTTACACAACTCCATAAAATTTGTGTTTCTACGCACTAAATCTCTCACAAATGAGAATTTTCTTAAAATAATGTCCATACTCTGAAATATAGATTTGATTTTAACTCACAGGAAAAAAAAAAACAACTACTTGCACTGAAACGCTTCACAGCCACATACTTACTCAAGTACATGAACACAAACCCTCAGATAAACTCTCAGGGAAAGAAAATAAAGCAAAACAAATAGACAAAACAACAACAAAAACTCACCCACACAGTTAACAGCCTCCCTGGGGTGTCGTCACATGCAGTGCTATTTTTAGGGGATTCATTAATAGTGTGATGAGCATTAGCTTTAACACTCAGTCCTAAAATGGTGGAAATACTGTATCACCCACTGACTAAATATCAGGCGTCTCACTGGGACGTCCTCAACATTTGAGCATTTACAGTCAGCAAAATGTAAAATAAAACTTTTCTCAAGGGTCGGTGCAGAAAGTGGATTCAGCAGCAGCAGAATCAGAACCAGGAGTGAGGAGGAGAAGATAAAACAGTTACCACAGTTACTTCCTCTGTTGTTTGTCTCCACACTGAAGGCTACAGTTTGTCCCACACACTTGGAAGGGAAGGGTGAGGAGAGGGACATTCAGCCGCAACCAAAAATGTTGTTAATTTTACACGTAGTGCATCTTGTTGGTTGAAAAATAAAATGCAAAAGAAGAGAAAAAGTTGTCATTCCCAAATGTCAACTGGTTATCTTGTCTCTCTTTTTGGACATTTGGATCCTTGAGCGCAAAACTGTGTTTCAAATCTGTACAAAATATGATGAGAGTAATTAAAGTGCCTGAAACTATTCCGTAGTGTTTAAACTGATTTAAGTACAGATATATAGATATGTAAGAGCCTCTATTGTCCGTGCAGTTTAATGGAATAGTCTTGCTTTTCTGGCTAATTCATTGTACTGACCACATCCATGAACGTCTCCATCAGTTACTGGTCATGTTGGCGCAGACAATACGACACCACTGAGGCAGTAACATGAGAATGAAGCTGACACAGCAAACACACACACACAGAACAACAGCTCAGTGTGTTCGGGTCCAAGCCACATGAGACACACAAGCAGCTACTGTATATAATATAACAATCTCCATCCACTTCTGTCACAAAGTGATGGGTGTTAAAAACAGAGCAGGAAATTACTTCATCTTGTGGAGAAATATTTTTTTTATTAAGGCCGTTTCTTGAAATTGATATTTTTTTACATGATTGATTTTATTTATAATTGGTTTTGTGCATGAAGAATATGCCCAGCCAAAATGGGATTACAAGACACCGTTATTTAGACAGACCAGCAAGCCAGTGCAGAACACCAATTATTGCTCTGTTTTGTCCATTATTGTAAACCTCCCCTGCAAGGGACACAATGACGGGTGCGACGTTCATGGCTCTGTCAAAAGGCTCTGCTCGTCTTTGTCATTTGTATAAATGGGCCTTTACACTCTCGAGCCTGAGAATTTTTTGAGTTAGTGGCATAAAAACATTAATGGAAAGAAACGGAATAAATAATAGCAATAAAAATCAGTCTGTCTGCACATGCAATAAAATAATATAAAAATACACACTTTAATTTGTGTTTTTATTTCAAATATTGTACAATAAGGACTTGTTCTGATCTAATGAATAGTGCTGACTGAGGTATAGTGAGAGATGCATGCACTCTGTCTGTCCCTGTCTATAAAACATGATGTCAGATGTATGTTTATTTTGCAGCTTTACACAAACTACTGCCAAGTTAATTAACCGGAGGGCTTGATGTCAGATTTTTCTGTTCATCCCATATTTTATCATGTCTCCAGGAGAGATCTCACTTTTACTGATTGTTCTAATTTTCCCTCGTTTCTGGTTTAAATCCAGAATCTACCTGATTTTATTTCTATATTTATATTGTTCTTTTAGGGTCTGTATCTTAATGTAATGAGTGAAATGTAAATCAGCAAAAAAAAAAACTCTGTACACTGGAACTTACTTATGTTTTTATGGCTTGTTCAGGGATTATTTCTGGATTTATTGGGACACATTTGAGTTACAACAGTGATGATAAGGTGCACTGTAATATAGAGGAGGAGATAAATATGAATAAGGCAAAGCAGCGGGTCTCTGTGATGTGCTTTACAGCTAAGATGTTCACTGTCATCGGCTTTCAGGATTTACAACCCGAAATAGCAGTATTTCTTCACTGGTGGAACCATTTTCCTTTTGTTTTAACCTCATGTTTGAAGGTCAGAAAGGTATTTGGTTCAATTAAATTCCATAATCTTTATTTGTAATGGCATAAATCCAGGTATAAATAATAAATAAAAAAAATACTAATTGCAATTTAAAAAGGTATGTCTTTATTTGTACTTTTATTTGTATATCTTTAATCCTTCATTCTTCATATTTCTGGTCTATAGGATTATGGGATTGATATTAAGCCATTCTCTGTTTTAGAATTTTGGCTCTGTTCTGGTATGATATGGATTTTTTAAATTCATTTAAATCAAGTGTCTAAGAAACTGCCAATGATTCAGCAGATGTTAAATTCTACTGATTGAGAATTGTATATTTTTCTTTAGTTTAACTATAAACTAAAAAGGAAAAAGAAAATAGACGGCACATATACCCAAATATGAAACTTCAATTGATTATAAGTTAAAGTTAATAAATTTTAATCAAAAAAGATAAACATAAATTCTTATTTATCTACACTGTGTTCATTGCATAAGGATAATTATAAACATCAATAATAAGATCTGTTTAAACAAATATCAACACAATTTCCAATAACCAATTCATTTTTCTTTAATTATTATCTGTAAAATAAAAGCTTTGATATGACAAACAGAAACACACTGTTGCTGTTGTGTCTGTGAAAGGATCATAAATTGGTCGACTTTCATTGGTCAGTCAATGAATCGGTCTAATGGCTCCAGTTTTCTCCTCAGCTTTTAATAACTTTGATTTCTCCTCTTTGTAGATTTTGATGGAATTAATTTTTCCATCATGCGCATGCCCACAACGACACAGTGAACCTTACTCTTGCTGTAGCTTTGGATCTGTGCATCAATATGTCCAACAGGCACCACAGCAGGAGAGCCGAGTGTCGGCTGAATCGGCTCTGAACATGTTTTACATCACAATCGCTGCGGAGAAAATGTGTTTGAGGCAGGAGGGAGATGGAGAACGGTGAACTTCACAGCTCATTTGTTAGTTTCCATTACTGCCTTTGTCCCCGTGTGTGTTTGTATGTGGTGTGGTTTTACTTGGCACCACATCTCCACATTATTAACATTTGGAGGTGACTGGTCCAAGGTATAGAGGGCAAAAATAAGGTCTGAAAAACACTTTTTCTGAGAAATATCTATAGATAATAGCCATAGCCTAAATAGGAATGGCAAGATACCACTTTTTTGTGTCAGATATAATACCAATTTCACAAACACGATACAGTCCTTTTAGACCTTTTAATGTATGAAGCTGTTAACAACACATTTGTGCAAGACATAAACATAATCAGAGACATAAGACATAAACAGAGTACAACATGAGTTTCATTTTTGCAATCTGTGCATAGTGAAGCATGCGATATATAGGGTTTTTGGATTGTACATTTTTTTTTATTGGTCTGACAACAAATCCACTGATTTTGACTGATAGTGAGTATCATATCGGCTCATCCCTAAGATTTAAATATATGCTGATCGCAAGTTGATAAATGTCGACCAAATGACGACATTATGAAAAAAATCACAAAAAAAATTAAAATAAATCACATTCTGCATAGTTTCAACATTAAACCTTAGAGCTATGTCAGTGAGACATGATCCTGAGCTACAGTAATAGATCAATAATGTAAATCTATTGGGAATATGCAAATTCTATTTTAGCGGTATAATTTTTTTTCTTAAAAAATGAAAAAGAAAAACACAACACAAGATAGAACAAAACAGAGCAAAGAAAATTACATTTCTCTCATGAAGAAATGATCATATTTTTTACCCCTTCACAGCTGGTAAACACTATTTGGCCACGGTGAGTCCAGTCACTCTGAGCACAGATGCTGCCGGACACTGAGTGCTTAATTAAAGCCATCACTCTTGTCATGTTTTGCTCCTTGCTGATCCCACAGACAGAAAGGTCTGTGCTGTTACGACCAATCACTGCTGTGAAAACCACTGTCCCTGAAATCTGACTTTTAGTGCTGATACCAAAGAAACACCTTTACACCCTAAGTCCGTCTTCAAAGTCCTGTTTGTACAGTCAGGAGCTAAATAATTTAAAATCAAAGGTTGATTGAAAGCAGAAGTTTGGTCAAGGCTGAACAAAGTGCAGGAGGTTGTTATGAATATATTGTTTTAATTTAAGTAAATTATCTGCAGTTTTAATTTATTTATTTATTTATTTATTTATTTATTTTTTGAAAGACATTTATTTTCAAATTCAAATTTACAAACTTACTCAATATCTGCCTGAAAGGTTAATCATTTTTCAAGCCTTTATTTATCCAAGATTTATTGTTCACAGATCAGAACACTGTATTACAGTTTCAATATTTTTTAATTCTCTAAAAGATGAAGTTGCCCTTGACTCTCTTTTAAAAATGACCAACATTTTTGCAAATTTTACTTATTGGCCTTAAAACACCTTGAGAGGTCAGGTGCTCTGCTATATGTGTTTTTATAAATAAGCAGTCATTGTGATGGAATCCCAAGAAAAATCTCAATAAAAATATTAGAAAGCCAAAATTGAACAATGTTTTATCAGCTGGTGCACTGATATAAAAGAATAAAGATGACTGTATATCCTAATTGGTAGCGCATGTATTTCCAGAACGTGGCTGCAACAACAAGCATTTGTTTATAATGGACTGCATTGTGTTTTTAGAAGGAATAAAACGTAAGAGCTTCCTTGAATGCATCATCAGCTGACCCTTGTTTAGTGCACTGCGTGTGTGTTTGCAGAGATATTGACATTTCTGAGGGTCACTGAATGCACCTCAAAGCCGTTTCCCTAAACTCAACAGGCTTTTTTATCATCAGGTGGAAATCAAGTCGTAAACACACACATTTTTGGCAAAAGTGGCCTTTTTATAAAGCAAACGTGACTCATAAACTGTGCTAGGTGTGCTACCGGCCAATAGCATCCATGGATGTGGAGGCTCCATTCAGAGCAGTGATCTGTGTCTCCACATGACATGCAGAGTTAGCGCAGCCATCGGCATCTATCAGAGTCATGGTCTGCTGATGCCCATGTGTTATAAAATGTCCTGTTGGAGACGATTAATCAGTCAACCTCCACTGTGAACTGAAGCTGCCATCTCAGCTCAGGACCCCAGGCTACTGCCTGCTTTTCCTGCTGGTTTGAAATGCCCCTGATTTCATATTTTTCTTCTTTTATCTTTCAGTTCTTCCATGGTTTCTAGACAACTTTCAAGCTCAGTGACCTTCTGTAGCTGCCTGCACAACCCTGAACCCCACAGGCTGTTTGGCTCATAGTTCATATTTATTCATATCATTTCTGGACTATTTACTTTGAATATAATGCTCTGTTGTGTCGCACTAAACTTATACATCATCCTTATGAGGACGGGAAGGGAAAAGAAAAACCAAATTTAGCAACGTCTTCACCGAGCAAAAGGGCCTGGAGTCAGAAAGCTTAAGTATTCATTGTCTGTTTGAATCCTTGTTAAGACACAGTGCTACACTTGGAACCTGTGAGCTCAGACTATGACCTGGCCAATGCCAGAAAACTAAATTAAACAGTGGATAAAAGGAATTTACAAATAGCTACTTGAGGGGGGAAAGCTGTTAAATGGGAAGAAAACAGACAAAAGAGCTTTACTGTTGGATTGCATTTAACAACAGCATTCAATTAAATCGATGCTAAGATAATATAAAATGCTTCAACTTTCACCTTTTAATTAGTTGTGTGTGATTGCCAAAGATAATGAACGTTATGTGCTTAGATGAGCTGATTTATGACTCTATACATATTTTACATACAAAACAAACTACTATATATTATATTCATGTAATCTGTTCTCCTGAGCTTTGGAATAAGGTCACTGAGGTCAGACTGGCACAAGTCATATATAATTCTCCATTAAAACATCTAAAACTTTGAGGATTAATATTATGTATTATGTTAAGTATTGTTATGTATTACATTAAGTCAAACACTTACATTAGACAGAACATTTCAAATACTTTAAATTAATCAAAATACAAATTTCTGCTTTATTTTGGTCGTTTTTTTGTTTTTTTTTTAATGGTATTGCTCGATTTGCCACCTCTCCTGTAACTTCCAAGGCGAACCCCCTATTAAAAGGTTAGTGTGAGAACGCAGGTATTTGGTAGAACTAATTGGCTCTAAGTGTGTTGTCTTTTGTTTTGGTGTGTATTTCTCACTAATGGATCAGGATTACTGCACACTCTGTCGCTGAAGTGCAAATTCACTGAAGAACCAAGCAATAAAACAGGACAACATCCATCATTCCTATGATCCAACGTTGCTTTCTAAAGTCATCAAACTAGGCGTTTTGATATTGTTTTGATTGAGAAAACCTTGTGGCAGAAATTACATACTGCAAGCAGCATTGAACGTTTCAGGTGTCTGTGACCCAGAGGTTGCTCAACTGAAGCTACTGTTGCTTCCTTTTTTACTGGTTGGTCGTAGAGAAAATGTTCAAATTATACCTTATTTTTCAGTATATCAATAGTAGATCCCACACTGAAACCCAAAAATTGCAGTTGGGAATGATGAGTATACTGACATCGCTGTTTATAATTTGTTTATAATCTGCCCTACCATTGCAACCTAGACATTAATTTTCAATGGGGAAACATGGCACCAAAAAGTGATCATATGTATAAGATAAGATAAGATAAGATAAGATAAGATAAGATAAGATAAGTCATTTATTTGTATCACAATGGTGAAAGTTACAGTGTCACAGCAGCAAAGAAAGTAAAAGTAACAAATATGTACAATATGGAAAAATATCAACTATAAAGATCATAAATATAGATTAGAATATTCAGCGTAGACATTCATTAACCAAAACATATACAGCTACAGCATGAGTTTGATATTTAGTTTAAGTGTGATATTTTGTATTTAATATCACATATATTTATCCTTAATAAACTTAATAATCAGTGTTTTCTTCTGAATATAAAATAAAAATTTTGACTGCTCTGTTTTAGTAACCACAGTAACAAATGTAATCCTTTTCTGGTGTAGAAACAGGATAATACAAGTCCAGTTCCCGCAGTGTCAAAGCAGGGACTGGCTGAAAGACAACTGTCCCAGCCTGGCAACTACAATCACACTGAATGAAAGCCATTGTTGGGAGTTTGTAAAAGCTATGGAGCCACCAGACCATGTAACACTCACTGCCCAGCCCCAAGTAGTGGCCTAGATTCTGGGGCGCTGCACTAGTTTGATGCTGTTGTGGGGTTTCCACCCTGAGGGAAGTTTCGTGTGTCATTTGGCTTTTGCTCAAACAGTAATTACAGCTCTTTTTCAAAGTTGTTGGAGGTGAACTATCCTCCTGCTGCGCTTTAATTGTCTCCTTTGGTCAATAAGAGGCAGCTATATGGCCATTAGCCATTAGAGTTGGAGCTAAAGGTCGGGTCATCACTTTAAGGGCTGCTGATGTGGATACTGATTTGTCTCAACCTTACTATGTCAAACCTTAACAAAATGTAATGGTGTCATATGACACTGCAAATAAGAGTCAAGGAAAAGCTTTTAGGTGAAATTTAGGTGGACTTTGTTAAGTACACAGTTAAAGTCATAAATGGCATTTTTAAAGACCAGTGGCCTTTTAAAAACCTGAAAATTACTATCTAGTGTTTTGGAGACTAGGATGATTCAGCAAGTCAAAAGTGTAAAGAGAGTATGAAGCAAAACTACCAAATGATTGCTAGTTCAAGGTTCTCAAATGTGAGGATTCAAAGTTTACCTTTGTCATTTAATTAAATATCTTTGGGTTTTTGGTGGTTGAAGCAGAAATTTTAAAGATTTCACTCTGGAGCTTCAAAGTTGAGGCATTAGTTGTTAAAGCTGTTGTCAGTGATGTGGCCAACTTCCTGTCTGTTGCTTCCAGCATAATGTGTGTATTGAGCAATTTCGATACACTCCTTCGCGCCTTGTACGCCCGGACCCTAATAACAAATATGTATCAAGATTACAGTAATGATAGAATGGAAGAATAGTGTAAAGTTGAAGCTCAAAGTATAAAAGGGTCTTTCTTAAAAAAAATCATAAATCACATTTTGACTTTTTCTAGAAAACATTGACATTTCTGAGGAAAAGTTTTGTTTCAATTATTTTATGCATGAACTTCACACTTTCACATAAATCCTCTCTTCCCTGCTGTTATGCAAAATTCATGAATCTTTTTCCACCTACAACTCTCAAGTGGGTTTTATGATGTTGCCTTACAAGTATTTATTTATATTTAATTCAATGGAATATATATTCAAGTCACCATTAAATGCTATATAGAGTGAAGGTGATATTTTGGTCATGATTAGCCCACAGGGGGATAATGTCTTCACATGTTTCCAGCACTGACAAAATCAAATGTCTTTCTCTTCAGCATCACTTCTTCTCTGACATCCGTCTCTTGTTGTTTATTTGATCATTATTTGCTTTACACGTTTCTCTCTTCCCCCTCAAATTGAGTTTCAACATACCTCAGGTACCAAACTCAACCTACCAAACTCAAACTTTGCCAAACGTTTTTGGATGGGGCAGGTCTTTGGAAACCGCTTGGCGTTTTTCCCTCAATGAGTCTTTGTTATGCTGCAGATTCCAGTGACCTTGTGGGACACCAGTGGGGAGAGGCAGCGAGCGAGAGACGATGAAAAATAAGAGGACGTGAAGGAGAGAGGGAACCGTGGGCAAAAGAGGAGAGAGATGGAGAGATGGAGGAGAGTAGGAAAGTAGAATAAACCATGAGATGTTGAAAAGTGAGAAAGAGAAACAACAAAAGCCTTAGGGCGGGAAACTGAGAAATTGAGGTGTAGAAAAAGAGAGAGGAGCTCTATTAGTGATAAAGACACACAACCAGAAACATTGAAGGTGTGTGTGTGTGTGTGTGTGTGCGTGATTGTGAATGCAAAAAGAATGAGACAGTTGAGAGAGAGAGACAGAGTGAGAGAGAGAAAAGGCAGAGAAACCGTTGGACAAAAGGCTTTTGTTGTCAAAGTGGCCATTTTGAATCTTCCCCTGGTTCCGGATGGCTCCACTTCACTGTGTCCCAAAGCCTAGTTGTTTGCCCTAGTTTCTCATCAAGTCTCCACATTAATGATGACGGCGTTTACTCAGTCGGCCCACACTCACTATTTATGGCAAACGTCATCACATTTCCCCCAGACACGGCACAGACCAAACGGCTTCTCTCTCAAGGGCAACGCGGCGCGCTGAGAAGTATTTGCCCTTTTAAAGGACCACAGCGTTGATGACACACATTTTACTGCAAAGTGCTTTCACTTTGCTAACAGACAGCATGTGCCAAACCCTTGTTTCTGCAACTGTTTTCAAGCAGCAGCCTCAGCTCGATATACCACCGTGTTGTTTACCTGACATTGATTGTGTTTCATTAGCCATTCCAATGAAGTCGCCACACATTTGTTATCAAAACTTACTGGCTGTCATTTGTTTTAAAATGACAATCGTCCGCTTAAGATATTATAATCAAATTCTGACAAAAATCTTCACTTGTGGCGAAATATTTTACCGTTTAAACTTAAAATGTGTTATAAATAATACATGTTAATAATTAAAATGGCATAAATTCACACCTTTAAATCACCATAAACATCATAAAGTGTGGTGTTGCTGCTGCCTCCGTCTGTCTTCACATAAAACGTATCACTTCCTGTGTGCAGGGTAGGAAATTTTGCCCGGCGACACAAGGTCTGAGCACTGTTTAAATACTGAGAATCACAGAGAGAGTTGTGTGGAGCTGATAGACTTAATCAGCATGATGCGAACTCACTTGATAATGGTTTAAATGTAAAGGACGTTTGAAGGTGAAAAGTTACACACTGCAGCTTTAGTGACTCTGCGATTTACCCAGTTCTATAATTCAAAAAGTGTGGAACTTTTAGTTCTACTTTTAGTGTGTAAACAACACACTTTATAAAAATCCTAAGGTGACAGCATGTCTACTTTAAAACTGACATGAAATTAACCTGTATACCTGCACAGCCTCATGCACGTGCAGAAGCCGCTGCCTGATTATACACTGAGTCTTCACTGATCATTTCACTGTCAGTCCCAGACTCAGAGCTTTTGTCATTCTTTTGTAAAAGTCACTGTACATCATTGACACAGCGGCTTATTCCTCTCAAGTCTTTCCAGTAATTAGATTTACTGCGTAGATCTCTACAACCCCGCAAATCTTCACCACATCTTGCAGCGTCACAGACATACATGCACACATTTAATACACACGGTGCTTGTTGAGCTGGAATTCAGCTGGGATCTGAGTGAGTCATGGAAACAGCTAAATATTATGGGCTGTCTTTAAACCCCTTGATGTTATTCAAGCTAATTAAGCCTTGCACCGTGCGTCTCAGGTTTGTTTGAAGTGTGAGAGAGAGAGACTCACTCAATTTGGATGTATTTACACATGAGAATGTACAGATCCTCAGAACCTAATGTGGACACACCTGTGTTTCCTGTTTATTTCTACTTTGCTTTTCTTTTTCCGGTAGTCCATCTCTTATTATCTGAAAAATACACATATATATATAAGTTATGAAGCACTAAGTATGCATGTATGCACATATTAGGTTGTATAAACGATCAGCACTCTAGTGTATTGTTAGTCCGAAATCAGAAATGGGAAAAGTCAAATTGAATTTGAACACTAATATGAACCCTAAATATGATATTAACCAAAGTAACATGTTGAGAAGTGCGATATCATGTGACTTGGACATGAGTGATGATTGCAAATGTCTACCATGAAGTTGAAGCAGTATGCTTTTAACATTGCTGGTTAAAACTAGGCAGTGGGTTAGGGTTAGTGCATGAGCACAGCCGTCAATAGCTAAGTTGTTTTAAAGAGGTAAAATACTCTAATTCAAGTGTCTCAAACTCAAATGACCTGGGGACCTTGATATTGTAGTGACTAAAACAATGATGATAGTTTACAGAATTTCAAAGTAAAGGTGTTGTTTTAATATTGAACGGTGTGTAGTTTGCGATTAAAAAAAAAAGGATATTTATGATGCAGAATGAATTTATAAATAAGAAAAGCAGACAGAAATAAAATAGAATCAAATATTAAGTAAATAATAACTGCATTTAAAACACTAAACAAGCTTATATATTTATAAAATGTAATGTTGAATGTAATACATTTAATGTAAAAACATGTATCATTACAATATTGCTACCAAACATATAAGTAGCTGTGCCTCAGGCAAACACACTGTGTTTACTAGGAAGAGGATGTCGTGGACCATATTTTGATTATGACACGATATTAAGTGGCGGGCTACATAAAATCGATTATGGGACCATATTTGGCCCACAGGCCATGAGTTTGACACCTCTGCTTTAGTGGGACTGATATCTATATCATCTTAAACATAAAATATATCCAGATTTTGTAAAAAAAAAAAAAAAAAAAAAAAAAAAATCTGGTTGTTTTTCTCTCCAAATATGATTCCATTGCATTAACACTGTGCTGGGATTGTTTTCATGCTGAAAAATAAAACCATTCCCTTTCATGCATATCCAGAAGGAATGACAGAAATTACTTGAATCCCACATCTTGACCGTTTGCAGATTTTTCTTTGAGAGTAGCCTTGTTGATGGAAAAAAAATAATATTTATTCTGTGTTATTTGGCATTAGAATAGAATGTGTGAGTAAAATGTGGTCTTCTGTCCCGACATAATGGACCATTATGTCAGGTTTATATAAGACATAGCAGCATTTTCAAAATTAAATATCAGGATAATTATACGTGCTACCAGTGACAGAAATTATGGTTCCACTCCATTTAGGCTTAAAACAACCAGGTTCCTGCTCGTGATAGTGTTTAAATGGAGGCAACAATCAAACACTTTAGCCTGTAGAGACAGTATTTTTTAATAAATGCATACACATTTCCTGTATTTTGTGAAATATAAATATGTATAATCATTAAGGCTTTGCTAAAACAACAAATCTAATGGTGGCCCAAGACTTTTGCACAGTACGGTGCATAATTCTGGCTGCTGTTCTGCTTTTTGAGCACATTTACTTTTTTGTGAATATTTACATTTTTACACTTAAATACTGAAATTATTATATGAGTTAATCAATGTACTTTTCGTTTAATGTTTAATGTTTTTAACCACTAATTAAAGAACTCTGTGATGTCCTTCCTCCACCTCGTCTCAGTCCACAGGCTCACTGTGAATGTTGCAAAATAAAAAATGCTGGTGCATACTGCCCCCTACTGTTGATGACATGTTACCAGCTGGTTCTGTGAAACACACCCTCCAGGCTGCTGCTTTGATGGATGACGGAAAGGAAAGGTCACGGATCTGACAGAAAGGTCACCGTGGTTCTGTCTGTGGTTTATTTATAGGATGGGCGTGCTGTGTGCGTACGCTGCCAACCAGAACCTGAGCTCACAGGTGAAGAACATTCGCAGACTGGTCAACAGCAACATGAGGGACTTGCAGACCTTTGTTAATGACACACCAATGGTAAGACAGAGATTCACCACATCAGTGTGAGGCATGATGACCTCTGCTTTAGTTTAGTTTAGTTTATCTCATTAAATGTCCACTTTAAAAACAGTGTCATAAAATATTCTCACAGTAACATTATGTTAAAAAAAAACTTGAAATTTGAATTATAACAAAAATGTTCAATGAAACAGAAATTATTTGAATGAATAATGAACAAAAGGCTCAGTCCTTGCTGGAATTTCAAATTAATTTTGTACTTTTGTACTCATGATATTAAAATTTGTTATAGTTTGAGTTGATTCACTGATTCACAGATGTTCAGACTTGCTGTCATTGTGTTATATTCTGTCATTCTCTGCTTCGTTTTATTATTATTACTAGATTGGATTGTTGTTTCTGTTGAAGCATTTTTCTCTGCTGTTTTTCTGATTTGCAGCAAATTGATTACCTCATATCCCAGTATGCCACGGCCAAGAAAAAAGTTATCTATGACCTTAACAGTAAGTAAACTTTTCTCTTGGGACATAAACTATTCACTAGCTTCTATGGATGGGCAGTTCTAGCAAAAAATTCTATCTGAATATCTGATATTATTTGTGGAATATGTGAATATTCTAAACTTCAGTGCATGGGAGAAAGAAATGCAGGGTTCACTGCATTTCTTTCTCCCACACAGGTGTGTTGTGCTCACGGGAGCAGCTAAAGAGATGCATTCAAGAAACCATGTAAATTTCATCTCTTCTACAAACTGGTCCACTAACTAAATGCTTGCTGCCGCTGCCACCGTGCGATAGTAAAATTAGATTAGGTTGTAATTGCAGTCAAAAGATTTGTTTTTATAAATGCAGTCGTTGATAAAAACTTATTACGAATAGTTACAGTAACTGATTGACTTTTTACATTCAAGCGAATGATTGAATACTTGTGTTCTAGCTCTCTGAATACGCAACACTTATTGTGTCTTTGTGACATAACTAGTTTGGCACAAGCAAAGCCATGCTGTTTTTGTTATATAACAAAAAAAGACAATATCTGTCTGTGCAATAATGGCAGCAGTAACATAATAAAAAAGAGTGATGGGCAGTATTTAATGTCCTGCCGATGTGATGCTATCTTCTCTACAGATATAGGCCCACTGTTGGGTGGAAGGATACATGATCGGTTGGATAAGGAGGTCCATCCTGCCTTGGACAGAGTGCTCAACATGGCTGGAGGTACATCTGCTCACTTTTAATTTCCTCCTCCAGTGACGATACAATCGGGTTACTGTAGGCTGACAGTTATTGAACTTTGCTGTGCGAGTGCTTCGCATCAAAAAACCTTTAAGTGACACGGTACAGAAGCATCTTAGCCTTTTTTTTGTTTACTCCTGGAGACATTATAATCTGTAAACTGTCGTCAAATGTTGTAATAACTTTTCACCCTTCGCTTTTTATGCTTTTTTTTTTTTTTTAATAAAGTGAAAATCGAGAGAGCCATCAAAGGTAAAATTGAGTCAGTATCTGAGCAGTGACTCAAGGTCCTTTCACCCCTGACCCCTGTGACCTATGACAGTGACGTTGCTCCTGTGATTTGTTCCCTTGTGTTCCGACCAATTAATACATTAAAACTGCACTACGCAACATCTCAATATTTCTTTTAACTCATAGACTTAAAGGAAAGAGCAGTAAACTTTTTTAACAGACTTTTTTTTGCCCCATTGAAATATGTTTAATTTTATCAAACATTCAGCGATACCTTGTTCCTTCTTTGAAAGCAAGGGTTCTCCAAATCAAATTTACTACTTTTAAGGACTTTTTATTATCAATTACAGTGAAACATAATGGTAACTGCACTACCATAACAGTTAAAATGATATAATGGAGGATGAGTGTTCATCTTCCAACCATGAATAGTCCTTTAACAGCTTTTTTAGACAATGAACGGCCAGCAGCAGTGACTTCAGTAACATGATCTGGTTTTTTTAACTGCATTTTCATTGAACTGAGGAAACAATTTGGGCATGTGGGGCATGAAGGGTCAGAACTGTGTTCTTCAGATAACTATCTGGCCATTTTCAACTCAGGCTTTCCTGTTAACTTTCTATTTTACAGGTACATTAACGTCCCCCTGTCCTGCAACTGTCAAGGACAATTTCTGATATTTTATGGATATTTTTGCCCTGAGCTCACATTAAGTTCTGACCTTTCAGAAGGAGGTGATAAAAAACACTCTCAAGGCAGCCTCTCTTTTTTTAATTCTGCTGCTAGATACAACATTTATTGATTTAGTTTTTTGTCTTACAAACAAACAGCAGTAGTTGCCCCTTTTGCACACAGATGGTGCTGTTGCTGAGCAAAATGGCCTAGTGTTGCTTTAAATATACATTTTTTTTTCCAAAAAAAATGTGGTCAGTGCAGTTTTAAGTTAATGGCATCACAGAATCACCCCACACCTGGATATTTACCTTTTAACTTCAACTGTGTGACCCCAGTGTGACATGAGCATAATCACTTATGTGTCTATGTAACCAGTCCTGTTACTTTAATGTTATACTTTTATTTTAACATAAAACTATGGTTCAGCCCCACTAAAAATCAATTAACCACTTGATTGTATATGTACAACTCTATTCCATTTACCTGCAATAATATAGCTGTATATGAATGTTAATGTATTTCAGCTTTTTGTGTAAAAGAAATGACATATATTGGTGGTTAAGGTGGCAAACAGAGATGCCTGCTGTTAAAGTTTGTGTTGCTAACGTTTGTGTGTACTGTCGTGTTGTGTGGGGCTGAGCCGAGTCAAAGACACTGATCAGGTGCAGATTGAGTTGTTCTCAGTAACAAAATCAGCAAATACGCAAATTCACAAATAGAAGTAAATATGATAGCAAACAGCATCCATGTGTGACTTTTCTCTCTCTCTCTTGTGCTGCAGAGCATTTAAATTCACAGTATCCTTTGTGCTCTTGCATCTTTTATAATCCAGTGCTCTTGCATTCTTTATCGTGTTTGATAAAATAAAGAAGGTCTGCTCCAGGAAACTGAGGAAAGAGACATTTTAATGCTCATACATTTATATTGTTTTTCTTTGCTCCTGTTTGGACTTGAGTCTCTTAAACTCGGCTCAGGCCCTGTCTTGACTTGTCTTGTCCTGTTTACAAGTCCCTTTGTGTAACATTTGCTGTTGCAAACAAATCTGATTAGATTTTCATTAAAGCTAGGGTGTGTAATTTGTTTCCAAAACCCCTGTTATATCTTATTAGTTGAAATCCTCTTCATGTCCTGATATCAATCAAATAATATTCCTATCTGGAATATCTGTCTTCTTGCAATACTGTAATAAACACAATCATTTCATTTGGACCACACTAAATGATTCACTAGCATTTCTGTCTGTCAATAACACGACCTGACACCACTGTAGCAGACAGCATTGGCAGTTTGCGCACAATTCAAATTCCAGGCATTGAAGGTGTTTCCTAAAATATGTCTCCTTTTGCTGCAGACAAGTGTAGTAATACAACAACAGCTGACGGGATAAAAATTAAAATAGGATTGGGTCTAATACTTATGATATGCCCCAGAAGTGTAATTTTTACATAACAAGGATATATTTCACGTTCTAAAAATAAGTCTGTATTTATGTACTTCAACAATTCAACAGAAATTCCCAGAAGAGAGCTGATGGATCATAGTAAAAATATTCATAATTTTTCTTCTTCTTTTGCCATGCAGCCATGCGAGAAACCAAGGAGGCCCTTGAGAATGTCAACCTGTCTTTGGAGGTTCTTCAGGAGGGAACAGAGAAACTCAACTTTAACCTGAGCCAAGTGCGCACCAGTATAAACCGCACCCTCAGTGACCCAGGTTGTCATGACGAGGACTCAGACACCACCACTGCCCAGTTGTGTCACAACATCCGGCAGTCGCTGTCCCAACTGCAGATCAGCGCCAACTTCACGAGGGTATAAAACTACAAACTACCCGTTCTGCACAGTAAAAAAAAAAAAAATCCACATTTCTCCACAATAAAGTGTGACTTTCTTCTCAAACTTGAATTCTCACGTTATCACTGTGTGTTTTATATTGTAGCTGCCCGATGTGGACGCACAGCTGGAGAAGATGAACATAGTGTTGAGAACGGACCTCAGCAGTATCGTTCAGAAGGTGAGTTTAAGTCCAGGACACTCTTCTCTGACGGTCAGTCAATGGCTAAGAAGGACAACCAAACACGACCACTCCTCAGGTGACATTATGGTAGAAACTGTAGTGGCACACTGACTACAACTAACCACCAACCGATGAACCACCAATGAGCCGAAAAACTACCTTCCTCACAAACAGACGGAAACTTGAACAAATATTCGGCAGTGGGCGGCACATATTTAGCAGATGTTTCTCTTGTTCGGCCATCACACAGATGGACGGGCTCATGATAGTTATAGTCCTGTATGCAGGACATAGAGATGATTGCTTCCATGTCATTGTCTCTTCTTGTTCTTAGGAAACCTATGGACCGTCAACGACTGCCTCACAGTCAAGTGTCAGGGTGATGTCTCAGGCTTTTAAATTCACACTGGTGTCCACTTACATTTGTCACACTTTATCGTCTATTATTCTTGAATTGTGGGCACAATTGACAAAATTGACAGTTGAGATTGAGACCATTAATTCGTCAGGAACATTTTTTGGTGACTTCAATCGCCCCCTACTGGCTAACTGTTACTTCCATCCTACCGCCTAGGCTTCACTTTTCAAACTGTAAGACTGTATCCATTTTTATACATACTATGGTCCTGGACTTTACACTGTTGGCAACGTCTCAAACCAATTTAGTTCAATTTAGTTGCCTTTTCTAACAAAACGGCGCAAAACTCCCATGGTTTTAACACTCTGTCCTCCTCTCACAGGGTTTTTCCTCTTTTAATGATACACCACATGTGGTGATTGAACAGACCAGAGGTGTCGTGGAGAGTAAGTGATTTTGGACACTCATCCTAACTCTGTATTTTTGAAAGCAGAACATAGCAAATTGATTATATAAGTCCCTGCAATTGTTTCTTTTCTTTGTTGCTTGAAGATAAACTAGTTTCAAGTTAGTTTCATTATTAAGATAAATTACTGTGACTATAGGGAAATATATTACTGAGCACATTGCTTGACTGATTGATTGTTCGGATACTCAGGTGTTCAGAACCTGGTGGATGGGATTGGCCAAAACATAAGCAGTTTTTCCAAGAAATTCCCAGTGCACAAAAGCCTGTCCAACTTCACCATCTTTGTAAGCCATGTCCATGCCAAGATTGAGGACTACTATCCTGAAATTGACAGAATGGACTTCTACAGGTAAAATCGCCTCGCAACTCCTGACAGTAGAAATACTCTCCACACATTGGGGCTGCAACTGCCAATTATTTGTACTGATCAATAATCTGTCATTATTGTCTTGATCAGATATTGGGTCTGAAGAATTTTAGAAAAGCTGTTCTTTGTGAAAAACGTTTTTGTAATACTCGGTTATCAAAATCGTTGGCAATTTTTTTTTTTATCAGCTACTGTCGATTAATTGATTGGTTGTCACTGCCCTCTTCGTGTAAAACAAAGATTATGAGAAACAAGGATTTAAAACCTGAAACCCCATGGGGAAACAATGTTGAAACAAAGTTGACTTTTAGTTTCATCATCATCTGTCTTGACTCTTTTACCAAGCTACTGAAAAATTTGCAAGTTCCACATTGGTCATAGCTACTTCTACTGTTCATGAAATATTAATGTCACTTTTACATTATTTAGTTTAAAATAAATATGTTTTAAAAGCTCTTTGCATATTTATTTTTACCACCTTTGGCTTATGTCCCCTTTTAAGGAGGTGTTACTTTCACCATCTTTGCTCAAGGGCACTTTTAAAAACGTTTAATGAATGCAGCGGCCTTTCGTGAAAGCTGCAGCTGTTAATCGTTGTCTGCTACTTACAGGTGGATTGGCTGCATTACTCTCTGCTGCATGATTGTCCTCATCCTGGCCTTCAACTACCTGGGTCTGCTGTGTGGCACCCTGGGATACGACAAGCACGCCTCACCTACCACACGAGGCTGCATCTCCAATACGGGAGGGACGATGCTTCTGGCGTGAGTACAAACAAAATACACACAAAAGCAGTTTCACTGACTTTCAAGCAAAACGTTGCCTCAATCAACGGTTGTACTCCCCTTAAATATTCCACTTTATGACACTGTTTATTAAACATGCTACAGTGTTTCTGAAAAGGTGATATCTGTATTCAAAATCATATAAAATGTATGAAAAATGCTGCAGAGTGACAAAGTTGAAGCTGATATGAAGGTGCTTCTGTAAAGGGAAGCTTTTGCAAATGGAGTTTATGCAGTATAAAAGTATAAAAATGTGCTGTACTTTGTTTATAATAAAACTTTCACTGTAAATATTCCCACAGAATATTATTGGATTTAGGATATATGTTATGTCTTTTTCAAATATTTAAAACAAGCTTTTAAATAAGGTATTTTAGCTTCTTAAATGTGAATATTTTTTGGTTTCTTTGGTCCATATAGCAAATAAATCATTTGTTGTTTGTGGACAAAACAAGACATTTGAGAACATCACGATTTTGAGGTTTGGGAAACGCTGATCAACATTTGCTGAAACAAACAACCAATCAACAAATAATGTACAGATTAATTTATAGTGAAAATAATCACTTAGAGCTTGATTTCCTTTCCTTCATATCCATCTACCAAACAAATCACGTTCCTGTTAATCACCTTCTCACGCCTACATACAGTTGTAAATTGTGTTGTATATTATGTAAATATCTTAATGAATAATACCTCTTCAAGTATTTTTCATTATTATACATTGTTATATTTTTCACATATTTTCTGTTATATTCTTACTTTCTATTTGTATTTGTGAAATGAATTAGCAGATTTACTTTTCCAGCCTTTTACTTCGGAAATATGTGTTAATGTGTTAAACATCTGTTGCATAACAAACGTTGTGATTCATTTATTGAGCCTATTGTATCACTTGGAAATGGTTGGTTTATCTCTTTAAAATGATGTGTTTAACAGAAATGAGAATATAATATAAATAGTCAGATTTATACATTTATAATTATAGTGTCACAAATTTGCTTCTGCTATGATTTATGTTCTGAATTTGGTTACCTGTCACTTTTGAAAAGTGAGTCCTGCTATTAAAAGTCTGGACAACACTAACACTGATCTAATTATACTTTACATATAGACCTGCAGCTGCCACCCACCACAGTTATTCTTTTACTTCTACACCTACATCTCTGTGGCTGCGTCTGACAGAATCTCTGCCTCTCTCCACAGCGGCGTCGGATTCAGCTTCATCTTCTCCTGGGTGCTCATGGGAGTGGTGACCGCCCTCTTCTTGGCTGGAGGCAACATGGAGAAACTCGTTTGTGAACCGTTCCACACAAAAGAGCTCTTTAAGGCAAGTCGTGGCTCCAAGCAGTATATGTGGCATTGCCTGCCTTCCATCAACAGAATAATGCTTCTGGATGATAGTTAGACTGAATTTTGCTCTTGAGTGAAAGTGACCAGTGAATTATCCAGTTTTAAACTTTGTTAAAGGCAGAAAACAACAAACATTTTTTAACCAGAGAAACATTTTACACAAATGAATACATGTACATGTTACTTACCAAAGTGTTTTAACAGTACATTTTAATAAGATAATGAAACACATGTATGTAGATTCATAAGAATATGGTAGGGAATTTGCTTCAGTCTGGTTTAAAATGGGTTTTAAGTGTTTTTTTTTTAGTGTGTAGCTTTTAAACATAAATATCTGTTACATTCAAACCATTTTCAAGGTGCTGACAAAGCCTATCAGCTCAACACGACGCTGTCTGTGTTTCAGTCAGTAATCAGTGTGTTGCCCAGTGACATTTTATCGCTGCACATGGAAGGTGAATTGTTATATGTCAAGACAGACAGCGGCAACAGCCTCGTTGTGCAAGATCACTTCAAAAAAGCCTGGAGTGTGAATGCTGCTCCTCAGAAAAACAATGCTATTCAGCACTTACTGACAGTATAAATAGCTTTTGTCCCCACCCGCCTGTGCTGCTGGTGTATACACACAAACACACTCATGGTCAGTTTATCTGGAGCGAGCCTGTTTTCAAATAATGTGATATAATTTCTGTTCAAGACCAAACAGAGGCAGGAACATCAGCATCAGCAATAAAAGTTATGGAATGCAGCTTCAAAAGCCTGAAGTAGAAAAATAAAAAGCAGAGATTTTTTTTTAAAATCACCTGATAAAACATCATACTTAAAAGCCAGAAATTAAAAAATAAATAATATTGTTATTTATTTATTGCATAATCACACTTACCCGTCTTCTGTCTGGCTCTCCAGGTTGTGGACACTCCATATCTGGTGAACCCAGAGTGGAAGAACTTCATTCCCGGCTACATGTACAACGACCCTGACCTCGAGCTGACAGCAGAGAGCTTGTACAGGCAAAGCAAAATTATTTCTATATATTTAGAAGACAGTTATGTCTGCACCTTTCAAAAACAATCTTATGGTGATGAGTCTCCTCCTCCTCGAAGCCTACAGTCTATTTGTTCTCTGAATGAGGCAACTGTTAAATTATAGTCTATAAAATCACTGTAGATGAAATCACTGCAGACATTAGATCAGGCATCTTGTGTGCATCTAAATATTTTATTTCTGCTGATGGGAATTCAAATGAAAGGCTATTAACATTGAGGTGATAATTAGCATAATTTGTTTCTACACTGTCTCTGATGGGTGTCTGCAGTCGCCTCTTTCTCTGTGATTACATCAGCTTTCACCATCTCCCTGCAGAGAGAAACTGCATATCCTCAGTAACTGAGATGGCAGCAGGTTTGCAAACATGACAAATATACACTGGAAAAGTCTATGTGCCTTTGTCTTTGCAGGTATTGCCAAATATTCCAGTCTTTGTGAGGAGGAGTGCACTGTTTTCTATCAGGGACCCTGTCAGTCATGCACTGCCAATCAATTTCACTGGGTGGCAGCAAATATTTTTCACTGTGACCAAAAAATTTTTTTTGTTTTTAATTTAATTTAATTTTCCCTCTCTGTTTCTCGTGTATCTTTCTCAGCACGTGCAAAGAGAACAAAGGTATTTACTTGGCCATGCGTCTGGACAAAATCTTCAACGTCTCCTCTTTCCTAAACACCACAAAGGTTAGTAAACTCCCTATTTACTATTTACCAGTAAATGATATCAATCCATTAGGGGTTTTCTTTTATGTCTTTTAAACTAAGCTGTTAATAACACATTTTGTGCTGATGGCTTTACCAGTTAGCAGCTGTGTTAACAACAAAAAATGTTAAAATGACACATTTTCTGCTCCAACTAAGGAAGAAAAAACAACATGGCACAGTCAAAAATGCTGCTGCTTCTCTTTATTCCATGCTGTGGTCACAAGATGGCGGTGGCACATGTCCATTTTTACAGCCTGTGCTTACAGATAGTATCAGTTTTATTTTTTCTTCCATTCCCATGATTTTGAGTTTTGGTTTAGCTCATTCCTTTACAGAACACTTTGACCCTACATATGAGTAGAAAAAGTACTGCACTTAATTCTATTTCCAACATAGAAAATGTATGCCTTAAGTGAATAACAAAATTTACATATGGGAGCACTCAATCTTATCATTTTTCCCTATGTTTTTCATTCACAGAATCAAAGAATTAGACTTGTACCAGTTATAATATTGGTATATACAGTATATTTCATATCATAATCATATGTATTGCAGCAGGTATCCCATTTATATGTATGTAATTAGTACCACAAACTGGTTTGACCCAGGATTGCCATACTGGAAAGAAAATGTGTGGTTTATTTAGATTCTGCAGTCCCACTAAAAGCAGTTGAGAGCGGGGTTTCTTTTTTTGTGTAGTTTTAGAAATATAGGTAAAATGGAGCTGCTCTCATACACAGAGTTACACTGTGCTCACTCAGAGAGAGAAAGAGAGTCAGCGAAACTCTGTACAAAGTTTTGTAGAAAACTGGCCACACCAGTATAATGCATCTCCACTGCTGACTCTGGTTTTTCCTTCTCCTCTGGTCAAGATGAGAAGTTTTTGACAAGGTTACCGGGATTTTTTAAGTTTTGTAACATTCTGAAATTCTGACCCATAGCTGCAGTTTGCTTTGTTGACTAACTGTTGGCAATCCGTGTGTCAAAAAGCTGTGGTGGTTATCAAAGAAGCCAGTATTTCAATTTAACTTGTTTCTTTAATCTCTGACAACACATCATGGGAATTTTATGACTTAATATAATGCATTTTTTTACATATAGCCCCCTTTAATAATATAAATTATACTCTGCAGTAATCGTCTTAAAATACTTTTATGCCGATAAATCAATGCATCGCAGCACAGGCTCACACTAGGTTTAGAATCCAGTGTGTGCAGTACGTTTTGACAGTGATGGAGGCTCCAGACAGCTGCATCCTTGGCTCCAGCATTTCATTAGCATTAGTCACTGTGTGCTGACAGCTGACAGCTCTTACCTCAGTGTACGACTGAGACATTACACTGATAGATGTTTTCTTTCTGACCCTGATCCACTCTCTTCTGTCTGCCTGAGACATTCAGTAAAGCGATGCCAGTTGGCACGACTGTCCTGGCTCGTTTCAGCGAGCAGCTGAAATGAGCTCCTGCTGCATCTGTTTCATTTGTCTTGCTTTAAAGCCTGCACATGTTTATAGTCTCCAAAAATCTGTCACTCTAAATCAGAAAGTGTCAGAGTAAAACAAACTATAGGTTAGTTATTTTGCTAGATATGAGCTTTAAGTACAAAAAAAAGGAGTCTTAAAATGTAAGTGTGAACACTTATCTACTGCCTGACATGAATTTTATTCCCATGGTGCAATGCGGTTCTTTCAAGGATCACCACAAAAGTAAAGATACTAGTAAAGATTGGCGTGATTTTCAAATCCTCTCATTTATTTCTTCTTGATGTTGTCCATCTATCCATCCATTGTCTATCACTCTATTCTCCACATGAGGGTTGTGGGGCTGCTGGTGTCAATCCCAGCCGATACAGGGCAAAAGGCGGGATACACCCTGGACAGATCACCAGTCCATCACAGAGACAAACAACCATTCACTCTCACATTCACACCTAGTCAAGTTTTTGGACTGTGGGAGGAAACAAGAGAATCTGGGGAACCCGCACACACGGGGAGAACATGCAAACTCCATGTTCCACTATTCCACCATGTAGCCCTGATTAGACAACCTCCAATAAACCTTGAATAAAATTCATGAACACGATAACAAACCCAGTGCTGCTCTTTATTAAATTGATTACAGCATTACTGATCAATCACTGTAATTTTAGGCATGATATTCATAAACAAAGCCTGTTTTTGGCATCGATACAGAGCATATATAAAATCTGGGCACATTCTTCTGGGTAGAAAACAAACTCTTGGAAAAACTTTGAAGCCTAGAGATTATGTGATGTGACGTGTGCCATGTTTTTGAAACATCCATTTCACAGACGTTACCTGCCACCAGGCACCAATTGGATGAGACTTGCTGTCAGTCACACGACGTGCTCTCATATGTGTCATCGTTTGTCTTCTTTTTTCCTCTAAATGGGAACATGATTTACATAATCAACATCAAGTTTTATTGATGTTGATTATGTAAATTATAATCAACAGATTGATGTTTATTACATACACTGTATGTAAAATTATGATTTTCGGCAAATAAAAACTGATTTTTTCTTTATTGCCAATAAAGTAGTTTGGTTGAAAATATTTTGACAATAACTTTATATATAGGACATTTCTTTGTTTTATGGTAAAACCAACTCATATGAATCTGCAGTCAGAATTGCATACACTGAAGAACAAGCACCTTTATCTTTTACTTTTTGAGTTTTTCCTTATTGTGGTGCCACATAAAGTTTCTGCTCCTCTGTTTTGGTGCTGGAAATGGACATTTACATTTAAAACAACCTTTCTGGAAATCATATATATCATTATTTGTGTCTCTGTGCTCACTGTGTTTTCTACTCTGCTTAGCATGAATAGTATTGTCTATTCCTGGCCATCTTATGGTCACAGTTTGCTCATTAGTTCCTTTGTAGGGAGATGTGTTTTGCAGTTTTGTCTTACATTTTTTGCTTTTTTATTAAAGGAAGACATTTTGTGCACAAATACTTCAACTGGGGCTTAGGTTAGCAACAGAAATGAGAAGAAACTGAGGGAAAACAAAAACAAGGAAGAAAAAAATTCGAGTGGGATATGTAGTCTTCCAACCAAACCACGTCTTTATGATCTGTGGTTTCTCCTGTTTCGGCATTCATTTTGAATTTTTTTTTGAAGGCTTTTCATTATGTGAACATTGCTTATGTGTATTATGGTAATTCCGCGTCTGCACTGGACAACCACTTGTCCATTTCTTACAAAACTGATAGTTGAGGCTTAGCTGTATAATCCCACATACCCTTTTTTTTAACGTCAGTTTCAGAAATTGCAAAAATAAACCACACAATCTCACACTTTCACATTCCTTAGCTGGATTAGAAGGAGCTTTAGTATGTCGGTTAATGAATTAGGCTGTGTTAAACACTGATCCCTGTGTTTGTGTTTGTTTGTTTGCAGTACACTAGGGATGTGATGAGTCAGCTGCAGAGCATCAAGGTCGACCTGAGAGCGATAATCCTGTTAGAGGAAGAAGGGAAGCAGAACCTGCGGGATTTCTCTGAAGCAGGACTGTCAGAGATCAACCATGCCGACTATCTGGAAGAGGTCAGACATACACACAGCAGCATGCACACAAGCATTATAAACATAAACAGGTGCTCACTGACATTTTTGAACAAACAGACCTTGGAATGTGAAGGTGCAAACAGACACTTTTGTTGTGTACAAGAAAATACAAACACACACATATAATGGGATATACAATATATAATATATATAATATAATATAATATATAATGGGACAAAAAGCAATGACACACAAAGAAACATGAAAGGTCAAGCATGACAATGTGCTTTTAAAAACACGCTTATTCTTTCACTGTGTCAAAACAGACAAATTAAAAGACTCAGTTTCTAGATATGATGTTATGATGTTATGAAAAATCTAAAAATAATGGATAAGACGGAGGATGTACCTTAAAGGTCACCTGTTTAAGAATTAGTGACCACTAATTGTGAGAGATTGTAGTAAAGGGATGACTCCTCCACTGACTGCACCTCTTCAGGGAACTACGGTGGCCTTCACATACCAAAAGGGATTGTTGTTCTTCGTTTGACCACAGAAACGTGGCAGCACACAATGGCAGCCTCCTCAAAACAAGGCCATTCTTGTAAATACACATAAAAGGCTTCTCAACCTCTCATCAGTTTTTATTTTGAACCAGTTTTACACATATACAGATAGGTAGTATATACAATTTTTGCCAATAAATACACTTAAATGTCCTTTAAGTTATTTGAAATTTATTTTTTTATTTCAATATACTGTTGCAGTACAAAAGGGTGGTTGTGCAAAAGAATAGAGTAAGAGTAGAAACAGAATCCATTAATAAAGGTACAGATAGAAATATCATGTACATATATGACCTACAGTATATACTGTATCACTGCTTGGAAACAATAACCAGTTATCTTTTATCGTGCTTTAGTTGTGTAGTCATGGAGATTGTTAATATGCATGTTTGAAAGTCAGTGCAATAGTATTAATAAATAAATAAAATGATTTTTGTTTCACATTTATATTGCGAGTGTTGCATTTCAAGTCCTACTAATATTTATTATATATAGCTTACTGTATTATATAATAATTGTACAGTATAAGAGAAGTGAAAAGAGGACTTTAACAGATAAAGCAATTAAAGTCGAATTTTACTGCACAGGCATTATTATAATTCACAAGTGGACACAGTATGCTATTGTTTTGAAGTAAAGATAAAAATAGAAACTGCTTCTTTAGGTAAATTATTCAAGATGTTGTTTAATTAAAAACAGTTTACATTGCTACTGAAAATGGTGCACTTTACATTGTTTCTATCTCTGCACAATTTTCATCTTTAGGTGAATAAAGGAGTGACTGAGGTCGACCTGCTCTCGTTTGCCAGAGACCTGGAGGCTCAGACCGACCTCATGGTGAGAAGAACTCACTTCCTGGCTGCCACTGGGTTTATTTTGTAGATTTATTTTGAAGGCTATTGGAACACCTGGTGTTGGTGGCTTTGGCCTTCTTTCTTGCCAGACTCTTTCATCAGATAAAAACATACAATACACAGAGGGCTGACTGCTGCACCGCTGCCTTCAGGTGGTTCAAGAAAGCACATTTATTCACCGCATTGTAGAATCCTGAAGGAATCACAGTGTATGCATTCAGTCTTTTAAAGCACTATTTAAAGGCACAATGTGCAAATTAATTTACCTTAAAATAACAACTGAGAAATCATTTTGATGGTCCACTGACTTGGATTAGGGAGAAAGAACATTGTGTAATTTAGGCTGCATCCATACCACTATGTTTTCATTTGCAAATGTTGTTTTCAGATCAAAACGTCCGCATGAGCTTTCCAAATCAACAAGAAGTAATCTGTGTTTATACTAACACAGGTAAAAATGTATTTCACGTTGCTGTGGGATATTGGTGTTAACAGGAACCTGAGTTGTTCTGAAACTCTGTTTCAGAAAGTACTACTAATGAGAAACAATGATGTTGAAAAATCAGAGCTGGGTTTTCTTATCTGAGACGGACGATAGGGTGAAACTAAAATATAAATTAGGTGTTATAGGAGCTTTTTGTTCACAGCTGATACAGGTAACAGCATCATCATTTACAATTACCTCTATTTTTGACCTCCAAGAGCAGAGCACTTCCCTTTCTGAACGTTATATGTTTTTAAACAAAAACAAAGAAGTATGGATGTTGCTATAGTCAGAGAAAGATCCGCCTTCATCATGGTGTGTTTGCTGCAGCGACAGCTTGTCTACAAATAGTTATTTTTAAAAGTCATTTTTCTGGGAGCCTGTATTTTTAAGAATCATGTCTACACATAACTATTAGATTACAGGTATGAAAATCACACACAACTCTTCGATGGATGATTAAAACTTAACTTTTGTTTGTGTTCAGGTAACAACACCAAGTCTTTGTTCTGTCTTTTACTTGAATATATGACCCAGCGGTTCCTCCAGTGCTCCAATAAATCACGTCTGATCAAAGTTTGTGTGTCTGACTGTGTGTTTCAGCCCGTGGGTTCTCTGCAGTCCGCTCTGAAAGGCCACTGTGGCACTCTGAGACAGATCCACAGACAACAGGTCACACCCATGGAGAAGACAACGGTAATGTCCCGCTGTGTTTGTCTCTGTTTACAGTTCATATGTTCAAGCTTCTTGGGGTTTTTGGTTGAATCGGTTCTGCTTAGTCATCCCCATGGATCCAACAATCCACAGATGAGCTGACATGATGAACTGCATTACAGTATTTACGATACAGATAGTATTGTGCATTTCAAAATGAGTTTTCACTTAACTGTTATTGCAAACTTTGCTGGAATACCGTGACAGTGTCTGACAATTTTCATTTTTGGTGTTTGTTTCCCTTGGAAATGAGGGAAAAGGGGTTTCAGCCATTTACACAGCTAACAGCTTTTTCATGCTTCAAACTATTCTGTCAGCCTTTGTGCTATTCAAGTGTGAATGTCCACAGAACAGACATCATACTTTGAATCTCAGCATCTCGTTTAATATTGTCACAAGCAGAGAGTTTTTGAGAGGCATGTGACATCAAACGCATCATATCTGTGAAAAACAAATGAAATATTTAAACACAAAGGGCCTTGTTGCTGGTTGCAATTCAGACAAGTAGTGATCCTGTGCTTTATCACAGCTTTTTCATAGCAGTTTTTCTTTGTTTTGCTTTGTTTTGTTTCTCTGTCACCTTAAAGAAATATGTTAGAGCAAGGGTAAGCAAAGAAATGTGTCCATCCTTTGTGTTTATTGTCCCTGTGCATCATTTTGAACGCTTAGAGAAGCACTGATGTATTGTAATCTGACAATATACATTTATCTGACAGTGGATGGTGCTTGATTTTGTTTGTGTCATCTTGTAATTAAATTTATGTGAGTAAATGGTGTTTAACAGGCAGGATTTTGTACCAAAATAGTACAAACTATCCACAGTCAATCAATTAATTGGTGGAAAAATGAAGGACAATGAATGTTGAATTGTTACATATAATGTTTTTACACAGCATGTAAACAATTGTATTATAATAAGGCAATGAATTTAAAAGTTTGCTGCAGCCCAAACTTTTTCCACTAATGGGTCAAATGTGAAACATGATAGTGGGCAGTGGGCCCAACAGAAACAACTACTATTATAATTTATAGAGATGCGACAACTTTGCATTTTATGTTTCTGCCACTGACGCCTCCATTACGTTCCATTTCAACTTTTGATGTACAGGTAACTCAGGTTTAAATTATTAAAACCTGATGGACACAGAATGGTCAATGCTTATATTTTGCCTTCAACTAAATGACCAACTGCACTACAGTATCAGTGACCACTAGTGATGTAGAAGGAAGTGACTTCATGCCCAGAGTTGCTTTGCCTTTATACACAAAAATGGAAACAGCATTATTTTTAATATATTTTTAAAAATATAAGCCACTGGCCCCAATTTGGGCATTCCTGCTTTACAGAGTGGATATTTGATTTTGGAGCAATGTATATATATATATATATATATATAGGTGTGGGTGTGTGTGAAAAATTCACATAATCTTGTCAACGTCAATGCTATGGTTAATTTCTGCTCTTAAAATTTCTTTTTAAGAGTTCGTTGAACCAGAGTATGAGGTTCCTGGAGAGAACAACCTCCGATCTGCCTGTAAGTAAATCAGTTATAATCTGACATTTACATTTAAATTCAGGCTTAATCTTAATAAAATTCTTTCCTGCAGAACAAAGTCTCCGCCGTTCTTGAGGCGATTGAAGCCGCCCAGTATCTCATCTCCGATAATTCCACACACATAATCACTTTGGTAATTTGATTTAGTAACAACTGAATTCATTCATATCCTCACTTTTGTAAACTACATGTAACTCACATTATGTCCCAAATCTTCCTTCAGGAAAGAGAAAAATACACAGCGACTATTTTTGGCTACTTCCACCAGTACGTTGAATGGATCAAAACATCGGTAAGTTTTTGTGTGTTAACTGCTGCCAGTCAGGAAGTTACGGGCGAAAAACCACCATCACATGTTACATACAAAGTTTGAGAATAAGTATAGGGGAAGACAAATATAACAATTACAACCTCTATAAAGTGGAGGAATTTACTTTATGGCGCTTTGGTTTCTGCCGGGGTTCATCTTAGGAATTCACAGTGATGAATAAAATTAAAAAAAAATGAGTAAACAAGGAGCCATTTTTCTGTCAATATAACAACAGTTGGTCACAAAACAGAATACAACAGTGTACAGTTCATGTTCAGTCGTGCGTTGAGTGCTGCCTTTCACTGTTTATGTCTCGTTTTCTGTAGGTGGCTATGGAGGTTGCACCGTGTAAGCCCTTCAGCAACATGGTGGACACGATGGAAATCATGACTTGTAGTTTCTTGGTCGACTCCATGGTAACGATGCTGAAGATGCATGGAAACAAAACCCGAACAACAACATTGGAGTTTTGTTGGCTGGAAGCTCATTAGCGCTGAGGCTGGATTGCATTTTTACTCTGATTCATTTCGGTCACACACTGAGTAATCAATACGAAGTTTTGATCAGTGTGACACATAGATGTAGTGTTTATAGCAGTGACCATAAAGCTGTCATTGTTTCAAGACCAAAGAAACTGTCAATTCACTGTGGCTGCAGCCATTTATTTCCTTAGAGATAAATCTGCACGTTATTTTCTGAATTAATCATTCGGTCCATGAAACGTCAGAGAACAGAGAGTAAATTAATACCCACACAATGCTGCATTTAATATATGAACAAATGAAAAATGTCACAAATGTCAGTTTACTCTTTTAATAACTATATGAGGAGCTGCATCCAGTCGTTTCTTTAATTATCCGGAAGTCAGCTAATTGTTTTATTAATCAGTCATGTTTATTAACTGTCAAACAACAGAGAAAGAAATAATGCATTTTTTAATCAAAGCTCACTCACAAATATGTGATATTCGGCTCATTGTAGAACAAACGTTGACCAAAAATACTGTTTGTATTATATAGATAAATGAAAAATGTTACAAAAGGTTCATTTATTCTTCGAAATAACTTTTTTTTTATGAGAGCAGCCATTTAGTTTTTTCATCGCAGTTTTTTCATTTAGTTTTTTCATTATAGTCGAATCCACACATAATGTCGGGTAATAGACGGTGAAATGCCCATGATAGAAATATCCAAATAAAACCCACTAATCCTCACATTCAAAAAAACCTAGAGCAGGTGATGGTTTGGATTGATGACTAAATGAATAAAAGTTTTACAGATGAATGTTCTTTAAGGCGGATTATTTCAGGTGTGATGTTTGCCTGTTTTCCACAGAACACTTTCTGGATGGGTCTGGGCTGCAGCACTCTCTTCCTGCTGCCGAGCATCATCCTGGCAGTGAAACTTGCCAAGTTTTACCGCAGGATGGAAACAGAGGACGTTTACGACGAGTGAGTAGTTTATGGTTTTTGGCTTTTCTGTAGTTTATTAGGTTATGATAATAAAGCCTCAATTGGATACTCACCCATTCATGTCCCGGTAATTATAAAAGATAATATAAGCTGTGTTGTAATTTCCAAATGTATATGCTGTACATGGTTGCCTTTTCTCCGCCCTACTCACTGCAAATAATGTCCAAATTAACTGAATGTCAGTTTGTTACAAATATCTGTCTTCAGGTTTCTAATTTAAGGCTTTTAGATGAATAACCTTTCTTTGTTGCAGTTGTTGCTCTGGTTTGTTTATGATTTATTTGTTTCCTTCTCTTTCTTGTAGTTCCTCTGTTTCTGGGACTTGGCATTTTACTTTGTGATAACCATTTCTACTATTTCCATCTTCTACACCCTGTATTTCTTTCTTTCTTTCTTTCTTAGTTTTCTGTTAATTTACTTTCATTTCTTTCCGTCAAGCACTTTGCACTTTACAAAAAAAAAAAAAAGAAAGAAAGAATTCTGCAATGCATTTGTACCTTCATATTTCTTTTTCATGGAACTTTGTCTTCTCTCTTCTTGGACTCATTTGGTCACAGGCTTATTTCTAGCAACTACAATCAGAATCGTTTAATGTTGTCTCAGTTCATCAGTGGCATCTTCTCTCGCCATGTGATGTTTGGTCAATTACAGGGAATTTTCTGGTGCATTTTTCTGTCGTTGAACACTCCAGTAACGTTCTTATTCTGTTGCTGTTTTTTTTTGTGTGTGTGTGTGTGTGTGTGTGTGTATAGCATTGAGACAATTCCCATGAAAACGTAAGACACTCTACTCACCTCCCTCTACTTTTTTGACTTCTATCACTTCCTGCTTCTCTCTGGATCTTGTACATAGAGCTGTTTACTAAATTCTTGGTGCTGGTTAATGTTTTAAGCTCTTATGGTTGGATGGTGTGGCTTCTTGTCATGTGCTACCTTTGAAAAGTGCCCCTTACTGTAAATGAAGGGCTCGTGCAATCATTACATTACAAATCCACCTGTTTTTTTTTTTTTTTGTAAGTTGTATTGTAAATAAAACATAAGGGTTTGTACTATAAAAGAAAAAAGAATCTCTCCTAACATCCTTGCAAAGTTTGGCTACTCAGATGTCTGAATTTTTACTGATCAGCATGCCATGTCTCTCACGTTACATTTTCATCCCTTTTTTTTTTGTGTGTATACAATATTTTGTTTTCAGTATGGAAATTGGTAGTAATGGTTATCATAGTGAGCGCACACAAGGTATCCCAAATCCTATGATGACAAGGTAAACATTTTATTAATCCTTTTGCCTGCATGTGATGGGAGGTGGACGCATGCCTTTTCTTCTCAGACGTAAACACATGGACACACACAGTGCATGGCTTAAAAGCTGATTCACACACACACAACTAGAGGTCAGTGAGTTGGAATAACAAGTAATGGTAGCCTGACTTAAAATATGCATGTTTGTTGTCATTTGCTATGCTTACATCAAAGATCATTATAAATTTGTTGTGCAAATCATTTGTCGTAGGTTTAAGTAAATAATTTTTTTGATTTTTTTTTTTTTTGTGTTTGATTCTAAGAGTTAGATGAGAAGAAGATTGGAGCTGCGGTCCGTAGAGGATCATCTTAATAGAAATAGAAAACGGATGATGATAATAATAATAATTATAATAATAAATTAAATCTGTCTACCAGTGCCCCTAAACTTCTCTATTTCAGACATTTTCTGTCTTTTGAATCACAACTTATAGGAATAAAGACTGTAGTGTCAAATTATTTCTGAAACCAAGCCTAACTATCATCAGTGTTTTAAAGTAATAATCCACCCAACGCTTGTTTCTATCTGAATGTTCCTCTTCACCCTTGTGGTTTTTGGTGAAATTCTTGCTTGAAAATGTTACTGCATGTCCTGGGGAAACATATCATTTGGTTCTAATCACAGATAAAATAAAGAATCATCACATTATTTCACTTATTTTCTATATTCCTAGCACAATTTTAACCCTTTAATGCAGTAGACGAGTGTAACATATAAAATGTCTTATAGTAATAAGCAATAAAAAATATTTCCTGGAATTTAAATACAGTAATTTCTTTAATGGTAATTTATCTAACCAATAACATTATTATAACTTTATTGTCTGTATTGTTACTGAAATTAAAGCCAAACCACATGTTTTTTTTTTCCATGAAATTATTAGGAGTATTAGCAGAATATAATTAGTGTTCATTTGTACAGATTAACATGCAAAATATAGATATATGTCAATATTCTCATCTCATTCTTATAAACAAAGCAAAAAAAAAATCTCAAAGTATATTCCAGATACGTTTGCACAAATATTGACAACTGAGCAAGAAAGAATTTATTGTAAACTGTTTGCTCAGTCAGCATACTTTTGCTACCATTACTTCTGTCGCTGCTGCTGCCAAATGTCCATCAGTGTGGTTTTGGGTGAATGATGATTTTACTAACTCACTGCCTCTTCTGTGCACATACTGGAACGACTGTGTGAAGTGAAACAAGCAAAAAAAAAGATTCCTGTTTCCTCTCATCCGTAGAGTCAGCCAAAGCCCGATGAATGTACACCTGATCATTTTGTTCAGAGAGAGGCAAGCATGTCAAGCTTTGGTGTGATGCTGCTGCTGCTGAGAATCTTTGATTTTCTTAACTTATCTAACTGCATGTTTTACATTTTTTAAGTTGCATTTGGACGGGGATGCGTTTGACCTATCGACCTGCTGCAACAGAGGCAGAGAGCAAAACAGCTGAGTCAAAGGCAAAGACAGACTTTTACTTATTATATACAGTACTTATACTTATTCTACTTATTCCATCACTTCATCCTTTAACCTGAGTGAACTTGATTTTGATTTGAGTGAAATTTAAAAGCTTCAAACAAAATTTTGACTTTTTATTTATTTATATATTTATATATTTTTTACAGTCACATTATAGGTAACAATATTATGTGCATTATGTGGAAAAAAACAGTACACAGTAGGTACAATACAGATATCTTACACAATGTATATGGGAAAAATAAACAAATAAATATAACTAAAGAAAGGAGGATAGCAGACAAATTCAAGGTGGGCGGGCTGAAAAAATGTGAGTTGGTATTGGAACAGGGACTCTTCAAGGCACGTGTCCATATCTGCTCAGGTATTCCCTGACCAAAATCTTTTTCCCATCACCATCTTACATAATCTGTTGAGTTGTTATTCATTAGAATGATGGCCTTTGTATAATTTACTGATGACCCTTTATATGCGTCTATAAAAATCTGTGTCATTGTAGAGGGGAATTTAGAACTAGGGTTTTTAATCTTCTTTTCAAAAAAAATGCCGTACCTAAAAGTACCTATAGAAATCGTGTTGATTAAGGTTGAATACTTGGCATAGAATCTGGAAACTGTCGCGTTCTCCATTCGAGACAATGCCACAGAGAGCAGTGATGCCCTGCTGTGCCCACTGTCTGTATCTATGATCGTACGCAGATGGTTTCAAGTGCGTTTTACAAGCAGGCCATGCTAATATTTTTACTCCTCTATGAAACGGAATTTTTTTACAGTTTCCAACCGTAGATTAATCAAAGAACTGACACACAGATTCTGAAAGTTGAATATTTCTTTAGCCATGCCTGGGTAGCCCAGAATTGATTGTATTGGTGTGTCGATCAGAGAAGCCTCTATGTTTTTCCATTTAGCTTCATAAGTGGAGTTGTTCCAAAGCACTAATGGTTGAGCAGATAGATAATAATCCCTCAGACGTGGTAATGTCATATATCCCTCGAGAACTTTACTCTGGGTCTTTTTTTATTCTATAAATACGTAGAAATAGCCCTGTCCCATTTCCTGAACTGTGTTAAGGAGACCTCTGCTGCCAGTGCTGTGAATAGGTAAAGTAATTTAGGAAGGGTCATCATCTTGATTGACCTTACTCTGTTCACCAAGATAAAGTGGAAGCTTTTGATAAGTAAACGTATGTATGGTAGGTGAGGTGCCAATTATATAAAACTTATATTTGTCTGTCCGTTTTTGGTTTGGGGTGTAGTTGAATGTGTCTGTGTCTTGTGGACATTAAAAGTGTATCCAGAGTACCTCCCCTAGTTATTCAGAATATTCATCAAAATGGATACCCCTGAGCCTGGATCCTGAAGCACCACTAATACTCTAAATCATCCGCATACAGACAAAGTTTGTGTTCCCCCCCCCCCCCCCCCCCCCCCCCCCCCCCCCCCCCCCCATAATTATGTCCTCCAGAGCTGTTTCCTGTCCAATGGCTTGAGCTAAAGGATCAATAAAGAGGTTAAAGAGGGTTGGGCTAAGAGGGAAAACCTCGATGAGGATGTCTACATCCTCGCTGTAGAGCAAAATAATTAGAAAGACTGCCGTTTATTTTAATCCTGGCCAATGGAGACGAATACATGGCAGTCGTGATGTATTGCAGAACCGAATCTGTCCATCGCTTTATACAAAAATCCCCAACCAACAGAACAAAAAGCCTTTTCAGCATGAATTTGAGACATGTTCACTAGTGAGTTGAGTATATGAGGAGTAATAACATGTTTCAAATGATTTCTGAATTCCTTCTGATGTAGTTGATATCGAGGGTGTTTCATTTTAATTTAAATTGTGTTTTCTGCTTATTGATTGCGATTGATCAAGTTCTTGTTGAACTCGTAGAAGAACCATGAAGCTGCAATGCTCTTAATCCAGTTTCCAGAAAAATTTTTTTTTTTTTTTTTTTTTTTTTTTTTTTGCTTTGACATTTTTGCAGGCTATAATTTACCCCCTAAGAAAAGCTTTTGCCATGTCCCACAGTATAGCCGAGCTGACCTCTCTCTGAATTCCTTCTGATGTAGTTGATATCGAGGGTGTTTCATTTTAATTTAAATTGTGTTTTCTGCTTATTGATTGCGATTGATCAAGTTCTTGTTGAACTCGTAGAAGAACCATGAAGCTGCAATGCTCTTAATCCAGTTTCCAGATAAAGCTTTTTTTTTTTTTTTTTTTTTTTTTTTTTTTTTTTTAAGAAAAGCTTTTGCCATGTCCCACAGTATAGCCGAGCTGACCTCTCCATTATTATTATGCTCTAAAGATGACTTAAAGTCCTCCACCATAAATGTCTCGCTATTTATCATCCATGTGTTAAGCCGCCACACAGTTTTCTGTGAGGGTTAGCAAGGTGCAATTTTTTTTTTTTTTTTTGAGAGTTTTAAACTGTTGAGTCAGACTTTTAAAGAGGCACTAGGTAATTTGTTGCACAGTATGACCTTTACAGAGCTTCTTCAGCTGTGGTCAGTAAGATTAACCCCAGCTTAATCCTCTCACCCAAACTTGGTCTCTTCTGTTTTCAAAAAGAAGATGGTTTCAAAATGGCTGTTCACAAACAAATGGCTTTTTTCACATTCGGAAAGAAATCAGCAGCAGTTGATTTGCTGGTTTTCAGGTTCTTGTTCACAGAAGCTTCTTTGGCACAGATTTTTAAAACATGCAATAGCAATTAAATTATTTTTATATGATTTTCAAAACAGCTGCATATCGGATATGAAGCTAGAATTTAAAACAGGTACTGCAATACAAATTAAAAATACCGAAGATTCATGCAAATCCAATCTTCCACGAACCAAATACTCAGCCAGCATTTCAATTTAACATGTTTCCTCAATCTCTGATGACATGGTATGTTCATATTTCATGACTTTCTACAATAGATTTCTCACATACAGCACCTCTAAAAGTCTGTTTTTAGCCGGGCTAAAGCAATAATTTTAATTAAGTCATATGTAAATGTCTCTGACTGAGGCACAGCATTTGGAAAATACACTGAAGTATGTTTGTTAAAATGCAGGATGTCGTTGCCTCTGTTCTGCTCTCTGCCACGTTAGCTGCCTATCCTACTCCTCTTAAATGGCATTTTCACTAAAACAAAAGGCGAAGTTTATTTAACTATCTTTCCTGTTAATGTGTGTGTGTATGTGTGTACGTGCACGTGTGTGTTTTCCAATAGCGTCCCTACCTGTGACACTATGAACAGGTTCCCGCGGGCCTCGGCTCCTCCGAGGCACATTGACTGGTGACAGAGCGCCGGCTCTTGTTTTGGCTCCTGAAAGGTATTTGTAGAGTCAACAAATCTAACATCATTTTATTTTATTTCCTCCTTCCAGTTTTACACCTTTTCCTCAGCCAGCCGTCATGTCATTGTCTGCTGTCATCGCATGTCACTGTCTGTCTCACTCCTCCATTTTAATCCCATTTCTCTAACCCAACTGTCCCACCACTTCTTTACAGCTTGTTTTAGTTCTTTGCTGCTCAGAGTGACTTTGCAGGAAAACCAGCATGGTGAGATTAGCTTATTAATTAATGAACCATGAATGTCTCTATGATATTTGTGTCTCAGTGTTTCGACAGAGTGTGTTAGAAGAGAAATGCTGCACGAGCTTGTCCCTCCTTGCCTTTGTTTCTTTCATTTGTTTGATGCTTATTGAGAGTAATTCAGTCCTAAAGTTACGACACACGCAGAGATCTGTCCTTCCCATTTCATGTCTTCATTAAAATAGTTCTGAATGTTATAATTTTGTACATAAATTCAACGTTTTTCCTCTCTTGCTTCTTGACATCAGTATTTTTCCTGATTTTGCAAGTTCCCACTGATGCTGACAAAACAAATTATTGTTCAAAAACCAAATATTTGGCATTAGCATCAATGGTAAGAGTTAGGGTTGTGTTTTTTGTTTTATCCAACCTAATCTTATACATTTTTAAATAAAGCGTTGCCAATGGTTTAATTAAAATGTAAAATAAAAACTTCACTATACCCGAATTCCAATTGACTTCTTTACTTTCAGAGAACTAGAAGAGACTTGACTGGAACAGAGCTGATTTTAATATTTAAAAGTGCCTTCATTTGTTTCCTCTTGTCTCCATGTTTCGTCATTTACTGACTTTAAAACAATGTCAAATTATTTCCATACACAATCAGCACACATACTGTATGCGTATTGGATTTTATTGCTTAAAATGAATAGTATTATCTGTATTTTTTTTTCTCAAAAATGTCTCTGTGAAGAAAACTTTTGCTTTGTTTGTTTTGCAGCCTTGTAGCTACAAGTAACTGAATTGATTGAATATTTTTATTTAATATGCAACTACATTAAAATTCTGGTTGCATCAATTTATTTAGGGTATAAAAAATATATATATTTCTTTAGTTTTATTTCATTTCTAATTGATATAATGAGTCACATTACATAATGCTGCACATAAATACATGTTTTGAATTAATTGCATCATTTTAAGAATTTTTTTCCTAATTAATTTTATTTGTCTTCACAGTGCCCTTGAAAATCGGAACTAAAATAGTAAGTTTGCCTTTTTTGCATGTTTACAATCTACAATTTACAATCTAGATTGTAGCCTTTGAGTTGAATCTGCTGTGATGAATCCAGTAGCGGGATTATGTGCTGCTCCCTGATCAGTCATAAAGAGCACAGTGTTCTGGAGCCTTTGTTGTTATATGTCAAGTAATTTACGCTCAAATGGAGTCACCAAATTAAACTGTCCCTGTGACAAGTGGAAGAAATATGCAAAAAGAGTACGGCATTTTTGGCAGTTCCATCGAAAATTAACATGTTTATCAGAGTAAATTACAATAATGGAACAAAAGAAAAGAATGAAAATGAACGTTTTGTTTTGTTTTTTATATGTAATAAAGTGGCAGAGGTTTAAGATTAAGGTACTCCCACAGACAGATAAGATATACAAATCACCATGTGAGAGATCGTCTGAGAATTTTTCATTATGTAATCGTTTGTAATGCACACTTCATGTACGTTGCGTGTAGTCTGAATTGTTTAAACAATGTTCATGTTCTTCTTTGGTTTGTTTTTAAGCCATGTGTTTCACAATCCCTCGGACCAGACGGAGCTCAGTAAAAGCCGGACGTCTCCCAAAGAAGGAACAACACACAACAAAAACATACATGTTTTCATCAGTCATCAGCTCAAACAGGCCAATCATAACCTACAGTAAACTCACTGGACCTGCTCACCAGTGAAGACACTCTGGGGATAGAGGTATAGATATAGAACTCTTGTCCGTCAGCATCAATCTGAGCCACAACTTCACAGCACTACTACATGTCTGCGTTTACTCAAAATCAAGCTGAAAAGACACGGGACAAGAGGACGACAAATGCGATGCTTGTTCAATTTCATGTACTTGTTTGTGCTCAAGGAAACTGTGGCTGAAAGTAACCTGAAGGTTGTGGAAAGCAGCTACAAGAAAGACAAAAAAAAATGAAAATGATGATCATGTTCAACTCAAACAAATGTACATGGAAGAAAGAAAGTGCAAATTATCCTGAAATTCAAAGTGTTAAAAAAGCAACACTGTTTTGTTGAAAACTTCATATGTGTTTTTTTAACTTCAGGCTGTATGACTTGAAGGACGTGTGGTACTTTAGTGATCAAACAAATTGTTAAAAATACAAAATAGGTTGCTACAGTCTCGCAAAGCGTCTTGAGTTTCACATCTATGCTGATTTTTAGTGAACTGGAAATGATCAGTTGCCTTTTAGGAGTGTGCCACCCTGGTATTTAGCGGATATCAAGTCTATGATCCTTTGCAAAGAGAAAATCCACCGTCAAGTGGTCTTACACAGTTAAAAAACACCAACCTATGACAAAAATATTTTTTGGTATATTGTTTAAAATGTACAGCTACTTACATGTTGGCAATCCATTTGTTATCACAAAGAATAAAGTGAAAATGTCACATTTTTTGTTAGTTTGTTGAATAATAGACTAGTGGGTCGGACATTAACTCGAAAGCTATTCTTTAATTTACACATACCTGTGGAAAAAGTTGATTATTTTATTATTATATATTATACCTCAACATCCTGTCGTCATGCTGTAATCCTGGACGTTCATCATAGTCCAGTAACAACATTTGTAAGCTACATTACAAAACTATGCTTTTGTACCAGTACAAGCACTTTGGGTGGATTTTCCCTTTAAAACTCGTAAGTATCATTATAAAGTATCAGGATTTTAGATTGTTCCTCCTGTGATAAAGAAGTTATAACATTTTCTTGTTTTCTTAGTGGTGATACCTTAAAAGTGAATTACATTCATAAGCCAAACTTTTATTTAATTTTAACTTTAGTTCTCAGGTGTTTAATAGACTAACATGTTGCATTTTTTTAAATTCCCACAGAAGCTATGGAACAAATGAATGTTTCCGAGAGTTAATGTTTGAAAATAATTGTCTGGTTGACATGGCAAATTGCTGATGCTGTCAGTTTAGTAATAGTGACTGGACAATCCACTCATGGGACAAGGAAGCACTGCCAATCAAATATACACAGAAGAATGAAATAAATATAGTTTGTGTGGCTGATGGAGTGAATACATGCTATAAAAATAATGCCCATAAAAATTAAAAAGAAGGATTTGAAATATCTTGCCATGTTTAACAGTGGATCAAAATCTAATTTAAGTATTAATTCGGACTGCCTGCACGTCATCTATTCGCTGTAATTCTTCAGCCACATTAACACTATGTTTGCTTGATTAGAGTATTATATCTCTAAGCCTTACGTCCATATATGTTCAGTTTAAAAGTAAATGGAGCTATACCCACTTTTCAAAACACCTATACTATTTGCATGAGATTATCATTTTCACCATTTTATTTCCTCCAGTTAAATTGTTAAGATCAGAGGTCTTAAACTCGCGGCCCGTGGGCCAAATTAAGCCCCCCGATTTGAATCAAGTTATAATTAGTTATTTCTATATGGGTTTTTTTTTCCTCTGAAGATTAATTTTGCATCATGAATTCACTTAGCATATCAACACAAATAAGACATTTGTGTTTTTGTTTTTCACTTGACTGGCCCCCTCCTGACCAGACTGGATACTCAGTGGCCCCCACGTCATTTGAGTTTGAGGACCCTGGTTAAGATGGTTATTTTTTAAAGCAGCTGTGTGCAAACTTTGACCAGTCAACAAAAATTTTGTTTTACCAAGTGCTTAATAGTACATGAATCCAAACACTGGATGTTTTCTGGAAGGACAGATACTCAGTAACTGGTTTGAAATGAGGCGTGCTCCTAACTGCACAGTGATGGAACCACTGAATGGAACTATTTATGTGGCGGGAAAAAATAATAATAAATAAGAGTGTACAAATTGTTCAAACTTCAGTTCATTTCAGTTTGTTGTATTTTCACTGCCTGCTCTCTGTTTTGTTTACATTTATGGTGTACAATAATAATTCTTGATATTTTCTGCCATTATGGAAATTATGTCATTTCAAATAAGCATTTTTGAGTGATGGGTGTGGGAAGCCAAAAATGTAAAACTATATTATAAAAGATTAAATGGAATTTGTTCAAATTAAAGTGTGTGTTTTAAGGCTTCATTGTGAAAAAAAACTGAGGGAACTGCAAAACTGGGTTTGTTTGCTACAAAAACAACACTGCACATTCTTCTGATGCACTTCTGCTATTTTCAATGGGTGATGATTATCCTCTTTCATAAGCTGTGTTCTGAGGTTTCACCTGGCACCAAACAGCATTTGAATAATACGCACCAGCAGCAAAACCACATACCAACTCATGGCTGTTTCTAAATGGGCTTATATGTGGGACTGATCAAGTCAAAAACAGAAGCAATGGTTTGGAGATTTTCACAAATTGCTCTTATTCACCGACTTCGGCACAAGTTGTATCGATCCTTGCTTGATGGGTGGAACCTCACACTTGCATAGTGATTGTTGTTTATTTAATTCCATGTTGCAAGATGCTACACATACTTTAATGAATCCATAAGGAAAATAAAGTTGTATTGGACTGCATTTCATGCACAGATGTGAACTGCACATTGGCTTGTGCTTTGATGTAAGGGCATGAGACGCTCGTATTCTCAGACATGTCATGTTTCTTCTTAATTAGGAGGCACATTAGGCAGTCACAAAGAAATACGACCGTGTGCATGACTGCACATACCTTCTGTGGCAACTACAATGCATCAGTCAACATGAGTTGATGAGGTGCACTTCACTCATTTGACTTTATTTTTTTCAGGAATTTCTCCATGTGTGACAGAATGTTCTGTTTTTTACTCCCGGGTAAACATGAACATCACAGTCCATGTGGCCTTTGTTTTGTTCCAACTAATTTGCTTGTTGTCCTCCTTCTCAACTTCTCAAACTAAATTTTATTTAGAGTGTTTATTTTTTCTACGTATCCCGGGTTTCTTTTGTGTCTGCTTTGCCAATAAATAGCAGGGGGGACCCTCGGCTGCACAGCAGTTCTATGTTCCTCCTCTTGCACTCAGGATCCATCTGACACCATGTGGACACAGGCCAGCACTCCACTGCTGCTGCTGCTCGCCTGCTGCCTCTGGACAGCAGAGGGTCAGAGCGACGGCAGCAGGAGACAAAGCATCTGGGATGATCCCATCAAATTCAAGACAAAGGCTAATGAGTTGTGTAACATGGTCATCACCGGTCAGGGGGAATACACCAGGCTGAGGCTGTCATGCCACAGCACCAAGCAGTCCTACTGGTGTGAGTACACGGGGAAGCCTTACACCTGCCGCGCTTACAACAAAAAACCCCGACACTACTTTGTCCAGATGATGTGGGTCCTTCGGAAGCTCTACAACGCCTGCCAGGCACCAAGGCAGATCAAACCTCACATGTGCAGGAAGGCAACTGATGACTCTCAGATGGTCTTTTCATCTGCCTCCTTCTCCCGGTCAAGGCCAGAAACGTCCCCAAGCACAGGAGAAAAACCAGCAGCTCAGGCTGCAAGACCTCAACCTCCACCTGCACCTACCAGCCCTAATTCTGCAAGAAAAGCTGCCACTAAATCCACCTGGGTCCCACCAAGAGTAAAGACCATGCAGAGAACAACTGCACAACCACTGACACCACCTGTGGAGAGCAACGCCAAGAAGGTGGCTCAGCAGTACTGTTGGAGGTCACTTCAACGCATCTGCTCCTTCCTCATTGGGTTGTTTCGGAATTGATGAAAAAGGTATTGGCTTGATGAATGTTTCATGCTGTGTGTCTTCAACCAAAGCACACAATTTTTGTGACTTGGTAGATAAAGAAGAGACTGGTTTTTATATTTATTTATTTTATTTTTTTTACTCAAGATGTTCTCTTGTACCAACAGAATCACGTTCCTGATGCGTGTCTGATAATAACAGCCCTCACAAGAGACGCTGGAGCAGGACGGCAGGCAAAAGGACAGTAACTGTAATACATTTCTAAAAAATCCCTCACTGAAAGTCACATGTCCTCGTCCACTTCTCTGAAATAACCTTGTCACAAGTCACTAAAATGTCACTAACTGACCTGATTGTTTAAGAGCAAAAATACTCTGCATGAAATGATGTGAGGTAAAATAAAGTATTAAACAAAAAACAGGGCTCAGACCAAACAATGTAACAATATCAGTTATTTGTCATTATGTGTGTTCACTAGTATATAATACATCACCATATATATTACCTTGAGTAATAAATGTTTCATTATTATGGTTTAAAACAGTGACAATTAATTTGCAGGTGTGTTTAAAATGCTAATTTATGGAAAATGATTAGCGCCATTATTATTATTATTCTGAATTCTGACTTTAATCTCAGAATTTAAGCCAGTTTTTTTATTATTATTATTTTGTTTCTATATTTTCATGTGGCCCTAATCCGCTTCCATATAATATACTGTATCATTAATGTGAAAAAGGTTTTTTATTATCAAATTAAAAGATAATATTCTCAATTCCCATGTGTTAATGTGCTTCCTTTTTGATCTTTCTCAAAGAGGAATAACACCATTATTCTTTCAGTAAACATTAAAATTCAATCGATTAAAACTATAACATCAAACGGGCAGCAACATTGAAAGTCCTTGCTCCATATAGTGTTTTATATAACAATCATCTGCTATGCCGTGTTTAACCTTTAGGTGTCCCTGTTGCCTCAGTTTCTGACACTGTTTTGTTCAGCGAGTCATTGTCTCATGCAGGGACATCTGGCATGTTTCAAGATATATCAAGTCATATATGTTTTTGGTTATTTGACACACTGTACAACCAGATGGTCCAGTGAATGTCATCAGAGACTCAGTTGCCTTAAATGTCGTCGTGAAGCAGTTGAAGGCAGCACAATCTGCCACAACAGATTTCTGGGAGTCCTGATAATTCATCACAAATCTCTCCCTTGAGAGCATGATGAAATGGTGAGGATGTTTAAGTGACTTTGTTTCACTAATTACTTGACAGTTTACTCAATGTATTTTTTATAAATTAAATCTAAATCTTCAATGTTCCATTATGGCAAAAATATGTTTGGACATTTGCTTTTCTCTATAATTCAGTAAAAATCGGTCAGATCAAGTTCAAATTGTGTGTGTTCTTGTACTTGTTGCTGAGTGAGGACATTTTGGCTGGTCCTTACTTTTTCACCCCTTAAAAGGGCTTTTTCAGGGTTAAGACCTGGTTTTAGGGTTAGGGTTAGAATTGGGTTTAGGGTTACTTCCTCACTTTGAAAGAAGTACAAACGTGTGTGTGCGTGTGCATGTGTGTGTATGTGTGTGCAGGGGAGGGGTCATCCTGCAGCAGCAGTGTTCTGCAGCTGCATGTAGAGGAGACTTTAAACTTTCAGGTGTCAGGAGAGACAAACTGGGTTACTCTGACCTGTTCCGGTGAGTCTTGACCATTTTGCCTCGCATCTGTCAGTTATTGGCATGGTATTGTAGTTTATACATTTGCATTGAATCCATTGATTAACTGTGCCTCTTATTCTTATTATTCTTTCTGGGTGTCACTTAGTAAAATTTAATTTAAATGTTCCAATAATAATCTATTAAATATATAAATATTGTGTTATAATTCATGTATGGTGAAAGTGTAATCAGCTCAATTTTGAGGTACTTGAGAGACTTTTTTAATAGTATGCTACTTTATACTTCTAGAAAATCAGGACATACATCCCTTTGACATCTTTAACCATAGTTACTTCTCATATTGAAATTTTACATGGCAAAAATATAATGAATATGTGATGCAGAAGTTTTGCTAAGTACAGAAACTTCTCTTTTTATTGACAGAATACAATATTTAGTAGCTCTTTAAAATAGGACTGAAAGGAGAGTCTGTGCATGATGGGTGCTTTTTCCTTTGAAAAGTGTAAAAGTATGAGTGATTACCACTTCAGATTTTTTATTCATAAAGGGTCTGAGTTCTGAATTCCACTCTCTAAAATGGTTGTTCTCTTGTTAACTTATCTACTGTAGGATTTTTATTTTATTTTTTTTTTTTGCAGTTGCATGGTCACAGTGATATTCATGTTTAACTTTCTATGCTTGCCATCATTATATTCACATTGACCTTTACTCTGATTATTTTGCCCTTGACTATCTATTGATTTAATGCTTAAAATTCAGTGTGCCACTGGCTTTTATTATATTTAATTTGGTCACATTTCTTATTGAACTGTAACTGTTTATTCAGTATCTTGTGCTGACTATTTAAATAATGTATCTGTAAGAAACCCAGTTGTTTCTTTCTATATAATAATACTATATATATAAATAATACTGAAGCTCTAATAAGGGATTATAATGATTAATTTTTAAGAAAGAAATGAAGGAGATTAGAGCTCTGATATCCAAATCCTAATTTATCATTTTGCCAGGTCTTTTCAGCTGATTTCATGGCTTTTTTTACCAACATCACCATCCTCCTGGTTCTGGCATGCATTTCCCATCAGCTGATGTTGTGCAGCTGTCAGAAGGGACATGTAAAAAGGGGGCGAGGGGGGGACAGAGGTCAACACAAGGACAGATCAGGGCTAAAGTTGGGCCACCAACCTAAATCTGTGACTGCACAGCAAATCAAAGGAAAAGTGGTCACTAAGGACAAGTCTGAGTGTAGGTGGGCTGCAACAGGTGAAGATCTCCTCATCCTCAGTGCCACCTGCAAGAAAGGAGGCAGAAGATTCAGCTGTGAATATGTCGCCAAACCGTCCCTCTGTCCTGAATACGTTTCCAACGTCAACTTTTATTGGAGGCAAATAGTCAGGGCGATGAGGAAGCAACGGAATCTGTGCCAGGACGACGGTGCTCTGATCAAAGCTGGTATGTGCAAGAGAGCAGCCACAGAAGCTCATTTCAGACTCCGTAAAGCTCAGAAGAAGACTATCCCACCTCCACCTCCAGCTACAGCTGTCAAAACATGTCAACATGCAAACAAGAAGTTGGCAGAAGAGTACTGTAATTACTCCTGGTCGAGTTTTTGCACATTCTTTTTTACTATGGTGCAGGATTATGATTGTTAGAAAAGAAAATCTCTGAAAAGCTCTTTCACAATCAAACTTGTTTTATTACAGACTTTATATATGTGCTTGCTGCCTAGTAAAAGGTTAATACCTTTGAAGTAAATTGTACCCCTGTAAATACTTTTGTATCTCTAACAGTGTATTTTTTTATGTTGCTCCACAATTTGCAAGTTTGAGAGAGATTCACAGTACATGTACAGTGCCTTGAGATAATGTATGTTTTGGCACTATGCAAAGCTGCATCACAATCACAAGTTAATAAACAGAGTTCTAACTGCATAAGTAAATATTAATACAAATAACAAAATAAATAGAATTAAAAGGTCAATAAAAGTTTTTGTATTTGTTCTTTTTGGAATTACATCCAACAAAAAACTAAATCACAGACACATAACACAATGTTCTGTTAATGTTTCTTCGTGTAATTTTCCTTATTTTCCCACCATGCTTTAAAAAACAATTAGTAAGGCACCTTTACATTTAAACTGTGTGTTTACTGTATATCAAAACACATCCCATACATGTGTGCACGCACTCCTCCTGAAAAAGGTATTTGCTTGATGATTAGACGCCAGTCACGCTGGCTATTGACTCAGTAATGTAATCAGAGGGAGTATGTGGTTTTTAGAAGCATTAGCCTGCATACTTTGGCATAGAGCCTCCGAATCCACATTCTCTGTGTGAAACAATAAAAACCATCACATGCTCCACTTGCAAAATAAAAGTCAGCAGGGGCAAGGGCAGCAGGGATTTCACTATTGTGTTTGACGTTTTATAGCCTGATCAGTGGAGCTTCAGCGGGGGCTTTTGTGGATATAGATTAATTCACAATGACATTTTACATCAGTCGTACGGTGGTTAGAACTGACGCTTCACAGCAGGAAGGTTTCTCACTTCAAATCCCAGCTCATATGGGATTTTTCTGTGTGGGATTGCCATGCTTCTGCAGATACTACGAGTTCCTCGCACAGTTCAAGATATGCAGATTGGTGTTGGGTTAATTGGAGACTTAATCAGTGGAATTTATGACCCTTAACTAGTTGATGTTGACGGCTGCAATGAACTAAACAAAAAAATGGGTGTATTTCCATTGGATTGAGTTGTGGTAGAGAGCAGTAGACAGTGCAACAACAGTCTCAGAGTGACATGTTGTCACAGCACATCAGCTCATCACACATCGGTGCTCTTAAAGGAACACAGCACATGTTTAGCTGTCAGTCTAGTGGACATTGTCACCTCGTACCAGGCTTGATATGAGGTGACATCATCTGCAATAGTCTCCTTCATTTTTTACGATTACCGCAACAGCCCTGATAGGTATATTCAAATTTTGGATATATTTCCTACTTTCAATCCTTAATTTTGCACAAATTTTTCACTTCTTTCTAAAGTGAAAAACTTGAACTCATCATTTAAACTTGTCAGTCATACCATGCAATGCCGTGTGCCATATTGACTTCAGCTTGGGCAAAAGGTGGCAATCCCAACTAGAGAAGGCAATTTTGTCAGAAAAGAGACAGGATGCATTTTTAATTATCTCTAGCTCTTATATTCTTATGTTCTTTTATATAGGTTTGCTTGTAGAAACTAAATTAAACCAAATAAATTTTACAAAGAAGCAGACCAATCCTCCCTATCATGAGAGCAGCCTGAGGGGTGATTGACTCTCTTCTTCTTCTTCATGATGATTTGAGCTTCATCTCCTGCTGTAACCTAATGTATCACCCACAGCTGAAATCCATCAAACTCACACTCTCAGCAGGTTGCATTCTGGGCCATGCAGGAAAGCCTGCGCTGGTAGAGAAAGCAGAATGAAGCTATGTGAAAGCAAATTAGAGGGAAGTCGCAAAAATCACTGCACGCACACAAGTACATTTAGGGAGGAGAATTCCTTCAAGCCAGCCTGTAAACCAGCAGCTGCTGAAAAGACATGACTTTGATTTTGCTCAAGAGATTGTGAAAGCGAATGTGATGCAAGGCACCATTTAGGCTCAGTAAAACAGTTCTTGTAAAGGCATTTAAAATACCACCTGTTCTTTCCAAATTTCTAAACTTTAAACAGATATAGTCATATGATGGAGTATGGAGGCTGAAGTCTGTTTCACAACTGTCCTCTTAAATGCAAACAAAACAAATAGAAATAGTAATAATACACTAAATATTATAAAGATGTTATTATGATGTTGAAAAATTGTAGTTTTGACCCTGGTCCATTTCAGTGAGCTCCCACCATGACACCCAACTGTGCTCTGCTGCCAATATTCTACTCCATCACAATACTAACGACGTCCAATGAAAAGGCCTCCAGTGACCTGCTGTTAGTCTATACTGCATTAATTTTTCACTGAGAGGACAATATATTGCACACTAGTCCACAAAGAAGCATCAAACACATGGTGCGTGTGTGTGCGTCACTGTTAAAGCAGCAGCAGATCGGCCATCATCAACCCTATAATGAAAATAGATACAGTGCTATAATATTTTATCTGTTTTCTCCTATTTTTCCCATACGAACACATTGTTGGTGTGAAAACCATAACTCGTCATTGTTTTCATTCCAATTTAATTTTAATCATTTAATGCCCTGCGACATTATTTATTCCTTAATTGGACAATTATGTTTTAATCACATTTTATTGCCTATCAATGTTTTTGCGACCCTAATTCATCCTTATTATACTGAAAGGCTTCGGCTGTTTGTTGGGTGAAGAAAACTTCTTGTTGTTTTTCTCCAAAAGATTTGTTTCAGAAAACTGGATGGAATCAGCCAAAGACTCGAAGGAAGCCGGTTGGCGAAAGATTCAGGCAAACAAACAAACAGCATCAATACACAACGTGTTGATGATCCTCAAATAAATAGCAACTGGAGAGTTTTACTTTCAAGACAATGAAAGGTTTTGCTCTCCTTTCTTGTCTGATTCTCCTACAGACAAAGCTCTGCTTTCTTGAGGCAAAACTCTGACTTCTGTGAAATGGAATGGCAATTTATATTTTCATTTGGGGGGGAGTGGATTCTCAGTCTGAGTGTTACCTGTGAGGGTATGTTGATAACAAGAAACCTCCCCCGTCCTCAGATTTCTCACATGATTTCTAGTTTTTCTCTCTTTAGAACTTTTTAAATCATAAAGTGTTTGCTTAAATATCGTCATTCCCGCTTTGCCTGCTGAGCCGAAGCATCCTTCCTGGGACGCCTGTGGTGTGGATGGATGGTGTGTGGTCTCACAAGTGGCCTGACTGCCTGTGGCCCCTTATTGGCTTAGAGATGTGGGCCTTGGTTAAATTGAAACTATGGAAAACACAACCAGGCACCACTGATACTAAGGAGATTTGGCACTGTGTGTGGGTGTGCAAAAAGCCCAGATTACACACTCATATGAATGTGAATGGGTGTTTGGGTCATAAAGAGCTTTACCTAGATTACAAAGAAATGATGGTATTTTACAAAGCAACTCAAACGTTGCTTTGTTAGCACAACATGAGAAGGATGAGTGTGTGTAGTGTGCTGTGACCAAAGAAACGGTTCTCTGGGTGCAGCTTTGAGTGGCCTACAGCTGACAAACATCTTAAAGCCCCTTCTTCAAAAGAGAGACAAGTAAACAATACAATTAGTGCTGAGAGTCAAGAAAACTTAGTGAGCTGGAAAATAATTTCTTTCATTTTTTTTTTTCATTTTTGGTTGTTGTGGAATGAAATGTGACACTGCAGGCTTGTTCACAGCATCTTCCCACAGTGAAAGTGAGCATCCAGCACAGCGAGTGATTTATGACCCACAGAGCTCACAGCCACAGGCTACATACACATTGAGTCATGCTTGTATTGATTAGTAACAGCCAACAAAAACACAACAAAAATAATACAGATCTTTGTGCAAAGTTTTGTTGATGGAAAATGCACCTGTATGTTGCAACATCTGAAAGCAAAAGCAGGGATGATCAAACAAATGCCAATAGTCATACAGTGCACATGTCATATTGCGCTTAACAGTTTAGGATTCTTAGCAGTGTTTATTTAAAAACATAGATTCTCCATAGTCCTGTTTTTTTCATTACTTTATTACTATGCACTTTGCCCCTGTTGTTAGTTTTGTTAACGTTTACAATATTCTGATTTAAGGTTCAGTTAACACATAATTGTATCAAGTGTAACTAAACCACTAAACCACTTTTCCAGGTGAAAACCAGTGTATTTTAATTTTATGGGTATAGCATTGATTCATAACGTATACTATCTAAAGGCACTTTACATGGTAAGCTCAAGACTTCGCAATTATTATAGAGAAACCCAACAGGAACACAATGAGCAAACACTTGCAACAGTGGAGAGGAAAAAAACTCCCTCTTGCCCCAGCACTATTTGGGATTGGTTCCAGTTATTTACTCTTTAAGTAACTCCTTTACTAAAGAATTACCTAAGTCTGATAAATGCATTAAATCTTGAACTGAGGGCCAATTTTGATAACCACTGACACTTGATGAAACTTGTTTACAATAATGTACTTGGATTTTGATGATAATGACATTTTTCTGTCTGACCAAAAAGACTATTTTGCAAACAACGAGTACACTGCATTAAATGTACATTTTTATGTACATCTCAAACAAAATTATATAGTAGCTCAACTGCAATAAAAAGCCCAGACAGCATCATAAATGCAAATTATTGTAACTACTGCATAAAGAGTCTGCAGTTTGTCATTCTGGGTGAATTGTTGGGAATTCATGACTGCAGATGGAGCAGGAGCCTCAAAGGAACAAGTCATGTCTGTTGAATCTGCAATTAGGGAAACTGCACATACATAAAAAAGAAATGAATGTACTGCAAAACCGGTTTTGAACATTTTACTCAAAAAATTCTCAATTTTGATACCACAATTAGAAGACTAAAAATAAAAACGCAAAAAAAAAAAAAAATTCTGTTTTTGACAAATGTCTGAGCTGAGCATATCTAAATTTTATGTAATGCTGTATTGTCTTATTTCCTTTTTTATTGTTATTATTTCTTCATTTCTATGATTTCTATATGTGTACCCCTGGCCCCTACCTCTTTTATATATACTGTACATACACCGACACACACTGTGCTTAACAACCCGTCATAAAAATGAGATAACATACAAATCTTTCCAAATCTGTCTGAAACTTGAAATGTTACTGTTATTCATTTGGTAAAAAACTGAATTCACCTTTTTATACCCAAATTCTCACCCAAAGCTCACTGGACTTCTCTGAGAAGTCAGAAACTAATCAAGCATAATATTCAACCACCAAAACAAATGTTTCTGTTCAGGAATGCCAGTAAATCTTAATCAAGAAATAATAATGTGCTTTACTATTTTTTCTGTTTTTGTAAAAAGGTATATTTGAAAATTCATGGACAGCAATAATAATTATATTTATGCATTAAAAATATATTTTTGGTGATCGCTTGTATATAGTGGTATATTAATATTACAGAAACATAAAAAATATTTTGATTACCGATACTGTCAATTTAGGACAACTGCGGCAATAATCTTACATTGGGTGGTGGACTAATACATTTTTATGTTGTGCTTTGTTTACTTCCGCTATGTGATGGTTTACTTCCGTTTTGTTTTACTTTAATTTCACCGGACACAAAGCTAGCATAGCAGCGTTAGCTCCGTACTCTGCGTGCGAATGTTAAATGGGCGTAGACGGTTGTGTGTTCGTGTGCAAATATTCCACTTTTTTAACGAAGCAGCGATGTCTTCCCTTCAGTACTTGAGAGATTTAATCACCAGGCGACTAACATTTGCTGCCGAAGAAATATTCAGAGGCTTCGAACAAACCGTCATCAAGTACGAGGAAGAGGTGGATCGTCAACGCAAACTGTTGGAGATCGTTTGCAAACCTCGAGTAAAGTTACAGCGAATAGGTCTGTAAAACCATAATGTCTTAATAAACACTAACACCACATAAGAGATTATTCAGTTCTACTGAACATATCAAGAAATATTAATAATGTGCTTTACTATTTTTTTCTTTTTTTGTAAAAAGGTAGAAGCTAAATGGTAAGTACTGTCTGCAGATGAAGGAGGCAGACGCTTAAACACAGTCGTCCTTACAGATGAAGATATTTTTGACAACAGGGACAAAAGAATAACTTTAAATGTTTATTTCTGCACAGTTAGATGGACCGGTTCAGAAACAGAGCTTTTAGAGTCCCGTTTATATTCAAACAATACAGACAGCAATTTGAAACTTTAGATTTTTCTTTAGATGAACTAAACTTTATCGACCTTTGTCTTTTTGTTAGCTCTTTGAAGTATTTATTGCAATAGAGAGGCAGATTTAATAAGATTGTTCTTCTTTCTGCTCCCTTTCATTCAGAATACAGAAATTTTGTGCTATTTTAAATTGTTCTCTCCTTTTTTGAATGAATGAATGAAATAATTAAAAGTAAATAAAATCTACTGACTGTAACACTATTCTTAGAGTAAACAGTTCCCACCCTCCTTGGCTGATTGACAATATATTTTTCTCTCAGTTTCATAGACTTAGATGCATTTGTGGTTCAATAGACGACTTTGGGAGATGCTTGAGAACTTTAAAAAAGGAGAATATGGACAAATACTATATGCAAAGCTTATAAAAAACCAAAAGTTATACTAGAACACAGTACTGTAACACAGTACAGTTTTGAAGATTAAATAAATAATCAAAAGGAATTGGGGAATATTACAAAGTGATTGAGTTCTCTGAGAGTGGTTTTACCAATTGAACCAACCATCAGCTTCAGAAGATCCCTCAAAAATATAAACTAATGAAGAGTCGCCTTGGTCCCATACAAACAAAATTTCTACAAAGAGAATCATACTGGATATACATGTATATACACTACACTAAATGCTACACAAAATCCAGGGTTGAATGGGGAGCTTAGTTTTTCCCCTTTTTTCCTAAGTATTTGAATTCATTTAAAACATGAAAAAATGTTGATTTTGTGATGTCTAGGCACATCATGTGACTGCCACTGTGATCACATGACCACAGGGTATAAAACAGCCCAGGGACATCCATTTTGTATGTTTGCCTTAATGAAGGCCTTGATAGTTGAAACGAGGGCTCCAACAAATGATTATTTTTATAATCGATTAATCTGTTGATTATTGTCTCGATTAATCATTGGCCCATAAAATGTTGAAGAATGTTCAGTGTTTAGTCCAAAACCTTGAAATGATGATGATCTCCAATGTATTGTTTTGTCTACTTACTAAAATATTCAGTTTTAATGATTTCTTTGTTATATGGAGCAAATAAACTGGAAAATATTCCAATTTAAGAAGCTGAAAAATCTGAAAACTTGTTTTAGTTCCAAATAATGCATTATCAAAATACGTAATGATTAAATTAGTAATCAATTGTTTGAGCAATTGTTGTTTTTTTTTTTTTGTTTTTTTTTTTAGATAGGGCTGTTTTATTTACTGTTGATATGATTCAATAGCCATTAAATATTAACTATCATCCTTCTAAGTGCCTCAGATTTCTCAAGTTGCCTTAGACTTTTTGGATTCCTAACTGAAGAGAACTAGAGGAGCTCAATTCACCACAACAAAGTAGCTCTCCTAATGTATTGTTTTGTTTAACCTTTTTAATTGTTTCAGTTTAGCAGTCTGTTTTAAACTAACCAATAGATACTCACTCTGAAGCTAAGCCAGTAGTAACATGTTCTTCGTGTCTCCAGAGCATCTGCAGCAGAATTTTCATAAGGAGGGGGAGGTTCTCAGTGAGCAGCAGCTCTGTAACCAGGTGAGGAACTCCAGTCTGGAACAAGAGGAACCAGAGTCACTACAGCTTAAAGAGGAGCAGGAGGAATTTTGCACCAGTCCGGAGGGAGAGCAGCTTGAGGTGAAGCAGGAGGCTGATACATTAATGTTCACTCCTGATAATAAGGAAAGTGATCACATGATACTAGAACCAGGCAGTGACCACCAGCTCCTCTCTCACAGCTCTCCTGTAGCTGAGAGTCAAGATCAGACAGGAAGCAAACATGTTGACTCTGTGTCTCATAGAAATGTAGAGTCCAAACCACATAAGAGAAGTGAGAGGAAGAATGTAGACAACCGTCGCACATCAGAGACTGAGTCTGAAAGTCACACAGTTAAAAAGTATTTTAAATGTGACAGTTATGGTTTTGCCCATGAGCCTCAACTTGTTAGACATGTGAGAGTCCATACAGGAGATAAACCATTTCCTTGCACAACATGTGCTAAATGTTTTAGAACCAAATGTATGTTGTTGTCTCACATGAGAACTCACACAAATGAGAAGCCATACTCTTGTAAAATGTGTGGTAAGTGTTTTAGGCGGAGTTGGGACTTGGTAGTCCATGAAAGAATTCACACAGGTGAGAAGCCATATATGTGTAAAGCGTGTGGAAAATGTTTTAGAGTAAGAGGTTATTGGAAAACCCACGAATTAACGCACACAGATAAGAAGCCATATTCTTGTAAGATATGTGGAAAGTGTTTTACATTAAAATCCTATTTGTTAAAGCACCAAAAAAAAGCACACAGGTGAGTAGCCATATTCCTGTTAAACAAGTGGAAAGAGTTTTTGACAAAGTAGTGTTTTGATAGTCCATCAGTGGGGAAAAAAAGGTCACACAGGTGAAAACTCATATTTATTGGAAATATGGACAGTGTTTAATTGTTAAGATATAATTGCTTTGGGCTTAAGCATACCTAAATCATACACATGAGAACTCTCACAGGTAAGAAGCTGCACGACTGTAGCACTTGTGGAAACCCACTTGGGAACAGGTCGGGTTTTAAAATGCATTTACGAATCCATTTTATAAGTCATGAAAAGGTTTAACTGTGACACCTCAGGCAAAACATTCTTCAGTGATTATTAGTTGGGAACACATCACTTAGATGTAAAGTCATGTTTTGTGTTAACTGAAGATTGATGCAACTGCAGCTTTTTGTAGGGAAGGATTGTTTTGAGAATCAGTATAACTGCAGCAAGTTGCAGAAGAGCTGCAGAGAATCATACACAGAAGAAACCATTGAGTCTAAACTTCGCACTGAAAATATGTCACAATATCTCTTTGTCATCATCACTGGTTTTGGGTTTTATTAAACCTTTATATTTTTTGTTCTGTCCTTATTATATGATGATTGTCCTTATTAATTGAAACAGACACAATTTCTTCCCTGTTTGATTAATGAACTGACCTCAACATATTTAAAGTTACAGCATGGAAGACCATAAAATGAAGATCTGACATAATAAATCTATTAAAACTCAATCTTGTAATTTATTACACTAACACCTGCAGTTAATATAACAAATGCAAGGTGTAATGAAGGGACTTTGTAAATGGTGGCTGCACTGTTAGTGTTTTGGTCTATTGCATTTTTAATATTTTACATAACATTGAACATAATCGCACAATTTAATAGCAAATGGCACTTAATTTGTAAGTTTGCACAGAACATTTTCAGATTTTCTTTAAAATATTTTTTAATAATTGGTGTTTTGTTTTTAATATTCATAAGGGAGACCAGCAATTAACGCACAATGATGAGAAGCTGTATTGTAAAATATGTGGAAAGTGTTTTACATTAAAAGACTATTTGGTAAGGCACCAAAAAACAGATAAGAAGCCAGTTGGGGAGTATGGAAAGCATGACCCTGAGACAGCAGAGGAAGCAGCTCACCTTCACATCAGCCAGGAAAGGGTGCTGAAACACCACATTCAGCTGGCAAAACCACCATGCCAACTCATGTAAGTCCACTAGGGATGAACGGGCAATTAAAGGTTAAGCGGTTTTCTAGCCATGGGCAGTTCAATCCCCAAACCCCTACCTATGTTAAAACGCCTCCTCTTATGTCAGCATGTTATGTGAATTGTTACTACAATACATGTTAGAACAGTTGGTACAGTACACACTATTTTGTTCTGAGAACATTAGACAGTGGTTTATTGATGTTCTAACCATAAGCTATGATGTTATAATGTGATACTATTTCTGTTTGCTGATGTTGAAACAATACACTTCCATATAAAACACACCACAATAAAAAATTTTTTGCAAAGAACTAATATTTAAAATTATTTTCTTTTTTTGTTTCGTCTTTCTTTCAACATTTTTGCAGAACATTTAAGCAAGAAAATATCTTAATGTCTATCAACGGTTCCCAACATTTTTATTTTTTATTTTTTTTTTCATTTTTAACATTTTCAGACCGTTTACATTTAGCTTCTATTGTTGTTCTGTGTATTTCATTCTACTGTTCTGTATGTTAAGTTTGCATTTTTGATTTTCTCTTTGGTCAAAGCCTGAAAATACTGAAACAAAGATATGCTTCTTTAAGAACTGGAATATTTAGATATGAACATATGACCATCTTTCCACTTTTAATGCGACACAGAGTACTAACGCTGTTAGCTTTTGTGGTGGTGTACTTCCACAGAAGTACAAAAGAAGAGAACATTGTAATAAGACTCAGAGTATGACACACATGGCTCAACAAAACACTTCATTTAATAAACAAACATCCTACAGGACTATGTGATGAGTGTCAAACAGAAGAAATAATTAAGTACATAGTATTTTGTTGCCAGAAGTACACAAGAGAACCAAAACACTGAAGAGAGAAATCAGGAGACGAGAAGATAAAGAGGAGCTGAGCCTTAAGCATGTTATTGATCAGGATGTAGGAAGTTTATTTCGTTTCTCAAAAGTTACTGGCTTGATAAACTGAATTTAGTTTTTTGTATGAAGTTAAGTACTTCGGTCCACACTCCAACAAATTAGGTGGCGGCAATGCACGTTAAAGCTGGTTGCTTCCACCATAAAACGAAAGACGAAGAAGAACTTCCGCTAGGTTAGCTCGTCAATAAAGAGGCGTCTATGAACCTCTTCACAGGACACATTGAGAATGGACAGAGGTATTTATATTTTATATTTTACCTTCGGAGTCTAACTTTTGTTAAACCTTGGGCATTAAAAAGCCCAGAAAAATCGCACTTCCCCAAGTGAAACCGCGGCCATGTCGCAACGGAAGTAACCCAACACAAAGCTAGCAGCGTTAGCTCGTCGATGCTAAATGTGAGATACCGGTGGTGTGTTCATGTGTAAATACTTCAGTTGTTAACAAAGATTCCATGTCTTCTCTTCAGTATTTGAGACATTCAATCACCGAGCGACCATCTGCTGCTGAATAAATATTCATAGGCTTCGAACGGACCGTCATCGCGTAAAGAAGGACTGGATTGTCAGTGCAAACGGCTGGAGATGGTTTGCAAACCCCGAAAATCAAAATGGTCCTAATAAACACTAACAATTGTGTTTGGCTCATACTGGATTTAATGTATTTACCAAAAAAAAATTCAGCAATTCTTCTAAAAGAATAAAACAAAATATGAAATTGTGAATTGTAGAAAAGATGCTTTGACTCTTATTGTGTTCACCATGGTTTGATCAAAGAGAAACTCAAAAATGTGAACTTCATTGAAAACAGTAGAATGTAATACACAGAAAAGTAGAAGTTAAATGGAAAGTGTTGCTATGGTGGTGGAACAGTTGGGTTTATTTACAGCCTGTGAGCTTAGCTCAACTACTTTAAACTAGCTCAGTTTTGTCTTAAACTGGGACACAATGGTCAGACTGGTCCAGACTGGCCAAAATGCTCCACCTGCTAGACTATAACAATAAATTAATAAGGGGTTTAGTAGGTTGTCCAAATTCAGTTCAGTCCCATCTGGACTTGATTAAGGACTTGACTGAATTACCATTTTTTTAATAGCAGAACTTTGCAGTTATAGCGTTAACTTAACCAATAACTATTCAATCCGAAGCTAACCTCCTCATTTTACTTCTATGCCAGTTGCAACCCATTTCTTGTGTCTCTTTGTGTCTGTAGAGCTTGCACAGCAGCATGTCTGTAAAGAGGAGGAGGTTCTCATTGAACAGCAGCTCAATAACCAAGAGAGTACCTCCAGTCTGGACCAAGAGGAACCAGAGTCACTACAGATGAAAGAGGAGCAGGAAGAAATATGCATCAGTCATGAGGAAGAACAGCTTGAAGTGAAGCAGGAGGCTGATACATTAATTTTGACTGCTGATGAGGAGGAAAGAGACCACATGAAACCAGAACCAGACAGTGACCACCAGCTCCTCTCTCACAGCTGTTTTGTAGCTGAGAGTCAAGATCAGACAGGAAGTGATCATGTGGAAAAAAACCTCATTAAGCTTGAGGAAGATGTGGGTCTTCAGTACAGACTGTTCCATATGAAGTGGAGCCCTGTAATAAAGTTACACAGGACAGGTCTGTACAGCCAGGATGTGGCTTCTCTTTTACTTTGTTCTTCTCAAAAAACTGATCGAGATCATTAATAAGGGGTAAATATTCTACTCCATTAACAGTGTCCAGGTCAACAATTAAATCAATCCCTGATAATGCACTGATTACAATTAAAGCAGAAATCGGCCATGAAGGAGTTCCATTTAGAGTAGTACTGAATTAAAAGTTGCACTTTTAATTACATTTGCACAGCATCCACGTGAACTTAAATATGTCCCTTTGTTGATCTAATTTGTCTTTCTTAAACTATAAAGTTGTTTTTTACTAAGCTTAATTTTGACACTAAATGCAATCAAACTTTCTCGTAGGGCTGGGAAATATGACCAAAAACTTATATCACGCTATTTTTCAAAATGTATTTGTTTTCATGTGAATAATGCTATTTTTTTATGCATGAGTGTGAGTGAGTGCTCCAGAGAGCGAGGTGCACTTATGTGTGTCTCCTTGTACTGAGCGGGTGGTCGAGTGAGGGAGAGAGTGGTGCATTTACCTTACCTTTCTGATACGTGCGTCCCACTAAGCTGGTGGAATACATTGCTGATTTCTGCAACTGCTACAACAGTTACTTCTTCAGCTAAGCCCTTCCATTATGGGAGTCTGATTTTTTTTTTTTTTTTTTAGATTTATTTGAAACAAGTTACAGATTTCTGTTTGCTGTAATTATTGAATCTGCAATTGCATTGTTTTATTTGTTTTAAGCAAACTTGTAATCTATCCTTTTTTTCTGTAGAGCTTCCACAGCAGCATGTCTGTAAAGAGGAGGAGGTTCTCACTGAGCAGCAGCTCTGTAACCAGGAGAGGAACTCCAGTCTGGACCAAGAGGAACCAGAGTCACTGCAGATGAAAGAGGAGCAGGAGGAAATCTGCACCAGTCATGAGGAAGAACAGCTTGAAGTGAAGCAGGAGGCTGATACATTAATGTTGTCTGCTGATAATGAGGAAAAAGACCACATGAAACCAGAACCAGACAGTGACCACCAGCTCCTCTCTCACAGCTCTCCTGTAGCTGAGAGTCAAGATCAGACAGGAAGTAACCATGTGGAAAAAAACCTCATTAAGCTTGAGGAAGATGTGGGTCATCAGCACAGACTGTTCCATATGAAGTGGAGCCCTGTAATAAAGTTACACAGGGCAGGTCTGTACAGCCAGGATGTGGCTTCTCTTTTACCTTGTTCTTCCCAAAACATGTTTGTCTGTTTTTCACCATGTCTAGATCTGATTAAGACAATTATAAAGGATAATTCCTCTCCTCTATTAACAGTCTGATGTCAACACTTTCATCACTCCATAGTACCATTCTTAACTGTATTGCAGTATATGAAGATTCATATAATTTAAAAACGTAAATACCAGTTTTCAGTATGAATTGGTATATCGCCCAGTACTGATTTGTAGTAATATAATAAAATATGACTACCCCCTACCCCCTCATTGGTTGACCAGAATAATCATTAGCTGGTGACATTTCATTGGTCATTTAGTTCCTGTGGGGGGAAAAAAAACAAAAAAAACACCAGAAACTCAGTTGGAAGCTGTCTCTTATCAAAATAAAATCAAAACCTATATGGCTGAACCATCCATTGCTTTAATTGGTAAGGGCAGACACATGAAATGTGGATAGACTTATTTGAAACAAGTTACAGATTTTTGTTTGCTGTAATTGTTGAATCTGCAACTGCATTGTTTTATTTGTTTTCAGCAAAGTTGTTATCTGCCCTTTGTGTCTGTAGAGCTTGCCCAGCAGCATGTCTGTAAAAAGGAGGAGGTTCTCACTGAGCAGCAGCTCAGCAACCAGGAGAGGAACTCCAGTCTGGACCAAGAGGAACCAGAGTCACTACAGATGAAAGAGGAGCAGGAGGAAATCTGCACCAGTCATGAGGGAGAACAGCTTGAAGTGAAGCAGGAGGCTGATACATTAATGTTGACTGCTGATGAGGAGGAAAGAGACCACATGAAACCAGAACCAGACAGTGACCACCAGCTCCTCTCTCACAGCTCTCCTGTAGCTGAGAGTCAAGATCAGACGGGAAGCAAACATGTTGACTCTGTGTCTCATAGAAATGTAGAGTCCAAGCCACATAAAAAAAGTGAGGGGCACAAAGTAGACAACTGTCACACATCAGAGATCGAGTCCGAAAGTCACAGAGATAAAAAGATAAAATGTGACACTTGTGGAAAAGGTTTTGCTTTTAAGTCTCTACTTGTTAGACATATGAGTGTCCACACAGGAGAGAAACAGTTTTCTTGCAGAACATGCGCTAAATGTTTTAGAACCAAATTTGATTTGTTGGTTCACACGAGAATTCACACTGGCGAGAAGCCATGTTCCTGTGATATATGTGGAAAGTGTTTTAGGCGAAGTTCAACTTTGACAAAGCACAAAAGAACTCACACAGGGGAGAAACCATATTCATGTGAAACATGTGGAAAGTGTTTTATACAAAAAGAACATTTACTAAGGCACACAAGAACTCACACAGGTGAGAAACCATATTCCTGTAAAACATGTGGAAAGTATTTTAGGCAAGGAGGAGAATTAATGGTCCATGAAAGGTTTCACACAGGTGAGAAGCCATATTCCTGTAAAATATGTGGGAAGTGTTTTAGACTAAGAAATCATTTGATAAGCCACAAAAAAACTCACACAGGTGAGAAGCCATTTCCCTGTGAAACATGTGGAAAATGTTTTAGTCAAATTTGGAGTTTAAAGGTCCATCAAAGAATTCACACAGGTGAGAAGCCATATTCCTGTGTAACATGTGGAAAGGGTTTTAGACAAAGATCAGTTTTGATAGTCCATAGTAGAACTCACACAGGTGAGAAGCCCCATACCTGTAAAACATGTGGAAAGAGTTATAAGCAAAGAACAGACTTGATAGTCCATCAAAGATCTCACACAGGTGAGAAGCCATATTCCTGCAATACATGTGGAAAGTGTTTTAGAGGAAGTTCAACTTTGATAAAGCACATGCGATCTCACACAGAAGAGAAGCCGTTTCCTTGTGAAACATGTGGAAAATGTTTCAGACAGAAATCGGATTTGATAGTCCATACAAGAATTCACACAGGTGAGAAAATGTATTACTGTGAAACATGTGGAAAGTTCTTTTCAAAAAGTTATAGTTTGGTAGTCCATCAAAGGGTTCACACAGGTGAGAAGCCATATTCTTGTGAAACGTGTGGAAAGGTTTTTTCACAAAGATCAAGTTTGACAACTCACCAAAAAAGGTCACACAGGTGAGAACTCTTATTTCCTGGAAACGTGGAAAGTGTTTAACTGTTAAGATATAATTGCTTTGGGCTTAAGCATACCTAAATCATACATGAGAACTCTCACAGGTAAGAAGCTGCACGACTGTAGCACCTGTGGAAACCCATTTGGGAACAGGTCGGGTTTTAAAATGCATTTACGAATCCATTTTACAAGTCATGAAAAGGTTTAATTGTGACACCTCAGGCAAAACATTCTTCAGTGATTAATAGTTGGGAACACATCACTTAGATGTAAAGTTGTGTTTTGTGTAAAGTGAAGATTGATGCAACTGTAGCTTTTTGTAGGAAAGGATTGTTCTGAGAATCAGTATAACCAGCCGTTGCAGAAGAGCTGCAGAGAGTAATTTAGTACACTTACACCTGCAGTTAATTTAACAAATATATGCAAGGTGTAATGAAGGGGACTTTGTAAATGGTGACTGCACTGTTAGTGTTTTAATCTACTGCATTGCAAACTTAACATTGAACATAATCACACAAGACACTTTAATATCAAATGGCACTTAATTGTAGGTTTGCACAGAACATCTTCAGATTTTCTATGAAATATTTTAATAATTGGTGTTTGTTTTTAATAAACACCAATTGTTGAATTGACTGAAAAGTATGAGAGCAGGAAATAATTTACCTAAAATATTATGTAAATATGTGTTATGAGTGCATAATAAAGAATATTAAAGTCAGGCAAGAAACACATCAAAGCTCACAGTTGACCCATGTTAATTTTGTTCTTCAGATGTAGAAACCATTGAACATCTTCTTTTCAAGTGTTCTCATGTCACTATATTCTGACACACGTGATTGGTCATTTCTAAAAATAGACAACATACCTTTGTTTACCTACAATGATATCATATATTACAATAAAAAAAGAGTGGATTCCACTGACACTGTTAACTTGGGCATTTTATGAGGTAAATAACTTTACAGATTACTTCATGTCATTGAAAATAATGGATAAAAACAACAAAAAAGCCAAGAGACTACGCACACCTCTATCTCATTCTCTGCTCACAAGACTAGTTCTACTCCTTTACATTAATTTTATTTTATTTCATTTCATTTCATGTTCATGCATTAGGATGATCCAATTTCATCCACATTATAGTTGTTTGACATGTACCTAATAATAATTATTCATTGATTTCCATCAATGATAGATATTTTACAGAAATATCTATGCGATTTACTGAGACTTGAGACAGAGAGTTAAATGTCGTTAATGTCGTCAAAAAATTAGTACCGGAAGCAAACCATTACACGGCGGAAGTAAACCAACGCAAAGCTAGCAGCGTTAGCACCGTACTCGTCGACACTAAATGCAGGATAACGGTGGTGTGTTCATGTGCAAATATTCCACTTTTTAACGAAGCAGCGATGTCTTCGCTCCAGTATTTGAGAGGTTTAATCACCGAGCGACTAGCTGCTGCTGCCGAAGAAATATTCAGACACGTCGAGAAAACCGTTATCGAGTACGAGGAAGAGGTGGCTCGTCAGCGCAAACTGTTGGAGAGCGTTCGCAAACCTCGATCAACGTTACAGCAAATAGGTCTGTAAAACCAGAATGGTCTTAATAAACACTAACAGGTGTATTTCTGGCTCATATTGGACTTAATTTACCGTGTTTTCGCTATCCATAACATATAACAATTGATTCGGCAGTTCTAAAAGAATAGAACAAAATATGAAATTTTAATTCTAGAAAATATGCTTCGACTTATTTGTGTCCACCAGATTTTGATCAAAATCAGAAAATGAAAAATTCTACTTTCAGAAAAGTAGAATGGAATACACAGAAGAATAGAAGCTAAATGGATAGTGTTGCTATGGTGATGGAACATGGTGATGGTTTATTTACAGCCTGTGAGCTCAGCTCAACAACTACTACTAGCTCAAGTTTTCCCTTAAACAAGGACACAATGTTTAAATGAGTATTAAGTATGGATTTGTAAACGTTCTAAACTTAAGATTATAACAAGATTATAACAATTAAACTTTAATAAGAGGTTTGGGAAGTTGTCCAAATTCAATTCTGCCCCATCTGAACTTGAGTAAGAAGTTGACTGAATTACAATTTTTTAATAGTTTAAATTTTGTAGTCATTTTTTTTAAATTAACCAATCACTTTCAATCTCAACATTCTGAAACTATGCCAGTTGTAACATATTCCTTGTTTCTCTCTGTGTCTAGAGGACGAAGTTCTCACAGAGCAGCAGCTCGGTAACCAGGAGAAGAATCAAGAGGAACCAGAGTCACTGCAGATGAAAGAGGAGCAGGAGGAAATCTGCATCAGTCATGAGGAAGAACAGCTTGAAGTGAAGCAGGAGGCTGATACATTAATGTTGACTGCTGATAATGAGAAAAAAGATCACATGGAACCAGAACCAGACAGTGACTATCAGCTCCTCTCTCACAGCTCTCCTGTAGCTCAGACGGGAAGTGATCATGTGGAAAAAAACGATGAAGATGTGGATCTTCAGCACAGACTGTTCCATATGAAGTGGAGCCCTGTAATAAAGTTACACAGAGCAGGTCTGTACAGCCAAGATGTGGTTTCTCTTTTACTTTGTTCTTCCCCAAAAAAAGTTTTTTTAAATCAGGATCTGATTGAGATAATAAATGAAGAGTAATTTTTTTTTCTCCACAATTAAAGCAGAAATCAGGCATATGTATGCATGGTTTCCATTTAGAGTAGTACTGAAATAAAAGTTGCACTTTTAAATATGTTTGTACAACATCACCATGGACTTAAATGTGTCCCTTTGTTGATCTAATTTGTATTTAAAATATAAACTTTTGTTTTTCACTAAGCTTAATTAGGACCACATCCACATAGAAATGGCACGGAACTAAAACAATCTCTTTCTTTGGCATCGTTTATGGAGACGTCTTTATCTACCCAGAACAACTTAAAATGCTATAGTACATATGCCAGGCCTGTAAGTGGTGCTGTATTGCTCCACCATAAACAGAAGTTATATACATTACAGGTATAATAACAGAAACTGAGACAGATTAAACTGAGTCAGGGGAAAGAAAGGGGGGAAAAAGTTATCATAAAGCAAATAGACCAAACAACAGTGTTGACAACTTGCTAACTCTGTTGCTATATGTAGTGACTTTACAGACCCCCGACGGCCTTATTTGTCTTTGAAAATGTGACTAGCAACAAACCTAGCTGTTTGTGATTTTCTGGTAAAACACTCACCAGTTCTGCTGCACGGGTGAGCTTCATTTAGCTTTAATTACTGTGGGTGAAGAGTCAGTAAACACAGGCTGTAGACACAGAAACACAGTGATGAAACACAGACGAGAACGTGATGTGGATGTGCAGTGCAGCTTACTGTGTGTGTGTGGAAGAATCGCTCATCCGTGTTCATTTAAGTAAAATTGCGTCTGTGGAAATTACATTCCCCCCCCCACCACAATTTTCTATTGTGGTGAAATAAAATGCTAATATCTTCATTTTTTTAATATACCAGTCTTTTTTTCAATTTAATACAGTTTTATTTGTATAGCGCCAAATCACAACATACATTATCTCAAGGCACTGTACATAGTAAGGCCAAAACCTTTACAATATTACAGAGAGAAAAGAAACCCAACAGTGCACACAATTAGCAAAGGCTAGGCATCAGTGGAGAGAATAAAAAACTCCCTTTTAACAGGAAGAAATCTCTGACAGAACCAGACTCAAAGATGTGTGGTCATTTGCCTCGACCGGTTGGAGTGAGAGGAAAATGGGGGACAGAGGAGAGGTGGGGGACAGAAAGCGGGGAGAGAAAGAAAATAAACAAAAATAATATAAAAAAATAAATAACAGTTTTTGGTATGAACAGGCATACAACACAATACTAAATGAACTAAATGAAGTTGGTAAATCATGATATTTTTGAATTTACAACAGAAATCAAAATATGAAACAGTGTCTGCTCTATTCTCTCAGTCAAAATATAAAGTGTTTTGAGTCTGCAGCTGAATTGTTTTATCGTTTTTGTTATGATAATAAGTTATAATCTGTCCTTTGTGTCTGTAGAGCTTCTACAGCAGCATGTCTGTAAAGAGGAGGAGGTTCTCACTGAGCAGCAGTTCTGTAACCAGGAGAGGAACTCCAGTCTGGACCAAGAGGAACCAGAGTCGCTACAGATGAAAGAGGAGCAGGAGGAAATCTTCACCAGTCATGAGGTAGAACAGCTTCAAGTGAAGCAGGAGGCTGATACATTAATGTTGACTGCTGATAATGAGGAAAGTGATAGAAAGTACAAAGTAGACTGCCATACATCAATGACTGAGTCAGAAACTTACACAGAGAAAAGGTCTTTTAAAGTGGATACTTCCCGACTTGTTGCACATAAGAGAGGCCACACAGTAGAGAAACCATTTAGTTGCAGAACATGTCCTAAATGTTTTAGAACCAAATTTGAATTGTTGCTTCACTTGAGAACTCACACTGGTGAGAAGCCATATTCCTGTAAAACATGTGGAAAGTGTTTTAAACAAAGTTCGAACTTGCTAAAACACAACAAAACTCACACAGGTGAGAAACCGTATTCCTGTAAAATATGTGGAAAGTGTTTTAGACAATATTCGCATTTGATTACCCATGAAAAAACTCACACAGTTGAGAAACCTTATTCTTGTGATACCTTTGGGAAGTGTTCTGTAGAAAATTTGGATTTGGTCGGCCATGAAAGAACTCACACATTTGAGAAATTATATTCCTGTGAAACATGTGGAAAGTATTTTAGACAAAGTTCAAATTTGAAGAAGCACAAAAGAACTCACACAGGTGAGACACCATATTCCTGTGAAACATGTGGAAAGTGTTTCAGTCAAAGTTCGAATTTTATAAAGCACAAAAGAACTCACACAGGAGAGCAACCATATCCCTGTGAAATATGTGGAAAGTCTTTTAGTCAAAGTTCAAATTTTATAAAGCACAAAAGAACTCATACCGGAGAGAAACCATATACTTGTAAAACATGTGGGAAGTCTTTTACACAAAGTTCAAATTTGAGAGTCCACGAAAGAACTCACACAGTTGAGAAACCATTTTCCTGCAAAACATGTGGAAAGTGTTTTACACAAAGGTCAAATTTGATAGTCCATGAAAGAACTCACACAGGAGAGAACCATCCCACTGCAGCACCTGTGGAAAGTCATTTCGCAAGAGGTCTGGTTTAAAAAGGCATTTACTTATCCATTTTACAAGTCAATTTTAGGTTTAATTGTGTGGCACTTCAGGAAAAACATCACTGTTTAGCAGTTAAGAACTCATCGCGTACCAGCAAAGTAGTGTTTTGTGTTTACATTTTTGGTAAACAGAAGAAATCATTGACTCTAAACTTCACACTGACAGGACTTATCTGTGTTTATGATTGTTCATCAACATCATTAGTTTTTATTAGACTATTCCTTCTTTTTTAATTTTACCCTTATTATATGAGGATTGTCCTTATCATTGAAACTGTGTTTCTTTTAAACTTGAATTGTTGTCTTTACAGTCCTGGAAATAAAACTTTGAGAGCGAATGCTTAGCTAGTGAACAGATTTGAGCAGATTCCAAGGTACATTCATTTTGTTTAAAATTATTCCCAGCAGCCAGGAAAGTGTTACGTGCACTTGAAAAAAACCCTCCTATCAATTGAAGAGCAGAAACACACAGGTACACTTTCTCATTGAATTCAATGAGAAAGTGTGTGTTTGGGTGCACTTTCGCATTGAATTCAATGAGAAAGTGCACCCAAACTTTTGACCGGTAGTGTAATTCCACTCAAAGACCGCTTGTCTCTCAAGCAGTGCATCCCTAAAAAACCCAAACCATGGGCTCTGGCAGTGTGGGTGAGAGCAGGGACCTGGATGCATGTTCACATTTGAAATTTATTTGGGTTCAGTTATGGAAGTGGGATGTGGGAAGTAAGATGGGGCTGAGGAGTTCAAAAGGGTTCAAAGTTAGGTGAATACATATTCAGCTAGAATAAAAAAAATGCACAGTATTCTGAGTGGATATGTGACAAACTGCATGAAAAATACATGTTTAAAAAAATTAAGTTGTTTTATTTGTCATAGCTGACAATGAGCACAAAAAAGGAAAAACAAATCCTGATTGGGGTTGGCATAATTCATGCATGAAATAATACTTTAAGTTATGTTTATGTTGGGTAGCTGGGTGTGGCTGTCCGTAATAAGAGGCGTAGTGCTAAACAGAAAAGCCCGGTTCACCACCAATTGTAGTTATTTGTGTGAACTGTTGAGTTTCTTTTCTCTCTGTAATATTGTAAAGGTTTTGGCCTTTCTATGTACAGTGCCTTGAGATAATGTATGTTGTGATTTGGCGCTGTATAAATAAAATTTAATTGAATATTAATTTATGAATTGATCAACTGAAATTTATATAAAAATACTGGAGAAGTTGGAAAATACTAAAAAAAAATTTGTGGAAATCTACACGGCCAAAACTATTTTAAGACTCGCATTATATCAGAAAACAGGTTTTTCTTCACAGATACAAGATTGTGTCTACTGAGCTTTTATTGCAGAAAACAATGTATAGAAATAGTGCGTTACTTTTAAACTTTGCTGCCACTTTGTGGTACAACTTCTACCAATCATAATTTCCCCTCCACTTATGACGCAATTTGTTTGACACCAGTTCCCCTCATGCAGAAAAGGGAGGAGGCGATGGACGTATTTATGAGTCAGCAAATGTCTAATAGTGTCCCATTACTTATTGATCGCTGACAGCCGTTCAGCAATTTAGTCAGGATCAGCAGTTCATTGGTAATTAATGAGAGCAGGAGTCGTGAGCAGGGTTCAATAATTCAGTGGCAGTATTGTATTTTTCTGAGCTGCGTTTAGCACATGGTGTGAGCACAAGGTAAACAACTGCTCACTGTGTTTACATCAGGCAAGAAATGAAGCGAATATAAGAAAAACACAAAACCATTTGAAATAAAGATAACATTTTATTTATTTCAAACAAAGCTGGCATTATTGGGTGGACTAAAACACACACACACAAAAATAGACTGTCTATTTATTAGACAGTTTTGATTAAATGATATTTGACGAGGCAAAAATGACAAGCTATTCTTTAGAAATAAGTATGAATTCAATCACCAAAGTCAGAAACAACTGAATCAAACAAGAACTCATCTCACATGTAGCTGTGTCTCGCAGCACCTCATCGTTCACGGCTGCCCAACACACCATTAAACAACATTAATCATTTCCACCACAGAGGTACAGTAAAGCCTTCTGGTAGTCTCCACTTGTGTCCTCCTGCCAAAACAGAAGACAGACATAATTAAGAATTTTATTTGTGTCATAAAATTTACAAGTCTCCTTTTATTGATTACCTCTGTTCAGTGCAAACACCCTTAAGGGATACATTTTACATGTCTCTTTTCTTCCCACTTGTATAGTATACTAACTTTAGACTCACACATTGGACAAACAATCTTCACTGTAGCGTTTGACAAAAATATCCTGTTTATATAAGTTTTTTCCAGCTTCTTATTACTGACATCACAATAGATATAATGATGCTAATAATTTTTAGTAATTTTTTAAATATAAAATGGGCCACATAGAGTAAGTACCTACTTTTGTGTTAAGTCAAGTTAAGTCCAAGTGAGTTGAGTTGAAACCAACACTAAACTTGCTAAGGATGAGATGAGATAAAATTGTATTCATCCCAAAGTTATGTATGCAAAATAATTTAAATTAAGCCACGCTTAGCTTGACTTAGATATGACTTTATTTATCCTAAAGATTGTGCTATGTAGTGCTGTACTGATTTATTTCAAGTTAAATTTAGACCAGTGCTAAATTTGCTTAACATAAGAAAAGAAAAGATCCCAAAAGACACTTTGGTGCCAGATTTTGCTCTAAGGTTATAGTATGTGAAAGAAGTTAAGACTAAATTTGCACTAAGCTAAGCTAATCTATGACTTCATTTAACCCAAAGAAAAAGAAAATTGCTCCAACATTATAGTATGCAAACGAAGTTAAGTTAAGCCAGGTTAAGTAAAAACCAATGCTAAATTTGAACAAGCTAAGCTAAGCTTAACCCTGAGGATTCCTGTGCCAAGAATACAGAAATCCAAAAAATACAGAAACACATAAAAATAAGTAAACATATCAAAGTGAGATGTGACAGCTAACAGAAAAGTTAAAGTCTAAAGTGAGAAACAATACAAGTGAAATGAATACAAAGAATAAAATAGGTCCTAAAGTAAAAAAATGGAAGAAGCAGCAGCGGAAATTACAAATGAGAAGTAATATTACACATAAAGATAAGCTTAACACACAGTATCGTAAATAAAATAATGTACATTATAATAATAGTTAGCATTTTAATACTGTAAGAGATTTTCAAGGTAATATTGTACCTGAAACAATGTCACATGCTTGTAATGTGTTTTAACTCAAGTGAAAGCAGGCACAGTGTTATCTCCTTTTGAATTCATGTATTTTGTTTTAACTGATTTAATTTACAGAAATGGGTTTACATTTTCACTGGGTTGCTGAGAACTCTTTTTCCCAGGTGGGAGATTTTACTGACTGAGATTTTGACTGGTCATCCAGGCGAGAAAAGTGCAATAAAAATACCGACTATTGACTGAGTGTCCTTGATTTATCAGACTGTCAGACAACAGTTGAATGAGAAACAGCCGTGCACAGATTCTTTCTCTCGGCGGCTCATAATTTCAGTCTGAACGGTGACGTATAGTCGCTGTTCTGCAAAAGTCTCAGGGCACCAGCTTTGTTATTTCTGTGTCTGTCAAATTCTGTGATCATTGACGTTTGGATTGATGTGACAGAAATTTGGTCTTTTATATTTTCAAACTGTCACTGAGTATGAAATGCTCAGGCATATATTGAATAAACCTGGCACAATAGATATTTATAATACATATAATAATATTAGGTATTATTAATAATTATAGGTATTAATAGTACTAGTAGCATTAACATTAATGAGGGATTTGCTCCAGATTTAACCCACATTATGGACATTTTTGTCCATTTTGGCAAAAATTTCCTTTGGTCATCATTCTGGCTGTGTTAGTGCATATGGTACATTTGTTTGACAAATTTTGGAATTTAAATTTTACTTTTTCTAATAGATCAATAGAACACTGTTGTTCATTGGACTATAAAGGGGAAATGGTAGATTTGGTTGGTGAACAGTTAAAATTACAAATTTTACTATTGTCCTCAAAAATGAAACCCTAACATCACAGAATGCATGATTATAAATAAATGTAAAAAAAATGGTTTTAATGGGACATTTTTGTCCTCAAATGACTTAAGAGGGTAGTACATTTTAAATATGATGCTAAACAAACTAATAATGGATCAAATCTACATGTATATTTAGGCTAAACTGATTTTCAAGGTAAAAAAACAAAAAAAATGTTAAAGGAAAATATGTTTTTCATAAAAATATTAGCATTGTGTAATCAAACTGTAATTTAAAGGGTTGAAAATCCTAATAATTATACAGTATTTGATAGTTTTCATCAGGACTGAAGCTGATCAAAAGCTTTAATCCAAAATAGCTGAAACAATAATAATATATCAGTTTTTGGAAGTGGACATTTTAAAGGGTAAGTGTATTTTAAAACTCATGCTACACAAAAACTAAATAATGCATCAAAGTCAATATTTTGGCTACTCTTACACATATTTAAGACTGATTCAAACAAATCCTCCAACCACTCAACATTTGTTATATGGAAAATAACATTTTGTTTTGTTTAGTTTTTTGAATAAATAACCAAAGTGAATGCTTGGTATTTTTGAACAGAGCTGAAGTTGTTCAAGAGATTTTTGTAGAAAATAAAGCAGAAAACAAATTTCAGTTATGTTTTTTGGAAGTGGACATTTTTATCCTGTATTGAATTAAGTGGAAAGTAAATGAAACTGTTGCCTGAGGCTAAACAGAACCAGGGTCATGCTGTTGTTCAAGTAGGTCACATTGAATTACTTCACACTTTAACCTGGAGAAGATGCTTTGTTTTTGAAAAATGTGTTATTTTAAAATGTGCTCTAATAAAGTGATTGAGAAATAATTATACTGTATGGTCATTACGGCGTCACTAACAACAAAACTAACGGTGTCCTTAGACTTTTACACTGTAGATACGGAGAAATATTGGTTTTCTTTTCTTTCGAGTCAGCTAAGAATGAGAATTCTGAGAGGAATGTAAAAAAAAGGGAAGAGGAAGGAATATTAAAATGATCTTTCTGAAAACTTGACAATTTGATAGCCCCACATCTACAACTTTAAACTATTAACCTGCCATTATTATGGGAGAAAGAAACCCTGTCTGACAACAACAATTACTCAGGCCAAATGTGTAAAATTGTCCCTAAAGTACAGTGGGAATCACTAACTGCTGCAGCCAAAGCAGCACTTAATAACACATCCACTGTGCTAACACAGCTGTTGTCCTGCAGCCCATTTACTGCCCAACAATACTCATGAAATGTCTCTGTCTGTTATGCATCAACACTCACCGTCCACTTTATTAGGTACACCTGTACAACCCCTGCTTATTGCTAATATCGAATCAGCCAATCACATGGCAGCAGCTCAATGCATTAAAGTTTGTAGACAAGACGACCTGTTGACACTGAAACCAAGCATGAGACTGAGGCAGAAATGTGATTTAAGGTGATTTCACTGAATGTGATGTGGTTTGTTGTTATTGCAGAAACTGCTCATCTACTGGGATTTTTAAGCACAACCTTAAACATCCAGTGAGCAGAAGTTGTTTATATAATTCAAAAAGATGAAAAGGCAACAGTAATTTAAACAGTAATTCAAATAATGACTTTTTACAACTAAGGTGTTCTGAAGATCATCAGTGTGCACGCCACATTGTGTGCCTAATAAAGTGGCCAGCAAGTGTATATTGATGCTGGTCAGTGATATTTTCTGTGTTGCTCTGCATGCTCTAATGTACAGTGATGTGGAAATTAGTTGCTCCCATTTCAGAACAACAACAATAACAAACTAAGTGAAATGAGCAGCAGCTATTTTGGTTAACGCTGTGAAAATGAGAAGTCATTAAAGTGAAATCTATTGGTGTCAGCAGGACAAAAAAGAGAAGGGAAAAAAAACAGGGTTTTAAATCTACTAGAACTGTAAAAATAGATCTAAAGTAGCTATGTTTTACTGCATCATTTTTAAAATAATGTCTTATTTATCTATTCATTGATTTGTCATTGCACTAAAGGATGGCAATAATTCCTCTCTGCGGAAACATCTGGTCCCGGGAGAATAGAGTAATTCACTTCAGCTCGTATGAAAAGCGAGAAAAGTCTCATTGCACTGAACAGGGCATTTGACGTAAATCACCGAGCTTCACTCTGTCGCTGCATTGACACGAGTGACACACAACACACAGTCATAACCACAGTGACGAGCACTTAAAGGCCTGCAGAGGATGTTCAGCAGAACAGGAGGAAAAACGTCACGTTACATCACGTTGTACCGAAACTATGCTTAACGCATGCTGTAAAAACCTCACATTGTGAAACAATACTGAGGAAGTCAGCGCGCGCATGTGTGTGTGTGTGTGTGTGAGCCGTACCTGGACGGTGGTGTACAGAGACTCTCCGTACATCTTTTTGAAACGGTCCCTGATGTCCAACATGTCCACCTCACTCCTGGACACCAGAATCCTCATCAGGGTGTCGTCATCAGTCCCAGCACGCTGGACACAGAAATAAAATCCAGCAGTGACACCTGAAGTTAATGTCAGGTCACATTTTTAAATCTCTATACCATATAAGTGTAGGTCAAACTTACCCATGTTATATGTAATGTTATACCTACAGTATGTAGGTATACATGTCATGTCTGGGGCTGCATATTAATTTATTCACATATTCTCTTAGAAATAAGTCTGAGTCTATATTTGTCTTTGCTTTGCATTCAGGTTATGTGACTTTGAAAAAATAAATAAAACTGTATGTTGAAAAGGAAAGTTACAAAGTTACTCAGTGACCCACCCTCATAGATTTATAAAGGCTTTCAGCGAAATATTCCGGGACACTTCTGGCACATTTAACTGTGGAGGAAATAAAACACAAGATTTGTCATAATAGTGCCGTTTGTTTACTGTTTATGTGCTACATGCTCTGCAGTTTTCCTCATATCAATTTGGCCTTTGTCTCTTGTTTATGATCAACCACAAAACTCATGGATCTTACCAACAGCGAGTAGTAAGTTCTCTAAATTCCCAATGGTCTCTCCTTTAATGCTGTCCTCAATGTCAGAGCCACAGAGCTTCCTGTACACATCAAATACTACAAGAAAACAAACAAAAAACACTGAAACACTGAAATGTATCTTGTATTTTTATTCAACAATAATATTATTGAAGATTAATGAACATTATTGAAGATTAATGTATTAATATAGGTGGTAATCAGATTACTGTTACATTAAGTGATGGTATTACAGGTCTGTTGTGGTTTATATGACAGTCAACACAGATTATATTTCCAGTTTTGAGTTATTTTACAGTTTTTATCTTATTTTATTGCTGTTCACTACACTGACTTTATTACATTAATTTGTGTGTCCCCTGTTAAACATAATGTCAGTCTGTTTTGATGAAGGGATTTATTTATAAAATTCGTTATTAGAACATTTAATATTAGAACTCTTGTTGCCTGAACCTTAATAACAGAAATGTGAGGTCAAAAATGCATCTGCGTCATTATGGGAACACTGACGTGGGTTGTTTATGAGGTCTTTGGGCCTGACTTCTGACTTCATTTTTATCTGAACTCTGAGGTGTTTTTGGACACTCGGGTCCCTCCACTTTAATTTTTCAGTGACTTGAACACTCTGTCGGCCAGTTCCCTCTCTGGCATCTCCTCACAGTGAGAAGGTTTGAGCCTCAGGACTTTAGTTCTTTACACTTTAATAAACTCTGTTGCTTCCCTGGTTCTTTGTCATGTTGTCTGTGAATTGTGTGTTGTTTACAGTGGACAAGCTTTGGTCTCTGCTGCACACCGTGTTTCAGCATTCCAATTTCATATTTTAGTTCATTAACCATAGAATAAAAATAGAATAATAAATGACTGGATGCATTCTTATTACTGTGATGTTTTAATATTAGTTGAAATCCATTTTTAAAATCAAATACTTGTAGTACTTACTTTAATTTGGAAGTAACAAGTTGTTTAAAGGTTCAATGTAACAAATGGGATGATTTATTGGCATTAATTAAATATACTAGCCACAAATATGAACGTAAAAGTTTATAATTAGTTTAAAATAGAGAAAAAAAAAAGATTTGGTTTTTACATCCTTAGAAAAAACCTTTTACATTCAAAATACTAGTATAATAGTTTGTCTATAGAGCAGGTGAGTGACAACAGTCATATTTAATTAAACAGACACAAACAAACTCACCTTTCCTGAGATGCTCGGCGCTCCTGTTGCCAAAAATTGTGATGAATTTTTCCTCATCTGTGCCAAACCTGCCTTCACCCGCAGCATACAAGTCCTGATCACACACACACACACACACACACACAGAGAGATGCAGTAGTTTGTGTTGACAGGATTTATGTTGGCAGGATTTGACTGGAGAAATGATGCGAGACCTTGTACTGTGTGAAAACAACATGACTGAAATTATTTTCCCCTTTTCTCTGCTGTTACAGATAATCTTGGGATTTTAGGGCCAAATACTTTCCTCATTATTAAATAAATAACTTCAATAATCCCATCATCCATTCTACAACTTAATGCTTACCTGTATTGGATCCCAATTCACAGCTTAATATGAGAAATGAGAAATGGTTTACAGGAAACAAAATGTTCCAGTTCCGCCCGAAGGTTAATGAATTTATTCTATTCACAGATTCGGTCACAGCTTTCTTGGCCTTTAGCTTCGCTGCACTTTTGTGAGCAGCTGATCAAATCCTCAACAAAATGACATTTAAAAGACGACAACGCAATAAAGATAAATCTATTATATGGTGCAGCAGTTATCCGCTTTCTGAATTCTCCATATTTATGCTTTTTTTAATCCACAGTCTTATGGTTTATGGATGGTACAGTGATTTCTTTTGCTCTTCATGAAAGAAAATGGGCACAAATATGGTCTTTGTGTCAATAATTAAACATCCAGTGTGTGTAATGTTTAGGGGGAGGGGTTATTGTCAGGAATTAAATAAACTATATGCAAGTATGTTTGTATAGGTGTATCATTGTGTTGCGACTGAATGAAAACATTTAAGCACACGTTTACTGTGCAAGATAAGAAGAACGGCATTTATTTTTGATATTATGAGACCATCATAGTTTGTCACAATCTGTAGTCTCACCATTCGGTGTCACTAATTCCTACACACTAGACTTTTAAATCGCGGTGACATTTCAGGTGTACTGCATGGAGCAAAGAACTACAGATCCTGCCATGTTTTTCTTCTTCTTACCTTAGCGTCTTTCTCGATGTTGCTCTCGTCAACTTTCTCCTCTCTGCTCCCCTGACAGACAGACAGACAGACAGACAGTCGTACACAGACAGGTGGACAAACAGAAAGCAAAAGTAGGTTATTGTGGATGGAGGCAGAGGGAACGCGAGTCTCTCTCATCCCCCTGAAGACTAAATTACTCGTCAAGTGTCCCGGAACCACGAAGATTACATTTCTGTCTGTGAATCAAAACACATTATAGAAACCAACTGGAGTGTGTTGCCATGTCATCCCCCCCCCACCCCCACCCAACCCTCCTCCCATCCCCGAGCTCACACCTAAACCTCATGACTTTGTAATGGTGTCACCACAGGTTCTCATTATCAGAAAAGGAAATGTCAGTCTTTCCAGCAGCTCCAGTCTCTACCTGCAGCAGGATCACTAGGAGTTTCTGATAGTTCCCAGAGGTGTCGTCGCAGATATCTTTCTCCAGCTTGCTGCCAAACTCTAGGGGAAAGGAGAGAAGAGGGGTGGAAGATTGCTTTACACTTCTTGGTCACAACACTCACTAATGGATGCAATCAACCCCAGTGGGCTGTCTGTCTTCTGTTTTGCAGGAGGATCTCTGACAGCAGAGATTTGATTACTTGGCTGAGACACAGTGTGGCCTTCTTTCTCTCTTGATCAAATAAATTGGCTTCTTTGCCTTTGGATCTTTTTGCTGTCACATTGTTTTCCATTGTGGTTTGTGGCTGTTTAAACGCCGCTATTCAGGATGTTTGTAGCATGAACAATTAATAAGAGGAAAGTGTACTGAGTAATCAAAAGACTGAACTCTGTGAACCATGACGTGGCTCTGACAGGTTAAATTTAAAAGTTTGAAATACTTTTTTTTTTTTTTTTTGTTAAATGAACATTGGGAAGAAATGTAAGACCAATTTTATGGCACAAAACAAAAACAAGCAAAAACATTCAGGTGTTATTTTGTTAGGTCTGCTATCTGTTTGATTTATTATCAATTATTTAAAAAAAAAGTAACCATTTGTGTTTAGGTTTTCAAATTCTAACAGCATGAAAAAATATCCTGCTGCCCATGTGTAACCATTTGTAGGCCTTTTGAAAGAATGATTGAATACCTTGTTTTCACGTTTAATGGACTCAGAGCCTTTTAATACATTTTAAGGATCCATGGGAACCCTGAGGTTGTGAAGTCAAAGGAAGCAGCACCAGAGGTGTGTTTTGGGGAAAAAAGTTCATTTTCTACTCTGCAAAAACACTCCAAACTATGTGAATTTAAGATTTTACATTCATCGTATGCTTTAGGCAAAATTTAATTAAAGTGTGAATTTTTGTAATACAAAAAATAGATTTTGACATGGGAGAAGTCTGTTTGAGTTCTTTGCTCCCTGAAATCATTATAATTTCCTGAAACCTAAACAACAAAGGTCCCTGAACACAGCTAATGTATATTTAGTCTTCCTTCTTGTTCCAGGAAGCAGCAATTGACACCGATAAGAACGCAGGTACTTTTTCCTCAGGTCCTTTTTCTCAGAGCCACAATAAGCACCTCTCTAATGTCAAGAGCTTATTATGGCACAACAACAGCTCCTGACAGCACATGGAGATAACAGAGGAGAAGGAAGATGTTAATCCTCTGACGCAGCAAAACTACATTTTCAGAGTGTTGTACTGAAAAGCTGACATCCGATGAATTACATTACTTTAACTGTCAACTTGAGAATGAAGAAGGAGGAGAAAAAAGGCTGCAGCTTGTAAATCAAGTTGCCATTTTTTCATAAGAATTGATCCCCAGTGTTCAAGCAAATAACATAGTGAAAGCAGGGCTTATAAAGAGAGGATCAATATAACTGAAGATGGGGGGAACGCTTCTTTTATTGTCATTACTCAGTTTTTGTCAACATAATGACATGTTTAAGCCAAAGGTTTATTTTTATGCTTGGATAAAGTTGCCACTGGAGGGCATAGATTAAGGTGTCTTGCCAGTTACCAAAAAGAGAAAATACTTTGGTTTCTCCTTCTTGAGGACAATTTAAAACATTTTTTTCATAACGCACGTAAAAGCAACCTTTGCCTCTCTCTCTCTTTCACAGCTAAGTATAAGTCACCTTTCTTGTACACTTTGGCAATTTCTTTAATCTGCTCGCCGGTCCTGGAGGCCAGGATCTCAATCAGCACATCATCATTAGTCCCGGCGCCCTGAGAACCAAAGACAATATTTGGAATGAAACAACACAGATACTTGTGGCAGTGTGTTCTCATAACAACCTTATCTGGTATCATTTTATCCCAAACAATGGTCTGTAAAGTGAGATAAAAAAAATAAATGGTTAACAATAAAATATTTTGGAAAACGTGTAAAAAAAGAGGTAGTGAGGTCTGCACTGATCTGCACTGGCATGCAAATGTGTGTGGGTTTTTATTAAAAAAAGAAAGTAGGTAAAGGTTCCACAGATACTTTTCCCTCTGAACTTTATGACCCTTGAATTACTGAATAAAACTAATTCAAAATAGGACTATAAAATAAGACAAAAGTATGAAAGACTTAAGATGCTAACAGTAAAATTTTCAGTGAAATGTAACACTAAAGAGTCAGTTTAAACATTGAAAATGCCCTCACAAATAATATTACATCTAAGTCTTTTACTGGCAGTTTTAAGATAAGAATTAAATCTTATCCAGTGTTAACACTGTACTTTACTAATTCCTGTATACTGTAATTGTACTTATTCCATAGATACAAACTTTCTACATTGTATTCTTTTTTAAATTATTTTCATTTCTTATTTTTTCTATATTTTGTATCTCTAGATGTTATTTCCCTTTTCTCTTTATTATCTGTGGTGCGGTAATTTCCTTCACTTCTCTTACCTCATTGTATCTTATCTTATAAGTGTACTGTATATGTATGGATCCATACATATACAGCTTTCAACAGGCATAGTAGGTAGGGAAAGTATTTGGACCCAGCGCTTTGACACAGGATGACTAACTTCACACTGATGGAAATTGAGCAAAATATTACATACAAAATTGTCAAGGTGATACCGAAAACAGAAAACAAAAATTGAAAATGGTTCCATCTGCCCAAACTGTCTGAAGAGAGTAAAATGGTGTTTATGTCTCCAGACTGGCTCTAATGAAAAATATCATTAACCTCTGGTCTCTGAAATATAGACCTGAGGCAGATACAGGGAGAGAAGGATACGATTCTGCAATTTAAGTAAAGGATTCTACATGACAAATTATTTTCATTATGGAGGTTCCTGTAGTTAAATGTAACAACTCAATAATTGCACTTTAGCTGTTATTTGTTCAATTAAGCATGAAATATTTTCCCATATCTTACAATAAAGTCATGCTATAAGACATTTGTTGTTGTTGTTGACTCCTAAGTGAACAACAACAAAATCCTGTTTAGAGTTCTGTTCTTCCTACATTTGTTTAATCTTCCAGTAATAATATGTAAATTGGCTCAGTCTGTGTGGTTGTGCTTGTTTGTGACATGCTTTTGTAGTAATATGAATCTTTTGTTCATCAAACTAACTGGCTCGTGTCCTTGCATTTGATCTTTATTTTCCTGAATCTGACAATTGTCTCTGGCATTATCGAGCTTTTAGAGTCTAATAAGAAGCTGCAGCTGTTGGAGGGTAAAAGGTACAACGATGGTTTTTATCTTTTAAAAAGAAATAGCAACAATGAAAATGATAAACAATGCTGTCTGATTATATTTTGTGACCACTTAGGAACAAAAGGGTTCTGCAAACACAACCTGAGCACTGGCCTCCCATTTAGACATCCTGCAGATAATATCAGCGTTAGTTTTTATTTGGAGCCAGGATTCTTTTTAAACTCATAAACTGTATTTAATTTAATATGGTCGAGGGGAGTGGTTCTAAAACTTTTGATACCAAAAATATTGAGCTCTTGAAGTAACAACTATGGACTTTTCACAGGAGGCAGATTTATTCCTTATAAGATAATCTGCTCTCTCATCATCCTCCTCTTCCTCACATATACATCACACACTAGTATAGTGAAATATGTTTAAGATGGAGCGAGAGATAAGTTGACTCTAATTATTATTATTTAATTTATTAGATTTTTGTTGTTTCATTTTCTATGCAATATGCCAAAATTCCTTAGCTCCACTCTGATCACATACCCTGGTTTATACAGTAGAACAGTATTTCTGCTGTTCCTCTTAAGTACCACGAGAGGAAGCTCACGTACCACTGGTGGTACATGTACAACAGTTTGAGAACCATGGGTCAAGGGTAAAAAAAAAAATCTGTCATATTTTCATTGCACTTCATGCTTTGTACTCTTACTATCATGTAGTGTAATTAATGTTTATCACTTATTTCTCTTTGTACAATAACAACTGTGTGACAATAATGTATAGATTAAGTTAAAATAAATCTAAGACTGAATAAATCAGCAGGCTGTAATGCCAGAGAAAAAGAGTCTGCAGTAGAGCTGCAGTAGTAGTAATAGAGATCATTTCTTATACTTGATAAATTTTTATTAAAAAGTTTATTATGGAGTTTAACCACCTTGTCAAAAAAGTAGACGTTTATTTTAGTTTGTTTTGGGGTTTTTTACAAAGGCTATGGACAGACCAACAACATCTGGCATCTGTCTCCTCAAATAAACCATGTGGACATGTGTCAAATGGCTTATCAACATGAAACAGGTTGTTCTCCTGGCAGACTTTTAAAGTCATGGGTTTAAGTAACAGCATCAATAATGGCTGAGTTCCATTTCTGAGTTCCAGTGCCAGGATGCCTGTATCTGCTGGTTTTATTGGGAACAGAAGACAAGGCATGTCTTTACAGCGAGTTGAAATGTCTGCTGTGACAAAAGTCTATTGCTTGGAACATCTGTGCAGAGACAGAGACCAGTTTTGTCTGGTTTTATTGCATTTGCATACAAAAATCCTGCAGTCAGTGTGAAGTGCAGCATCTTAGGAAACTTACCTTGATAGCCTTGTGCAGTTGAGTGGCATCGTATAAGATGGGCGGGGTCATCAGGGCCGTGATCAGACACTCGAACAGGCCGCCGAGCTCCGATTTCAGTGTACTGACCAAATCCTGTGGCCAAATGAGGATTGATGACAAGAGGAAGAAAAACAATAGTAATTGAGTTTGTATAGAGTTTGCCTTTGCATCGTTTACATGTTGTGACAATTGAGGAAGCAGAAAGACTGGCATTGTGTAGTCAGCTCATACCTAAAGCCTTTAATTGCTTTCTGTATTTTATGAAGCCTTTGATTTCATGAGCCCTTATCCAAGTAAACCTAATGTAAATGTAATCAGGATCGGTCAAATGCAAAGTTGTACTTTAGATCCTGAAAGGTGTTTTAACATAAAAATTCATTGTTTGCTTGCTGTATTTCGATAAGACATGGATAAAAATGATTCGGATTATGTGCAAAAATAAAAAGAGGCTTTTCAGGCTTCCTATGTCAGAGAGAGGACGAGGTAGTATGTAACATTTCACAGCACCCTTGTAATTTTCAGAGGAACTTGTTAACAATTATTAAAAGAGATGAACTGCTGGAATGTTTATGTATGTCCTTAAAGGACCAGTGTGTAAGAAGTGGTGACATCTAATGTTCTCCTGGCCAGAAAGGTTGTCATATGAATTTGTTTATGTCATAAGCTTCCACTTTAAAATGTAAAATTCAAGCTCTGGCTGCTTTTTTGTCTGCGTAAACATGACAGCTAGCACAAGAGGACAGCCTCTGTTCTCCAAGGTCCCTACCTAAAGCACATACTAAAGCTTACACTTCTTTTATTATGCACTTATTCAAACAATAATTATATGTCAAATAATCCCTTTCAGCCAATAAACAATTCTAAATGTTACACACTAAATCTTTAGCAACTAATCAAATACCACATCTGAGTGATTGATTTCTGTGTGATTTAAATCGATCATATACAACTTTTACAAACTCCTACAAAGATTAAAGGCATATATCTTTCTCATCATGTGGGTCTGTATGTACAAGAAACTCATTAGATCCTTTGAGCCAGTGTCTCCTAAACCCTCTATAAGGGGACCCACTTTGTAAAGATGGCAGATTATCATGAAAAAAATAACAAATGTAAACCACCACAAGACCAAAATGTCACAACTTCTGCTAAAATATAAGCCAGTTCCTTAAATTCTGGTCAGTTAGTCAGATTGGGTTAGTGAGGGAAATTTCCGATATAGATCAAAAAAATTTACATTGTCTTTTAGTTGTTGTTTTAGTAGTTAGCGGATTCCACATGGCCCAAAATTAATAAAATGAATTTAAAGTCAATTTACGGCTATATATCTGTAACATTTAATATCATTTTGAATTGGTAAACAAATAATTTTTCAAGAGGTTTGGTAAATTAACTACAACTTCATTTTATGCATGTTATTTAAAATATTTACACGTAAATCTCAACTAAAAGGTTGGGAAAATCCTGCAAATTTGTTTTGGGGAGCCAGGAAAAAAAATGACCGTGACCCATCTGAGGGCCCCGACCCAGTGTTTAGGAATCCCTGCTTTGGTCTATTGTGTTGAGTCTTCTTTTTAAATCCTATTGGATCTCAACACACAGATGAGTCCAACAAGCTACTATTCAGCCACTGAGTATTAGTCCCTTAATAGAAAACCATCACAACACACGAACCATATCTCATCTGTTTTCCATCTTCCTGTGCAAATTTCATCTGTTAAAAGACAATCAAATCAAATTCCCATCAGCGGCCTGTCGCTGACATGTGAACCACAGAGGGAACAGGTAAGTTATAAAAATGAAAAGAACTGTGAACACACGGAAATAGACTCTAAAGAGATACGACCATTACACTAACAGATGTCACTTTTGGTCGTAACTTTTTCTCGCACCTGTTATGGTTCCCAATGTTACTGCAAATGAGTTGTTCTTAGAATGTGTCTCATTATATTTTATGGCTTGCAACAAAAGCTCACTGAAATGGCAATAAAAGCAAATAGGCTCATTCTGTGCCTCGTTTTGATAAAACACAGTGGTATTCACAGATATCCCACTGAATATTTCTAGATTTTTTTCCTTTCCGATGCTCATTTGATCCGTCAAACTGCATCGTCTATTTATACTGCAGGCGGCAATTTCAATTGCCAGAGTGTTTTTCCCGCAAACCTCACAGAGAGCAAATTAACTTGGAGCTTTCAATCCACAGGTGGTCATAAAATAACTAGTCGGTGTGATAGAACATTAAGGGTTGGTGAAAGTAAAAACCCTTGAACCAAAAGCTAACTGCTGCTGCTGCTCTCTGGGAAAATTGGTCTTCCTGCATCTGCAGACAAGTGACACCTGTGAGTAATATATTAATATATATATGACAGTATTACATTTTAAATATTGATGCAACTGTGATTAGGCATCATTTTACTGCTTTGCTGCTCACTGAAGGCTTTAACTGTGGAGGTTCCCAATCTAGGATCCAGGTCCCTCCTAAGGACCACAAGATTTACTAGTGAGAGAGAAAAACAAACCAAACAAACAAACAATAACTTAAGTAAAATATGAGGTTTGGAGGAAATTTGTCTCTCTGGAACAAGCACAGCAGCCATTTTGACAGGTTTCAGTGTGAAAATCAAAATGAATGATGGCTGAGTTCCTTTTAGCTCACCCAGTTTTCGGGGTTCACGCTAGTTTAATGTGACTGTGTCCTGATTTACAGGTAATGAACAAGGAGGCATAGACTGCACAGAATGGGTGATCTTTAGAAAAATTAAGCTATGTTGGTGATGTCATATGGAGTGTGTGCAGTAATGATTTTAAGGACACAAAGATACTCTACACCTGACCAATCAATTTACAAGTCAGTCTCAGCAGTCAGTCTAATAAAATCGCAAATAAAAATTAACTTCTCAGAAATTCCAATCCAATCCAATCCAACTTTATTTATAAAGCACTTGAAAACAACACAGTTGACCAACTGTGATGAATTGAATGAATTGAAATCCTTTAACCCTCAACGTTCTACAAAAAACACTCTGCTAACACAGAGAAGGCTGAGTTTATGACAGGCAGCCACCAGTCAAGATGGTTTGGCTTCACTCGTTGAGGATGTCATGACACCAATCAATCTTTTGCTTCACTTTAGAGCCGAATGACAGACAGGGAAGTATTAAATAGGTCTCTGAGTTTCCCCACAGTGTCAAAACACTCATTATTCCCATCAATTCTGTGACAGACTTATAAATGAAAACTCAAGGTTAAAGGTGTCAATCAAGGTTAAAACATGGATGAATTTGTATATGAATCAGCACCAAAATCTAATCATTTCTTTCAGAGACGTAACCTACTACATGCCCAGAAAGTGCAATCAAAATCTGTCCTTTCAGAAAATGGAGGTAATAAACTTGAAGAATAGGTCTCTGAGTCACATAAGTGCTCTTATGCTGAGTGTTGTTCAGGTTCATGTTTGGGAGTGAGGGAGACACAGATGCCAATATGACCTGCAAGTAAACATCCATCAGTGTGAGTGCTGGTTGTCACCAGTTCTGTGTTTCATTCCCACCGGCTCACCTTACCTTTCCATAGGCCTTTTTGAATGCCGACTTGATTTGCTGGCGTTGATCATTGCTACGTGCCGCCAGGAGCATTAAGATGGCGTCTTCGTCTGTACCTGAACCAGACATAAAAATAAGCATCAACTTCTGAAACATTCTAATAAATTTAAGTTAAAAAGTATATTTTTTTGCCATAAACAAAGAGTGAATAAAGAATATAATTCATCATTATTTAAATTTGTATCTATTTGTATATTGTACAAAAAAGGGAATAAAAGTTCCATGTTATAATAAAAACCACTAAAATTGCAAATGAGGTATATTCCTTTATTTATTTATTACAACCTGTTTATATTTACCTGCATTAACATTTTTAATTACAAGCTTATTTACAAGATGACAAACTGTTTTAACCTTTCAGATTAATTAGTGACTCACTCGCTGCCTCTGCATTTGTTTAAATTATCTTCTGCGGTGACTCAGTAAGTGCTCATTAATGTGCTGTGGATAAGCATTTTGTGGAAATAAGTTGACGCTGTCACGTTTGTTTGGAGGTTTTGTTATACAGTTTGACTTTAAAACTTTGTGAAACTTCAGTTCTCCTCTAATTAGAGCAAACACAGAGGAAAGCACAATTATTTCCTAAATTCTAGACAACTTCACTTGTTTAAAGGAGGGCTGTTTCCTGACAGCTGTGTCATTATTGGGTTTTATTGTTGAACTGGTTCAGAGAGAAGCAAACCATTAAAACTGCTTGGTAAAAATGACATCTTTAAACTTCAATGACTCTTCAGAAAGCCACATTTGTAACTTAGGGTAAATGTGACTAGATTTTCTTATTAAGTTATTAATGTTCTTTGAAACACAGTTTTAGTGGAGTTACAGACATTAGTAATGATGTTCAGGGCCAAAAAGCAAAGAATTGCCAGGAAACCCTGAAAAGCTTTCTGTTTTTAGTTTAGAAACCGAGAGCCAGAGAAGGAAATTCAATTTTAAACATCAACATTTGCATGGACTCATTTAAAGCTAATGTGCATCTCTGCTTTTGGAGTTAAACTTTGGAATTCAGCCAGATTTAAGACAGATTTATGGTAATATTTTTTTTCAATTTAAAAAAGTGTATCAAGAAAGAACAATGAGGACATATGAAATTGATGTGTATCACTCACGCATTGCTGTTGATTTTTTTTCCACAGATTTGTTAAGAACTGACAAATAAGTAAGGGGCAGGTGAACTAATGTGCAAAACAAAGAGACATCTCTCTTCATTTTTATTATTTATTATTATATAGTTTCAATGGATTTGTGCATTGCATGAATGGAATAAAAATAAATTTAATTAAATTAAGCACTTATATAGTTCCCTGCAACCCTCATGTGGAGGATAATAGAGTGGAAGATTAGAGAGAGTGAGTGAGATAATTATATAGTTAAATGTGTTGGACAGTGACTATAAATACAAATATAATTTGCATTAAATTTATATAATATGTTAACATAACTTAGAATGCTGACCTCACAACAAAGTAAGAAACACAAAATCATTGATCTGTGAACATGGATTCACTTTTTGGAAATGTGGTCACCCTTTCGTGTGGGTTTTATCTGGATGTTCTTCGTTCCTCACGCAGTCCAAAGACATGCAGATTGGTCATAAGACAACTGGAGACTTTAAAATGACCGTGAGGGTGACTGTGAGTATCAATGTTATCTCCAATCTTGGTCCGTGATACACATGCAACCTGTCCAGGGTGAAAACATAGAATGCGACAGTAGCTGCAACTGACTCCCAATGACTGGGTTAGGACCGACACATAGATCGGGGGGAGGCGGTTGTTTTGGGTCCCAATCAAATCTGCAGAATTTAATCAATCTTTAAATTTATTAAATTAATTATATATATATATATGTGTGTGTGTGTGTGTGTGTGTGTGTGTGTGTGTGTGTAATTATTTAACAAACATCTCTTGAACATTACTAATTTACAAATTCAAAAATTATAAAAGATGTTAACTGTAAATTAGTCACAATTTATACAGTGATTTGGATAATGATGATTTGCCATGTTAAGAAAGGGGAAACACAGCCTCAAAGGATAAATGGACGACCAACTGATGGATAACCAATGATAGGGATAGTCAGTGGAGGGATGGATGGTGGGATACAGCAGGATGAGTGAGGGGGAAATCAACATGAAGAGAGTCAAACATGCATGAGAAAACTGACCGACTCCTTTCATGGCTCTATGAAGGAGCTCAGCATCTTGTTTAGCGTTGAAGTTGGTGAATGGCCTCACGCTGCCTCTGTATGCCTGCAGTACACACATAAATAGTGATCACAACACTTAGGTTATTGTTGATGTTTTCATGTGCTACCATATACAGTAGGTGCTTTAATTTCATTAATTTCTTTTCAATATCTCTACATACTGTAACTCTAACCTTGACATAGGCCTATTCTCAGTTACTTCTTGGGTACACATTAAAATAACATGTTGATACCTTTGACAACACATGAAGAGAAGTAGATTGTGCCCGCTTAAATAATCGTTGCCCTTCCTAAAAAGGCCAAACTCCAGCCGACATAAGTTTCATTAAATAAATAAAGGGACTGACAGTGTGTGCAAAGAAAATGTTGTCTATCTAAAGTATCTGCCATGTAAATTGAGTAAGGCTGCTACTTATGTCATGCAGATAATTTAAAAAAAAAAAGTGCCATGTCTAAATTGTTGGAACGCAGATTGTCCTACAGGGAAAATTTAATTTGAAGAAAAATATATGCCTCAGACTCACTAAACTTGTTTCACAATGTACGCAGGTGGGAGAGGTGCCTCTCAGTCAGTGTTTTCTCCTTATTACTTCTTTTGTTCGTCATCTGTTTTCACACACTCAGACCAGTCTGTGTGTTGTGATGTATTCAGCAGAATTACGGCGTCTTCCTGTGACATGACCATGTTTACCCTCAAGTGTCAGAGTCTCGATTCCTGCCGACTGTACTCGTGTGTCATGAAAATGAGGTTACATTTGACACCACATCTCTTTAGAGACAAACACAATGGTTTTCCTGCAGTTAAGTCAATCATCTGATATTTTTAAACTCCCATTCATTACTAGGATGTGAATCATGAACATTTTGTTCATTTAATTTGCTGTCTTTTATTGGAGTTCTTTGTCTACAAAGCTGGTGAATGCCAAAATGTCAAAGTGGTTCTTACCATGGTAATTTTGTGGATCTATGGATGTTAATGCCAGTTGGTGCTGCTTTTCAGGGGCTCATCCACTATTATTAGGAATATTACTTTAAAACAAACAAAATTTTTGCTTCCTGTTCTTACTGTCTTGTGTCTTGATGGAAAGAACATGATCGCATGTACAAGCGGCCGAAATGGTAGCTGGGGTCTCCCTTGGGTGAGAAGAGAAAACTAATAAAACTAGAACAACTAGTACAAAACTGGAACTGACTTAAAAAGATCACAAAATAATACTACTATTTTACATGAACTATGTTTAAATTTATCAGATTTTTAGGATGTTTTGGCTGATTAGCCACAGTCCAACTTCACGGAGCAGAACTGTGATTCAGGACTTTGAACAGTGGAGGACAGCATTTAGTCTTTCGGTGTGCAGCCTGCCGGAATTTATTAGGAGAGGAAGAAAAGGAACACCGCTCCCCCTCAGAGTTGTCAGGGTGAGACCATCTCATTTCACACAGGCATGACTGACGCCTCCTCCGGAGTGTGCAGCCAAGGAAGGGGGATGCCTTCATCGGCTGCACGCTTGGGAGGATCCACAACCTGGAATGAGACACAGCTAGTAATTATCGAACCCCTGACTTCTTGCATCTTACATTATTGTGAGCTGAATGTTGATATCTCGACTTTGCGTTTACTGTCATCATAAAGTGAACATTTTCTGGTTTAAGCTAGAACAGGGGTATTCAACTAAAATTTGAAAAAGGTCCAGTTAGAGAAAGTGACCTCAAGCAAAGGTCCGGATCACTATATAATGTCTAACTTGCATTATGATTGTGATATACTGTATACAGAAGTGGCCTAGTAGTTGTATCAATGTCTGTAATCAACAATGGACTCTCAAATCAAGAAAAATACATTTTAACAAAATTTTTTGTTATCAATGAAACATATATAATATGCTACTTTAGATATAGCGTATAGCCTATGAACAATCTGCTATTATTAAGTTAAAGAAGGGCAGCATTTTGAACTGATATTTAAATTGTGAATCTTAAAATGAAGTGCTTACTTTCATTAAAAAAAATACAGTGTAGCAGCAGCTTGAGTCTCCCTTTCTCTGTAACTTTCACATCTCAACTTAATAGTCTCAATTTGACCAACATAGAGATCTCAGGACATCTTAACAGTTTTAGTTTTACAGTTTCTCATGAACTTTCTCCCCACTTTCTGTTGTTCAGTGAGAGAGCTGAGCCCTAGCTTGTCCTGCCAGGAGTTTAAATCTGGGCTGGAATGGTGTCAGGGCCATTCTCGTACACATGTGCAGGTGCTCATTGGTGAGCCTGGAACGATATTTAGTTTTAATTAAGTTCAATGTGGAGACACATGGCCAATATGTAGCAAGCAACCATAATTCTCCCACTCACTTGTCGGCCCGTCTTCTCTCCGTGTATCGTTATAAACTCCTCGCCTCTGGTCTCTTCCAGCCGTCCGCGTCAGTCGTGACTAGCAATGTAACGTGCCTTGAATGCAAAGATTTGATTGGCTGAGCAGCGTCACGTGGGTGGCTTAACTCGCACGCGGTTGGTTTGTAAGTTTCCGGGTCAACTAATCCAGTACCGTAAACCGCGGCGTTAAGTCTATAAAAGCGGCGCCGCCTAAAAGAAAAGCGCCCCGTCAAAATTAAAAATAATTTAATAATTTGTTGACTATAGGTTCGGGTCCGTATGGGATGGCGTCTGCCTGTTAGTGGCCCCTGAAGTAGAAGCTGGAAATTCATTAAATCAAATAGATATTCATGGTCCTGAGAGGATCAATACATTTACATTGCTGATTCTCCTGCTTTTATTCAAGCACCCAGTCAGTTTATGACCATATCCCTGCAAAACTAGCAGCTTTACCTTGTATGACATAAATGTGGCTTGACTACAGTCTCAAAGAAACAATGAAACAATGTTTCTATCCATGCAGCTTAAAAATAATCATGCGTTTCCACATGGATTATTCCTGGTGGCCTAGCGATTTGCTCACTCTATGAGAATTCGACCTCCTGAGGAGAAAAGAGTCAGTGGTGTAAGCCAATGTTCATGTTTAAATCAATTATTTTTTTCCCACCCAGCACAACAGTCAGTCACAGTGCCATTAGGGCACATTGTCTCCAGGCTCGCCTTGTGATGAAATTGTAACCCAGCAGGGATACAATAGGCGCTCACACCTGTTGTTTCCATTCACGTGGTAACACAATATGGCACAAATTAGACAACCATGCTCAACTGAAAATGAGTTCTTGCCGTCACTTAACTCCTTAAATCAACTTATCGTCATCAGACACTTTTCTCCACAAAACAGAAAGGATCAAATCAAATCATGTAAATGAAATGTGGCTTTCTCTAAGTCTTTTTTCTGCCACGGCAAGTGCCACGGCAGAAAGCCCTTTCTCTGAATTAGGGATCATGAAGGATTTAAAGTATCCAGTCGTGGCCACAAGTGCAAACAAGGAACTCAGTGAGATGACAATTCAGTTGCAGTCATGGGAAATCAGTATAGTTTATAGGGTTTCAGGCTTGTGCTGAAAGCTATTTCTAATGTCTGTTGTTTAAGACAGATCATGCAGTAACATTGTCACTGAGGCTTGAAAAAGGCAGTGACCTTTCATGAGTCAAAAGACGCCTCATTGCACAAACGCACCGGACAGGTTAGTTCTGGTGCCGTGGCTAAAACACACTGGTCATAACTTGCAAAACAAAAATCCATTTATTACCATAATTTGAGTTTCAAATTCATTCAACACTGAATGACAGAGAGAGAAAAAATGACTCACCATCCTTTTGCTGCCTAAAGACAAGGGTTGCAGACTGAAATAGAAAAGAAAATATGTTTTATTTAAAAGTTAGTATGAGGTTGTTTTATATTCAGGTCTTTTTGTTGTTGTTCTTACCACCTGGGATGTGTTTGTTCCTCTCAGAGGTGATGCTCTGTCCAGATGGAGGCTTTCTATATTCTATCCCTAAAACTGAAAACTCCTCTGGGCATCTTCTCGAGGCTGTAGTGTCACAGGACGCGCTTCCTCATCCATAATTATGCAGTGTTATCTTTCACTCAGTCAAAATGCATCATGACCTCATGTATCCAGTTACCTTAGTGTGTCCTACAAAAAAAAGTGAGAAGGGTTAAATGGCTCTTTGCATTTTAAGTGTACCTGGATTTCAAATAATGTAGTAGTTCAAATTTATTTCATATTCAATATATAGTTTTTACAGCACTGTTTTTCATATATTAACTCACAGTTGGTTAAAAATGTTTAAGCCTTAAAGTTTTAGACGAGCTTCAATAAAAAGGTAATAATACATTTTATTTATAAGCGCCTTTTAAAACACTTAAGGACACTTTACAGAGACAAGAAGTAGACTAAATCAACAGACAAGGACGATACAGTAAACAGAAAATGGAACACAGAGTAAGCTATTTTGAACAGGTGAGTCAGAGTTCCGGGTTCTTAAGCAAACGATGCTTATGGAAATATCTAAGTTTTAAACCGTGCTGACATCACATCCTTTCAAAAGACAAAACATTTATCACAGTTTTAGTACAATTAGTTGTTTGCACAATCATTGTCTGCTGTCTGTTCCAACATGCCCATGTCTGTCCTATTTTTCTGAAAAATAGAATTTTTTTTCTGTACTGAACAGCAGTGGCACTCTCGTACTTTGACAATAAAGGCATGTTATTTATTTATTTATTTATTTTTCTATTTTCTAAGGCAGTGGTTCACGTTTTATACCAAGTGCCACCTGAAAAAATTATTGAGCTCTCAACAGCATTTTACCAACATTATAGGCTGAGAAAATCTACGGCCTTTTCACAGGAGGCAGATTTATTCCTTATAAGATAATCTGCTCTCTCATCATCCTCCTCTTCCCACATATACTATGTGTTTCATATTCCAGGCACTCTGATAGACACCCTGGTATATACAGTAGAACAGTATTTCTGATTTTCCTCCAAGTACCACCTGAGGAAGCTTGCGTACCACTGGGGGTACAAGTACCACAGTTTGAGAACCATGGTTCTAAACAGCTGTAATGCAGAAAAGTAACATTTAGGACACATTTCATTCTGTAAAGATTACAGTAACAGCTCAGTAACAACAAACAATATATTGTAACTGAGCTGGTAATTAAAGTAAATAGAACTATTAAGGTGTATTGCATATGTAGATGCTAAGTTTAATCTGATATATAAAGTCTAAATTTATAAACTAAAATAACTTTGGTAAGTGTGTTTGTTATTTTTTATTACTGAGCCCAAATGTCATTTATAAGCAATTTGTTTGACATCGTTAATGACATTATTTTTACTTCAGTGCCTTGAGAGAGCCTGTCATTTTTCCAAACTTGATAAATGATTCATTTTTCATTATGTAATTTTTAATTACTTGCCCCTTCCCCCTTTTTCCTCTCTCTCCATGTAACTCATGTTTTGCTCTCGGAAGTCCTCTTTAAAACAAAATGTTTGTGTGTTATGGCCAACGGGAGACACTTGATGTCTGACTGAAACTCTGAGGTGCAGCTCACATATCATCGGCTCAGTCCTCGTCCCTGCAAACCTTAATTAAAGTGAACACTTGTGCGGAAGGAGAGTGTGAACACCATCTCAGAGGAGATTCGGTTACAGAGGCTCGCTGTTTCATCTAGCAGCCTCCCAGACTGATTTCCTTTCACAAACAAGTGTACCAGCTGCTAATACTCTTATCAGATTGAATGATATATTTTCCCACACAAGTGAGCAGTGATATAATCTGCCAGCATCAAGTATGAGCAAGTTGAATCAGTGTAATGTTTTGGATGTGGAATTTTTAATGAGGTCCGACATCTGATCCAGTGACTTTGACCAGTATCGGACCTTATACCGATACTGACCGATGCCCATTCCCAACCCTAATTATTACACGTGTGATTTTTCTACTGTGACCTCACAAAATGCCTGCTATGCTAAAGGAACACACACTCTAAATTTACTCTCTGTTTTCCCTGTTATTTTTATTAAAATAGTAGTATAGTTAACGTTCTTTTTCCATCCTCATACATTAGACCATAGGTGTCAAATTTGGCCCGCAGTGTAATTATATTTGGCCCGCAAAGCCATACCAAATGACTATTAGAGCTGGTCCGCCGGTGTTATCGCCTACAGCGCATGTGCCGCTAATACTACAAATCCCAGAATGCTCTGCAGGTGCATTCTGGGATTCAATTTGTTGCTTGCCAACCGACAAGAAAACCCACAAAGCAGAAGAAGAAGAAGACCTTATGCTAATACTGGCACCGTGCTACCCCTCTCCTTTATTATTAGCCTGAGAAAAAGGTTACTTTTGAAATTTAACTCAGAAGGCTGCAAAAGAGGCATATGATTTCTATTTAATTTTCATTTACGAAATTAATGCCAGTGATGTGTTTTTTAATTTGAATTTAGATTTTGCATGTGTGCAGTATTAAGTTATAGTATTAAGCTTTGCTTGTTCCATATTCAGGAAAACTTGTTTGGGTCCATATGAAAAGGTTCATTGTTATATCTGGTGGAAGATTTTTTTCAATAAATATCAATGTTGGCCCACGACTTTGTCCCAGTTTTGAATTTTGGCCCACTGGGTATTTGAGTTTGACACCCCTGCATTAGAATATATATTTTTATTATTTCACTCTGTAAAAACAATTAGCATTGTTTCGATGGGCTTTAAAACTACACATGAGCATATTCTCTAAAATACCAACAAACAATCTGCCTCTTTGCAAAGTCAATATATTTCAACAGATATTTGATTTAGACTTGAATTTTTCTCACATTTAAAAGAATTCTTTCACTATATTCCATCTGGGGTTTAGCTTATTTGGCAAGTTATTTTTCCCAAATGTGCATGTGCTGCATTCAAAAACACCATTCTGTTTTTTTAAGTAATGATAGTGAGACCACAGAGGATTTATTTGTGAGCAAAACAACAATCCCTCAAAAGACTACTGCTATTTTTAGACAGACAATTTAAGGTGTCTGAGAGAAAATGTATTTTCACGAAGGAAAACATGATTTTTGTATTCTCATTCATATTTTCATAGGGGAGTCATGCCAAGGAGCTGAGAGGACTGTTAATGTCTGTATGATAAATATGACTAGCTTAGCACCAAGACTGGAAAATGGTAGCTGCATGACTGTAACTAAATTAATTGAACCTAATTTATAACCCATCTCTTTTTACACAGATAAAACAAAGGCAGTAGTGATATGCTGGTCTGCATGCTTTGCTTCTTGTTTTTGTTACTTTTGGAAAAACCCAATGCTTATATTCCCTGTTGGTGTTCAGGTTGACGATTTAAAATGAATAATTTAAGTTTCGTACAGTACGTTTACAGTGTGTAAAATGATGGACAGTATCTTACGTGCCCGTTATTATTATTATTTTTAATTAAAGCAAATGGATTATTCACCTGCAAACTCTTTTTAATAAAAGGATTTAAACACAGAGCAATCATAGATGGACGCGTAGGGACATTGACTGTCAAGGTCTAATTAATGCGCTTCCCTTGGGGTTTGGAAGTTATTGATTCCTCTCAGACTGTTCAATCAAACACCAGCCAGGACACCTGTGACTGATGGGTGAAGAGAAATGAACCTAAAACACAGTAGACATTAAATTACCAAATCACACCGAACAAAGTGCAATCCATCCAGGTTCAACAAAATCCCCATGTATGCAAATATCAAACGGTGTTAAGCCTGTGGGAGCCTGCAGTTAATATTAGCTTCAAGAATCTCATTTATATTGCTCCCTGACATGGACACAGGAGTTTTGAAACCAAGTGGCGTACAAGTCCTTTTACATTTTTCATCAGCGGCATATCCTCAACATTTCTCCTGCCAGTTCTCCAATGAGATGAGAGAAGTGCAAATTGCCCTTCTGAATGCATTGCTTTAATCAACATGAATTGAGATGCAGATTTAATCTTGGCTTGTGCCCTAGCTCAGGTAATTCAGATGGTTTAGCTTGGCTGAGCACATTCAATTGAGAGATGAAAAGAAATTGCTGTTGCAAAAGAATAATATTTTTAATTACTCTTATGAACATGGACAAGACTCACTGGCTCATGCTTGTCTGAGCAACATGTTTAAAGAATAGACAGTGGTCTCTATAAATAACACCATGAGTTTTTTATTTTGAGAGAGCAAATAAGCACTTGTGTCCATAACAAATCACCATTTTTATCATTTGCTTTTCTTTTTTAAAAAAGTATTTTTCGTACACAATACTACAAAAGGCACATTCAAGTACTCCAACAAGCCTCAGTCCCGGCAGTGTTGAGGCAGAACTGTCCCAGGTTTTATTCACAACACCTGCTGAAAGCTGTGGTCAAAGCAAGGCTTCCTAAAGGAGCGCACAGGCTGCAGCACGGATTTTGCCACCGAATTCCTGAGTTGCTTGAGGAGCAGCCAGAGGAGAAGCATCAGGAGGAGCAGGAGCCCGAAGAGCATCCCCACGTATAAGCTTAGGTTCCAGCCCCAGCCAAGAGCCAGGGGCAGCGAGGTGGAAGCCACCAGAAATTTTCTGGGGGCAGGCATGAGGTTAGGCAGCAACCCACCCCCACCACCTGTTCTAAAAATTGCTCTTTTCCTTGCACTTGGATCTCCTCAGAGGCAAAAAAGATGCAGTCTCGAAGCTTTTGTTCAAGCAGGTACCGGCTATGTGATAGAATTCCCATCTGCTCCCATGGTTTAATCCTCCTCTTCGCCACAAGTGTGTGCTGTCAACGATACAGCAAACCTGTTGAGTGTGCGTGCCTGGTCTGTAAGCTGTCCATTCTCCTGAGATGAAATGGTGGAAATCTGTGTGCAGCTGGGTCTGCCTCCCCTCTCCTGTCAGACTCCTCGCACAAAGCCAGCCTCCCAATTTATCACGGGAGAGAGAGCGTATAGGGAGACTGAGAAATGCCTTTAATGCCATTGGTTGCATTCACTTCAAATTATGGGGGGGGGGGGGACCAAACTGCTGATGAAAACATCAATCCTGTTCTGTCATTCACTAATTAAAAAGCAGACAAAAAAAGGAGACAGCCTTTGTTCACCATTACTCATCTGTATTGGTTTTAACACACCCAGATCTCATTGTAGTTTCATCATGACCCAGAAATATTTCAGTACCTCAACTTTCCTTTGTATTTAGCTTTGTTTAATTTTATTTTGCATAATTGTGTGTATATATATCTAAATAAAGTCCAATAAAATGAATGGGTCAGCCCAGTTTAAGAGACTTGCAACTGTCCTGCATTATGTTGCTTTTGTGTTTACTTTTGGTACAACAGCACTCAAAGAACTGTGTAAATAGGGAAAAAGTGAATTAAAAAAAAAAAAAAAAAAAACCCCAAGCCCATAATTTAGTGAAGCAACCAACCTGAAGTTCTAAATTCAACATTTTTAATGTAAAGGATTAAAGTCATCATTTACTTTAAAATGTTCAGCCACAGCTTTGTCCAGAACCATATTAAAGCAGACCATGAGTCAAACAAGGCTTTGCATGTAAAGAAAGCTAAACCCTCAGACCTAGTCACCTGTAAACCATGTGAAGCCCAAAGAAGGCTAACATTTCTTACCCTTAGCATTTTGTTCCATAAAACTTCAGGTTTTAAAATCTACAATTCAAGTAATCTTTCAAAGCCAAAAATGATCCTCTGCTGCCCCCATGAGTCCAATATGATCATAACATGTAGAAATGAAGTGTCTGTTTAAATGAATTTATTTACAAGAGCCATATTTTACAGTGCAGAAGCAGCCTTGAAAAGCTCTTTCCAAGACAGATGTAATGAGACGGTTGACTGTGAGAGACAAAAATGCACTTTAATCTGCATCTCATGAGGCCAAACATTTGAAGGTTACACCACTTAAAAGTTCAAACCTCTTTAAGAGGTGTAGCATCCCCTCATGGATAAAGTGTAACCAGCAACAGCTGCCAATAACAACCCAGCAAATGTGAAGCCTAAATTACAATTTCCTGGGTTTGAGCAGATTGAGACCATGTAGTGGCACTGACACTGCAGAATAAAGCAATCAGGTTTACAGAGTGGTGATCAAGACCTGTACATTTTGTCTTCAATTAAAAATGTCAACATTAAAACTGCTTGATTGGCCAACACAACTGCAGTATCTGGCTGCAATGTTGGGGATCGAGTATAAAAATACTATTAAAACTCTAAATGTGTAGCGCTACTCCAAGAAGAGCAGGCTTTGTTATTTCAAACAGTACACATTATTAAAAAACAAAAATAGAAAAAGAAACAAGACTGGCAGGAGGTGCAGCTCTACATTGACAAGGGGAGGAGTCAGTTCAGCTGTAATTTAGTTGGAGCTTCAATGCAAGAAACACTCTGGTATCTAGAAAACAGAAAAGCAATGTTCAGGCAAGTCACAGTATAAGCAAATCTAAAAAAAAAAAGACATTAAAAAAAGTAAAAATTATAAATCATGGTCTTCAGGTCCCACACTCACTTTGAGCCTTTGTATTTTTCCTGAACAGATTGCTGTGCATGCTGAGAAGCACTGAGGTATGTGTGGTGCAGATCCTCAACACATGGCATCAAATCATCCAGGGTGTAGCCACTCATCTCCGTCAAGGACTTGGGCTGAGAAGAGACAACTGGATGTTCTACACGTTTGCATAATAAGCCCAGTGTTTATCATTAGGGAGAGCTGGTTTAAATCGTCTAAGCCCAAAACAGTGTCATGTGCTGGCATTAAACAAGCTTCGAGTTATGGTTATAGCACTTGCTAAAACATGGTTCCCATTTTGACTCTTATGACTACTTCCTGGAACTTACCCATGAACCACCAGTCACTGTGTGGTTGGCCAGGATGTAGGCAGCAGCAGCTGTCTGTGATGGCAAGTACTTCAGGAAAGGATCTGAATCAATCAGACTGAGCTCTCCAAGATACTGAAGGGAAAGAAATGTGAACTACATTGCAGTTTGTCAAGTAATGTCACAGCACAGAAAATTAGTCAAAATATTACAAAATAATGTTGTCCAGACACCACTGCCAAATAAACTGCTGCACACTCACCATAGCCAAACTTTCCACCTGTTTGGCAACAGAGTGGTGGAGGAAGTACTGAGTGAGAAACTGGTTGATTGTTGGTGCTGCTAGATCAAAGGAGAGAACTTTAAGCACCAGATGCTCCATTCTTAACACTTGCTTCTTGGTGTAGGTGTCATCTGTAATGTAAACAAACTCTGCCACCTCTGGAGGGTAGATTTCTTCAAATTTCCTGCATTGAAAAAATAAATAAAATAAATAAATACCTTGCATCCATCAAGCACAATTTACTTTATATAATATTTATAATTAGACATACGAAGCCAGCAGCATAGCAGCAGTCCCAACAAGCTGAAGCTTCCCCCTCAGGACAGACATTGAAGAGAGGAAGCGGTCAATGTAGTTTACGGCCAGATAAAGTGTCTCGTTCTGAAGCTTGTACTCTTCTCCAACCTCGACCAGCCAGTCCACCAGGATGGCCCGCATGCTGTTTGTGATGTCTGGCTGTTTTTTCATGTAGCCTGCTTTAGGCCTGATTTTTACCTATGGATAAAAATTTTGTAATGAAAAATGGAAGAAAGTTTGAGTTAAATTCCAAAAATGGAGAGCAATGTAGTTTCTAGGAAAAGAAAAAACAAAAACGGAAGCACTCCAATTGTGAAATCTCTCACCTCCATTTCCCTCAGGTACGCGTGGATTTCAGCAGCATATTCCGGAACCTCATTTACATTGACAGTTTTCTCCTCCCCCTCAACCAATGACATGTCCATGGGAGAGTCTAACCACAGAGATTTACAGTTAAGGCACAGTAGACAAAAATCCATCACATCAGTTTAAGTTTGTTGTAAAGCTAAAATTTCATAAACACACCAAAGCTGACATCCATTGCTGATGGAATATCAATGGTGGCGAGGGGTTGTCTGAGCCGTGCCACAGCATTGTTGATGGGCAGTGGAGATTCTTCAGCGATGATCTTTGCCTTAACAGCCTCTACTACCTGCTGTGGCTTCTTAGTACAGGCACCATCAGGCTCATCCACATGGATCTGGAAAGATGGTTGCTTGGTACAGGGCTTCTCTTGGCAGGTTTTGCTAAAATCTTCATTTTTACAAGACAAGGGCTGTGATGACTCCTGAAAATCGCACAATGTGATATTAGAGCTTAGTTCTGTGAGAAATCTGTATGAAGAGGGAATTGAGTTAAAAGTTGTGATAATTGTAACACTGAACTTGACAAATTTGCTTTACAAGATAATGAAAATCCCAATTTGATATTCTATCTTAAATATAAGAAATGCGATGCATTGTACACAAAAGTACGAGTTAAAATCTCAGATGAGAAGTTTCAGGGATGTATGATCTTTGTATCAGGAACAGGTATTTAAAAAAAACCCAAATTATACCTCATTTTTTAGTAAGTGGTGGGACCATCTTAAGTGTTAAGACAGTTGAAATGACACTAGTGTCCTAAAGATGGGACAGGAAAATGGCGGACAACTACGTACTAAAGTAGTAAAACATTTAATCTGCAGCTAAAGGATATACGTATAAATACACAAAGACGGGTGAAAATAATGGAGTTACTTTGTGTGTGCGTGTAATATCACCTGACGTGGTGATTAAAAACAAAAACGTGTTGCCTCCAAAACCCACAATGGAACCATGTTGTGACAATAGCCATCATTAGCAGACATTAGCTGCAGCCGCTAGGCGAGCCATTTAGCATTACTATTACCAACCTGCTTCGTGCCGCGCTGGTTCTGATTTCTGACACGCTGGTTGTTGATCTGCAAGGGGGCAAGCGCGGCTCTGTTTGATGTTTGTTTCGGCACAACGTTTTCCTGGTCTTCGTTCGCAGCCGTAGCTCGGGACTTCAGCGATCCCCGCAGTCTTGACAGCATATTCTCCTGGTTCTGATGCTCGCTGGCCGCGCTTGCTTGTCCTCTGTTGGCTCCTGACATATCCACGCTGTCCTTGCACTACCTTTCCTGCAGCCGAAGTGAGCTGTTCGCTCGTTAATGTAAAGTCAGAGTGACTCTCGAGTGAACAGTTAAATGTTAAATCGAGGCTAGCATCAGCTGCTACCTTGCAGGCGAAAGTTAGAGAAACGCTTACAGTCAAAAACTAAGCTGTTGGAGATGACAACTGCGCAGGGGGCGACCGTAACACAAACTGAAACACGCACAAACGGCGGTTCAACACGTACAATTTGCGAAAAACGTAACCTTATGTCGCCATACTCGTATTTTCGTTTTGAAAAAGCTACAACAAACCTGCTAAGAAGGCGCAGCTGTTAGCCTCCATCCATTTGCACAGATGCACTGCTTTCTCGCAATTCAAGTAGCCCGCGAGGATTGAAACGGACCAATCACAGGCCACGCAGGTAGTGACGTATAACATATACGGAAGCCGGTGGATTTGAATTTGCTTGATTGCAAATTTAAATCCGGTTTGAGAAACTCGCTTACGTTCATTCAACAATTTTTCACGTTTACACTGATACCACGTTACTTTTGACAAGATATTTGTGAATTTATTCCCTAATTATGTTTTTGTTATACATTCGTTTATAGTAAAATAAATGATACTATATAATTAATTTTAATGTTTTAAAATCTAAATCACAAATATAAACATTTTATTTATGGCATAAAAAAATATACATATGTGCTTTTGACTGGATTATATTTGATAACTGAAAGCATTAACCCAGCCACAAAGAGGTACGAAGGATATTATTATTATTATTTAATGGTTGATCACATTTGATTTGGTTGCTATCAAAACATATTACAAATATTTAAATATTACTGACCACAGTTATGACAAACATTATCTAAATGACAGTGTGACTTTGTTTCACAGCAGAGCATCTGTCATAAACCAAATATTTGTATTTACAATACAAAAATAGCACAATTTGAGATCATATCAGACTAAATAATTATCCTCTCAAACTGTATGACATCATGCCTCATTGAAGAAATCTAAAAGAGAATTTAAGTCATAATTATCGAGTATCTCCAATAATGATGACACCTTGGTTTTCACATTCTGGCCTTTGAACTTGAATTTGTCAATGAAGAGGTCTGTGATCATTCCTATAGAAAAAAGAAAAGAAAAAAGTAGTAGTTAGTTAAAAATCACCTAATAAGGCGTAATGAGCTCTAGATAAGAGAGCGGTAGTAAAATTCAGTGAGGATATTAAAAATACCATAAAGCCTCTCAAGGTGCGCTGGTTGCTTCTTGTACTCCTCCAGGAGATTTGCAGACTCGTCCAAGATGTTGCGATACTCTGGGATGAGAAAATCAGCGTTCCCCTCGTGAACCTGAAGTTCCTGTCATTTATAGAAGAAGTGGAACATGTTTTATGTCCTTAAAAAGCCTTAAATAAAGAAATGAGTGAAAACCTCCTGCATCATGAGCTGTAAAGAAAGAGGGTAGGATTAATTAAATGTCTAGTCCTCATGATTTGGGCATTTGGTTCTTTTCAAATGTCTGCACCAGATAATGTCCATGCAAGTTCAGTCTTCACACAAACAAAGCAGCAATAAAACAACTGTTTTATGTACACTTAATTTAACTCTTTTCACAATGCAAATGACTGTTTGAGTAGTTACTTTTGTTAAATTACTAGTGAAAACACACAAATACTCAAAACTAGATGATGTTAGCATTACAGAGTAGCTTGAATTACGTTTTTGTATACGTGGAGATCATATTAATAACTTAATTTAAGATTTTAATCTATACTTACTTTAAGAGCATCAATGAGCTGCACTTTTCTAGCCAGCAACAACTGGTACTCCAGCTTTGGATGAATCATTTTGAGGGTGTGACTCACAGAGTCATCATTTATATCTGGAGGATAAATTAAAAAAAAAAGGAAATGCACAAAAGATTAAATATTTTTTTAAATATTTGATTAAATAGATATTAAAATAAAATAAAAATAAACCTACCATATGAAATGTTGAGATTGATTTTTCTTTTAGTAGCTTCTTTAGAGAAGACATCACTTAGTATGGAGATGGTAGAGATGTTGTCTGACCTGAAGTGACCCTCTCCTTTGCTAAAATTACAAATACGGGGGACATTTCTTTGATTCAAGTAAATTAAGATACAAATCCCCACTGCACATTTCAAAAAAAAAACTTTAGCAGACATGTAAAATTTCTTGGTCATACATACAGGTACACATGTATGTAAACGTGTTCTTGTGCTGTTTGTTTGCTTTTACCAGTAGCTGGCTTCGAGCTGTGTGCCAAGGAAAGTGTTATGGAAATGAAATGTGATGCTATCTCCTGCTGGTGTTTTCTCAGGCACCTCTGGCAAACAAAAGACCACCCATGAGTGGATCTCTGCAAAACTGAACTGACCCACCAAGCTGAGCCGGTTCATGGGCCTATGAGACAAACAGAGACAAATGGAACCAATAGTTGAAAGTAATATGGAATTAATAGCATAATTTCATGAAAACCCCTTTTCAAATGCTTTTTTTTTGTCTAAACTCCGTAAGATATTTCAGTTGCAGTCATCTTCACCTGTCTTGGTCTATGGTGTGTGTGCGCTGATGGAGGGACAGAGGTTTGATCTGGTACTGGCGGACCTGACAGGTTTTGGGTTGTAGTCTGGGGGTAATGTAGGCCTGCAGGGTGCCATATTGTCCCTCAATGGACCTCACCTATGGAAAAAAAATGTTTATAGACAAGACACATATTCCCATACTGCGTCATACTATAAAAAGTAGAAACAAGTCAACTAGGGAAGATTTTTTTGATCCAGGAATACATTTATTACCTTGAGCTCCAGTCTGGTAGTGTTGGCCTGACATCTGTATGTGGCCAGCAGGAAGTTGCCATTAGGTTGCTGCACACAGAGTAAAACAGTGAGGTCTGTGGGAGCAGCAGCTGGTTCACGACTTTATCTTCACTGTATGTTTGTCCTGTGTAGAGAGTTCATGCTGCTCACCTCAGAGTCACATTCACTGAAACTGACCACAGCTGAGTTTTTATCCACATCCAGCAAGTCTATGGGGACATCACTCTGCATAGCAGATAAATGTTTCAGTGACATTCATGTTTACATCATTTCGTCAGTTCCCCAGACCAGAGATTGTAACAAAAACTGATGATTGTTGCTGTAGTGTACCTGGAGCAGCAGGTTGTCGATAGCAGTCTGCACCTCCAGGGTGAGGCTGTAGCTGGCATCATCTTGGCAGAGGGAAAATTTGTCATTAATGCTGAAGACGGGCACAGCAGAGACGGCTGTGCTCGACTGAGATGTCTGCTGGTACTGCTCTCGTCCCTGCAGGACTTTAACTTGCAGCTGCTCCAGCTCTGCCCTGAAAGTAAACATACACAGACCTGAAGAATAGATATGCCATCACATGTCAACTATCATACAAATATAAACTTACTAAAAAAGGTAAAAGAACATAATGAACAATTAGAATGAAACCCGTGTTTTGATGATACAGTACCTGAGTGCTTCTATTTTGGACTGGGTCTCCTTACTCATCCTGACCTCATCTCCAGGGCCAGCCTCAGCCTTTTGGGGCTCAGTGGTCAAACCAGTCACCCACCCTGGAAGAAGTAACAGTAATAATTTACAATATGCTGTGCGTGTACAGATTCTTCACCACCAGATACACATTAACTATAGAAACATGTCCAGTCTGTTAGAAAACCATGCACAGCAAGTACATAATTTAAAAGCATATACAGTATATTTCAAAATTAACCTGTGTAAGTGGCCGTCACAACCTCATCATAGGACTCCTTCCCTACACAGCCGCCCTGGATGGAAGTCACACTCTCTGACAGTATCTGAAGACAGAGAAGCCTGGTCACCAATGAGGGAACATTACAAACATAATAGTTCAATAATATAATATTGAAAAAGATGATGGACTTGAGCTTATAAGAAAGGGCATTGGGATGGTTATTAATTTATTTCATGTTAGTGGGGCTGAACAATTTGGGGAAAATATCCATTTCAGCTTTCTCTGGAGGCTATGGCAATTGTAATTTGAGTTGATATACAATTTTAAGGGAGGATTCAGGTAAATATGTGAAAAAAAAGATTTAGAACATGATGAAGTATTAATACATAACACAGTGGAAATCTTAACCACCAAATATTCAAGCAAGGGGATTAGATAAAGTTATGAAGTGTTTTCCGTATCAAACTTTTAATTTGCAAAGCACAGAACAAATCACATATATAGTCATTTAAATGCAATTTGCTTATTGTGTTATTTGAAACACATATTTGTTATTTGTTATTTGAAAGCTATTTATTAATTAATTGCTCAGCCCTAAATGAGATGTTTATTTTGATAACAGGTTTTGCAAATTAAAGGATGTTTTATGTTCATAGGTTTACAGAAAGCACTTAAAGGAAAGGAACACAACGCAAATATCTTACCATACAATAACAGCTACAGAATCATTTTCATGCTAAACTGATGCAGAATCCTCACCCTGAATAACAGTTCTTGCACCATGTAAACTTTTATGAGAGGGTCAAATCACTGAGTGACATACAATAGGTAGTGCAGTTAAAATGTCATAACATGTCTGCACAAGTGCAAGAATAATGCCTAACTGAATATCAATTAAAAAAGACAAAAAGATATTTTTTTATAAAACAGTGTTTGTCTATGACCATGAGCGAGAAAACTTTCAAAAATATCAAGAATTTTAAATTAAGTTAAAGTTAAAGTTAGTGCACTGAATACAGGAATCATGAAGAATATACAGTAACATAAGTAATTACTTTGTGTGCCTACAGGGGGCAGTGCTGCTCAGCAAAGCCACCCTGTACCATCAACAGTTGCATTATATTGACCAAAAAATCTGATCTGAATCTTCCAAATGGATATCGTGATCAAAGTAATGACATTAATCTATGAACAGTTTCTTTGTAATTCTTTGTCAATACATTGAAAACTACACACTGGAGATAACTCTAGTGAAGCATCACATTTTTATGTGTACAAATACTGTACTGCATCACTTAAACTTACATGATCAAAGCGTAACGTGGGCTCATTGGAGCTGTCAAAACCATAAACCTCCACCGTTCCATCGTCTCTGCCCACCAGAATGTCATTCACTCCATCTCCAATTATGTCATAGGTGTCAATGCAAAGAATTCCTGATGGAAGACAAGAGGAGCTGAGTGAATGCTTGAACCTAAGCAACAAGAAATGGGAGAACAAGCAATACAATACACACATATGGAGTACGGCTTTGAAGCAGCCAGGTTTATGAGTACTTATTTCTTGACCCGCTGTGGTTCATGCGTCTCCTGTAAGTTTTTTCCCCATAAATAACCCACCTCCTTTCTTCTTGTCATTGTCGATCTCCCATTTGGCTGCAGCCGAGCGCTCGCCAATCTGGACTAAACCTATTTTGCCATCTGTAGTACCATAGAGGATTTCCTCTCCTGCAGAAAAATCACTGGCATTATGTTGGGCCTGTTATGTGTAAAACATTATATTGTACTGTCCCAATATATTACACCACAGTGCCATGTACTTGCCTCCATCTTTGTTGTACAATTCCAAGACAGATGGAGGGCCGGAGACTTCAATGTCATAGGCGAGCTCGGATCCCTACAGAAAATAAGAAAAATGCATATTGAATGAATCTCATCCGATTGTTTACGGAAGAACAGTACATTTTTTATAGGTTACCTGTAAGACTCTGAGTACACGATCTTGGCATGCCAGGACTGGGCTGAGGCGAGTCAGGTCCTCTGAGGATACACATGTAATGTCATTGATTTTGTCTCCAGAGAGATAATAATCCTGATCCTTGCAGTCACAGTAGTGGTTGTAGATGTAACTTGCACAAACAAAGAGGTCAGCACCTGAGACGTGCCTGCAAGAGACAGGAGCAATGGCAGTCAGTTAAATAGGAAAATAACACAGGTATTACACATATGTAGTCGTCGTATTATGACTGACTGGTGGAACAACATTAAACAGTAAGCTGCGAAAAGCTAAATACGAGAGTAACTAATGACAACAACATTAAAATCACTGTGACTGTTCCACTCTTTATAGGTTGTCCTCATGATTCCAAACATACGGTATTACAGACCTGTTGTAGGGTTTCTTCCAAGACAAATGTGGACACCAGAAGTCGAAACCTAGTGTAATTGCTAATGGTGGTACTAATAACCTAACTGAAACTAATCTAAAGTTTAAGCAGAACAAGTGCAGGTGTCAGAAAAGTGGCTCCTACATGGCATTAATGGTCTCAGTGAGGTTGGCTTCAAAAGTGAGGAACTGTTTTCCTTTCTTGGTAAATCCTCGGACCTGGGAACCAGAGCAAACAAAGATCTTCTCCTGTGGCGTTCCTGCAGCTCCTCCCAGGTCCATTCTAGATATTTTCTGCCCAGGGAGTGTTTTAAACACGGGCTGAAACATAAATTCGTAAACTCAAAAGCGTTAAAGTCAACAAACACAATGATATCCTACTGGCTGTTTATAATAATTAAAGAATCTCAACTTAAACACACACCACTGCTTCTCCCTTCTTCATCCCAAAACATGTCAATATGCCATCGTGATCCGCAATAGCAACCTGAAACAAAGAGACAAACCAAGTTAGCAACATGTATGGAGCTACAGACGAAAAAAAGCAACAGACAAACAACAGACCATTAGGCAGCGCTTCTGCTTTGACAATAATATTACCTTTTGTGTTGCCTTTTTCCCCACAGCTGGAAGCAGCCTCATGGTTTTCTGGGAGGTTACACCAACCTGTGAGTAGACAGAAAAGTTCTGATTAAGTGGTGTAAAACAAACCAAACACGAGAATAAAAACTGTGATAATAAATCATATGATAATGATAATGTTTATTTACCTTGTGCCTCACATAGGGCAGTAAAACTTAGTCTTAAGATAAATTTATTTCAGTCATAGAATAGAACAGAAAGTCTTAATTTTCAGTGTACACAATATTATAAAAAATTAGGAGGGCTACTTTTGATCAATGTGGAAAAAAACAACATACACCAACAAATAAGACGAACACAAACAAGTTGGATAAAAGAAAACTGTCCTTTCAAAAACAAAACTGTTGCACCGAAGAAACTCTGGAATGAATGACCTGCTCGGGGAATTACTACCCTGATATATGTTTGTATATGTGTATAATCGATTCAAAATAAAAAGAATACTATGTTTATTTTTTGCTTTCACTTCATTTTTTATCTGTATTTTGAGCAAGGGCCTTGCTTTATGGAGGCTGCCATGTTTCTATAGCAGTCCGGAGAAACAAACAAGTCAGAGTCTCATGTTTTAATCATACTTCATGGTTGAAGAATGGCTCACTATTCATAATCACAATATTAATAACATAATCACTATTTCTTAAACACTGGCCCTTTAAAATATACTTATATGGGAAAGCCCTCCCTGATTTAGTTGAGTTTTAATTCTATTTTTTCCACCCACACACTGTTTAGATTTTAAATACAACATTCTCTTAACCTGTTCCTGAACAAATGACTTAATTTATTCTGCCAATATTTAATTATCTGCTGGTGTTGTAAAGCTTGTTTTATTCACAGAGCATTTGTCACAATTCACATTACTCTTTTTGCGTGCAATTATTATTGTTATTATTATTATTAATAATATTAATATTAGTAGTAGTAGTAGAATATACTGTTCATCTTGTGATTAATTTAAAAGTTCTAGGCACACATTTAAAAGCACACACTTTCAAACTACAAAAACTTATCCGTAGAGCTGCAGCTAACAATTATTTTATAATCGATTATTCTGTTGATTATTTTCTTGATTATTCAAGTACTGGTCCACAAAATGTCAGAAAATGTTGATGATGTACTCAATAGTTATTTCGTGCACAAACCAAAAGTTTTTTGTAATTAAAAAAAAGTCATTTTTAATTACAGCAAAGAAATCAGAAAATATTCCCATTTAATAAGATGAAAAAAAAACTACTTGTAATTATTTAAAAAAAAATGAATCTGATTAATCGATTATCAGAGCAGTTTATAGAATAAATCAATTTAGTAATTGATTAATCGCTGCAGCTCTTCATATCGGGTTACCAACAAAGACTTAAAAAAAGACAGTACCATGAAATAATCTTAGGCCAGCATCTTTTGACGAACCAACATAAACCAGATTTTTTTTTTTTTACCTGAATGTAGTCAACTCGATTGAGGTGGAGCTCCATGCTCTTTCTCACTGGTGCAAATCGTCCAGATTATTCGCTCATAAATCCGCAGGAATAGTTCGCTGTAGTTACCTCAGCCTCAGTGTGTCCGTCACAATTTAGAGGTGAAGATTTTCCGTCCGTATCCCAAGGTAATGATGCTGAAAAGAGTCTGGGATTAACCACTGCGAGGAGATTAGCAGGACGTGCTAGCCTTAGCCAGCAAGCTAATTTGCTAACATGACTTTTTGATCCGCACGACAACTGTGGAGAGGAGGAGGTAAAACGAGATTTTAAAGAAGCGAAATAAATACACACGATTCCACAAAACCCCACAGAATAACGTAAACCAACACGGTGAAACTTTTATTAGGAGTAGTCTGTGCAGTGATGCTGACGATGAAACGCAGTTGTCTGTTGCTAATGGTGACGCTGTCATCGCAACAAGCTGCAATACCATTGGCCAAAACTGAATGTCGAAAAATAAAGCTGTCGTTTGATTGGTTGACTGGCTCCTTACGTCAGGCACAGATTTCACTTGGTTTTTTATCAGCACGATGCGATGCGACATCAATACACAACAACAATTTGATATAAAAATAAAATGTTTTAAGGAAAAATACAGTCAGGCTGAGCTTTTAATTTGTAAATGGTTTTTAATTTTTAATGGTGTTTAGTGCAATATTGGAGGAAGTATTTGGTGAAAATCAACTTGTTATATTTGTATTTCATTCAAGGTTTTAACTTACCTTGAGTAATATTTGGGTTAAAATTAAGTAGCAAAATTTAAATGTCTATTTCAGAATAACATTACATTATATTACACACAAATACCCTATACAGACCAGTCACATTAAAACCATCCAGCCACAGCATATACTTTTGACTTACTCAAATTACTATGAGATAAAAAGTAACCGAACCTACAAATATTACAGTACAAATGTTTCACAATGAACATTTTTTTAAAGGCTGCGGATAGTCAGTGATGACCCACGACATTATTAAAGTATGAAAATAAGAAGTTGGTGGCAAAACTTATCTTAGGCAAATTAGAACATTAAAAAGATACATACAAAAATAATTCAGACTGGATTAAAGCTGTATTACTATATGAAAGAAACAATTTTACTTATGTATTAGAACATATTTTGAGTTAAAGTAAATATGCTGGACAGCTTTCACAAGTCAGTTGGATAATGGTCTCTGGCTGTGATTAATTCAATTATTTAAAATCCAATCAAATTTTAAACTCACATTTTTACTATATTACAAAGCACTACAATGACAACTGCTTTTTCTTTTGACATAAGTGTGTGTGAACTTTCCTGAATTTATAATTCATGAAAACCATTACAGTCCCAAAATAAAAGAGCAGGATCTAAGCCTGAGGCTCTAATGAACACAAGCCCACATTTCTATACTTTAATATTTTATTAGTTTAATTAAGGGATCAGTTCATTCTCATCATAAAAATGTGGTTTCTCTGTAGGCAAAGTAAGACAATTAACATAGAAGAAACTGCAGCGCACAATAATTAAGAAATCTACAATAGAAACAAGTAAGATGAATCAGGAACAACGTAAGAATGCAGACACAGGCATGACATGCATTGTGCAATTCATTTCAACGAAAGAAATATCAGGTACCTGAAAGTATTCTGTAAAATACAGCAGACATCTTGTTGCATTATTCTATAGCCATTTTGAAATCAGACATACAGACAGATTTTTCATGTCAAAATAATCAGTTCATGTCACTGATGGAAACTGTTTAAGTTAGGCATTTAGACAAATCAGATGTTTTGCACATAAAAGAAATCAGAGTGGATTGAAACAGCAAACAAATGCTATGCACCAACCACCGAAGCACAGCATGATTTTTCAAAGAAAAAAGAACAATTTTAAAAATGTCACGGAACAGTTTAAGTTACTAATCTCAGAATGTAAAGGTTATCACAGAATAACTAATTTTCATGAATAAATAAGGACATAAGAGGAAAGAGCAATCACAGAACACAAATAGAGAACACAGCTGATGTTTACTGTGCTATTTTCAGTGAACGTTACAAGGTGAGGAGTGTCCACTGCCTGAATGAGGTCACATTAGAAGGATGGGAAAAGAAATATCACCACAAGACTTCAGTGCATGACTGGCTGCTCTTCAACTCCGCTCACACATATGAAGAGGCTGGAGCACAGGCTGTAAAACTGACATTCAGATAACAGTTCCTTCTGCTGATGGCATAGTCTGTCCCCATCAAAGTTTAAGTCACATCCTAAATGGTGAAAAAACAAATTTAAAAAAAAAAAAGAAAAACAACATTTTACATCAGGCAATCAGACGCCTGTTGGGGCGAGTCGGCTGATAAAGGCGATGCTGCTGAGGCACATCCTCCGGAAGAAGGCGGGACAAGCAGGCTTCATGATGAGGTGCTCCAGAAGAATCCGCAGCTCTGTGAACAACGTACTGAGGTGGAAATAAAAGACAAGCATAGTGGTGGTTGGTCATTTGTTCGATCAGATCAATTCAGTCTGCAATCAAGACATCAACTATTAAATAAAATTACACAGCAACATTTAACTATAAACATGTGTATGCTTGGTTTATGAGAAAACTTGAAATTAGATTTGTTTTCCAATTAAGTTTTACAACAGCTCAGAAATAATCTTCGATGATTTACTGTGTGTCAGCATGTTTCCCCACTTACATACAATATATATAATCTATGTAATACCACTGCAGTTTGTGTGAGGTGAGCTGAAGTTGGACTATAATATCAGTCCTATTTCTTAAAGCCACTTGTTGTATATAATCAATTCCATAATAATATTTGTGTCAATATTCGATTAATTACACATCTCACCGGCAGTATGGGTTTCTTCTAGATGTGTAGCGGAGAGTGAGGAATCTGTAGTAAATGAAAGGCAGCAGCAAACTCCCCTGGCCACTGTTAACAAGACATGAGCAACAAAATTGACATTAACACAATTGTGGACTGTGAAATGAGTCAACAATAATCAATAACATGAATAATAAACCCAAAATGCAAAATATTTTCCCAATAACAGTAAAAGCCAAATATGCAGTGGAATGTGAAGTTAATCTCACCTTTGTGTACATCTATAAATAAAGTTACACATGAAAATGATAAGTATTATAAAACTACAGGACTGATTCCTGTTGTTACTATGTTAATAGGATCTGTATTTCTGTGTACTATTAGATAAAAACCATTGCCTTGACTCAAAATATCTTACAGCATGTATTACTGCTATGATTTGTTTTATGTTGGTCATAAATGATCCAATGCATTTCCAAAAAAACACAAGATAATTTAAGTGACAGTTTCATCAGCAGAACAGTGTCTGACAACAATGAGAACTTCCACCACAGTCTCTGATACAGGAGAACATACAGGCAGGTAAATGATCTGAAAGTACCTGAAAAGCATAAAAACGGTAGCTGGCATCAGGAAAATCTCATTGCAGGCGATGAACTTCAGAATATTCTGCTGGTTGGTTGTTAGTTTGTTCAGGAGATTTCTGACGAACATCAGGCTGTTGGGACCCATTGACTGCAAAAGGTAAGATCATATAATGTGAGAGGGTGACAACAAAGCTGTTAGAAAGATTTCAGTGGGGCACAGTGAGTTCTGAGCAGAGAGCGGTATATTAAAGTAAATGTTAAAGAACTACATTATCAATCATTGGCTATTATTAGATTTTTAGGCTGAATTTGTGTCCCTGAGCAAAGGGTGGCTGATTGACTACATAATTAAAACACCATTTGGCTGCTGTTAATGTTTCCCCTGGGTCCTTAAATAACTGCTTCCTGTCAGACATTTTGATAATAAACTGCATTATAGGTCGCAGCAGGTGACTGCTGCCTCATACTCACATCAAGGACTTTCTTTGTGTAGGTGGTTGCGTGAAGCAAGGAGAAAAGGAAGACGGGGAAAATGCTCACTTGTCAAAAGAGTTAAAGAACAGCAACAAAAGATACACAAGTGGTGATAATAGGCATGATGGTATATGATGTAATACTTAATAATATATGATTTTGTACTACTGAAGCACACAGTTGAAGCCTGTTGTATCCGCCTGACTCAATGCAACACAACATGCACTATCAGGAGATACTGATTAGAAACATTCATTCATCCGATGTGTAGAGAGCAGCCATGTTATCAAAACCGAAATATTTTAAGTAACCGAGTTAAAGGAAAAAAATCAGGTTACACAAGTAATCAGAAAATATGTTTACATGCACTATAAATTCACACTTAGGCGCAGATTCCTGTCCAGGGTGTACCCTGCCTCTCGCCCTTTGTAAGCTGGAGTTAGGCACGGGTGCTACGACCCTCAGTGGAGGATAAGCGGTAGAAAATGAGTGAGTGTAATCAGATTTATCAGTTAAACTTGCAAGCACGCTGCACTGATTTAGATTGTATAGTGATTAGGGCTGCATATTGGCACAAACTATATATATCCTGTATATATAGTCAAGCCTGCTGCCAAAAACCCGCTGTCAAGATTATTTCCATATTGATACAGCACTTGATACAAAACCCCAAATACTGCAACATTATAGTATATTGGTCTTTTCCTACGCCACCATTAGTGATAGATGCTACATTCTGAGATTTTTCTATGTCACAGTAGCATCAAAGAACATTAAATCAGTTGTTTCCTGTGATTTCTAAGGGGAAAGGATACTTGTGATGGGATATGAGTTGACCAGTATGAGCGAATAGAGCAGATAATGGCAGCTGTCCTCTTGCAGAGCCTGGGCAAGGAACTCTCTGCTCAGCTGGAAGCGTGGAAGCCTTTGATGCAAGCGGAGAGCACTGGTGAGCGCATTTGCTAACAAGGCTCTCTGATAGAAGTTTGCTGCTGCATAGGGTCTGTAAAGTACAGAAAAAGACAAATATTAGGATAAAGCCTACTCTTAAAAGACATAAAAGCTGAAACTGTAAGCAGTGCACAGAAACAATGAGTGCAATTACCCCAAACTTAGAAGAATAAACATTACAGAGCAGTAGACAGTGAAGAGTCGTGACAGCCACATTGCAGTTTCCAGCTTGTTGCTCATTAAAAATTGCTGGGGAAGAAAAATAGAAAAAGAAAATACATTAATGGGATTCAAGCTTATACAAGTATGTGTCAAATGTATAACTTGTTGACAGTGCATGGGAACCAGGCTAACTGAGAGTTGGGTAATTCATTTTAATTGGCATGTTGTATTGTTTGGATATAAAGACAGGATGGGCATCTGTTTTCTCACGTAAACTGAAAACTGTTCATTCGCTGATGGTTCGCTAACTGGTTTTCTCAACAGTTAGCGAGTCAAAATCAAAACAAACAAAGTAATTCAATCTATCCGTTAATTTTACACATCAAAAGCCTGGTCATAAGACTAAGCTGTAACCTAATTAGAACCTTATGATTTAGCCGACCATGCCGAACTACATTCCAGTATTTGTTTAACAAACAGACCGGTTTGAATGTGAAGTGTGACACAAATCAAAATCATGACAAAGAAATATCTCATAGAACAATCCAGGACTGCAGCCGTTAAATGTATAACATCCTGAAGACACTGAATTCTTAAAAAAAAAACTACAAATACCTACATCTCTACAAAGTTTGGTTAAGTGAGAGCAAATATGAGCACAAGAGCCATTAGCAAGGCACTAGTATTTTTCCCAAAGCGTGGGCACTGCAATGAGAAACTAATGATAGTGTAGCAGAAGAAGATTATTCGAACAAATAAAGTACAAGCCAAAATACCCTACAGGTAAACGTCCATCAACTCTGGGTCCTACAGCTTCTACTATGCAGTGTGCTCTGTTTGCCTCTGTTATGCAAATAACCCCTGTTTTCAACTGACAATGTGCTAGTTTGTAATACAGACTTTCTGTTAAAAATTCTTCTGACATAATTTTGGCATACATTTAATCCATTTTCAAAAGTCAATCTCCAGCAAACTGCACTTTAATGGATGAGCTATGGCTACAAGAAACTTCTGCACCGCAAACTTACCACTGGCCCCAACTGAGGAGGACGACTTTGTTGGTTACTGTCAGCCATCTTTGGGAGAGAGTACGGTCTTTCTGTAGAAAAGAACACAAGTAAAACACAACACGTCAGTATCTGCTCTTCTTATGAATAAAGAAAAGTTGAGATTTCAAGAGGTGACTTTCATTTAATTGACTTGACAATTTCTGAAGAAATTCTGAATGTGCCTTACTCTGGGTACCTCTTTGAGTCTCTGTGTTTTGCTGGTGAGAATAACTGCCTTTTTATTTCTTTCTCTTTCTCAACTGTCCTCATTTCTGTCTACTAATAGTTTTTAGTTAATTTATTTTTCTTTCTTTTATTTATGTAACTTAATCTGCCTTTGATCTTTGTACTCCATTCAAATGAAAGTCATAACACAATGAATTGTACTTTCTATATAACTTTTTACAAGCACATGCTCTTTAATATTGTAACTACTGCATGGCCAGACTGTCAATGCAACTATCGACAACCAAAAACCCTCAAAAAGTTCAATGAACCTTCATAACAATGCAGTTTTGGGTGAGGATAGAATTAACATCTCTCAGCAAATGAATTTGGCCAAGGGTCAATAATTTTTCAAAGGAACTGAATAGCAGACCAAAAAATCATATCCTGATCAGACAAAGCCTTTTCTAACTTGTAATCTAAACTATTAAATAGTTTGCAAAAAATAGCAAAATTAGAAGCCATTTGATTATGCCACAAACTGTTACTAGTGTCTCTTCAAACTGCTCTTTGAATCAATTTTAGTAAAGAACAGCAAACTAGACAACGATACCAAAATATTTAGATTTTTCCCCAGAAATCTCATGTATTGTTTTTGTTTTTGAAGAATTTGCTGATATTTTGACGTGCAAGTGTTAGCTACCTTTCCTAGCTTAAGCTAAAGTGGGCAAGTTGAAGACTAACTCGAGTAAAAGTATTTCTTTTAATTGGTGGTGATAAAAATTAATGCTTTACTAGTTACTGAAACGCGATGTCATTGGTCGGTGACGCGCGTGTGTGTGTGTGTATTTAATCAATGGATGTACTGAATGAATGCTAAAGATAGCAGCAGCTAGCAAGGTGTCTAGAATATTCTGTTACTATCGTTACTAGCATGTGATCTACGGTTAGTTCCCTAGCCTCTTGTTAGCTCGGGACTTTATTTTATTGTTATCTGAACCAGTTGTTTAAAGAGACTAATAGTTCATACTCTTTTTAATATTATACATTATATGCCTGTAACGAAATGAGTAACTTACCAGTGTTAACACCGTCGAGAGGTTCCCTTCTTGCTTGCCGAGCTGAGACAGCGATGTTGCGGGTTGTATGTGTGCTGTACGTCAGTTGACCTTCCGGTGCGAGAGGAGAGGCAGTATCGCGAGATTTTGGATCTACGGCGGACCCCGGGATTGCACTGAGTGCGTATCGCGTCTCCGTTCCGTTGTTGTTGCGTGCGCTCGATCCGTCAAGTCACCGGCTCCGTTCACAGCTCCGAACAACACGGCCGGACAACTGGAGCTGCGAGAAAGGGAATTCTCGCGGTAATTCAAAAACTACATGCATACCGTAAACACAAGAAACGGATGTTTCACCGACCGACCGGAGAACGAGAAGTGTCCTTGATGCCGTTTGGCTTTTATTCTGAAAAAATACGGCAGCTTAATGTGTTATCGGTGTTTGACTTCCTGTCTCGCTCGGGCTAAATTCTGCGTAACTGCGTTTAAACCCTCTTCCTCCAACAGTTTTCAGATTTTTTTTTTAAAAGAGAATATAATGAAACACAGACAGAATGAACAGGTAATATTGTTGTAGGTATACATTTAAATATTAAAAATAGCCATTTAAGGCTGCAGTAAACATTCATAGTCCAAATAATAGCTTTTGGTTGTGTTTAAAAATTCAGTCTCTTTTATTTTTAAACTGATGCGTGCTGGATTTTCTTTCAGTTCCATTACATGTATGAATGCAAAACCTTCCATATAAAATAAACATTGTCTTTGTTCGTATTTGTATGTTTTTCTTATGAATAAAAAAAATACACATCCCTTGTTTAAAGTGACCTTAATTCCATTTAATTTTTCAAAGCAATAGTCTATTTATAGAGATTTTCTGGCCAAGATCAGCATGTTGAACGGGGTTAAAGTCAAAGTATTACAATAATATTTACAGTCATAAAATTAAATAAATTAAAATAAAAAAAAAGCAATACGTGGTTGCCTTGTTAATGCTATTTTATGGATACTGTTTTTACCCTGCAGACAATATGGAGTCAACGCAAATACAGTCTATCTTATCCTACAAGAATCATAAAATATCACTATTGTCAGCATTCAGTGATCAGTCAGGTCGGTAGGTTATTGAGAGTCAATTTAAAAACATCCAGTGAGACCAGATGTTTAAGATTCAGCTGCTTTTGCAGCTGCCTTTGCAGAAGCAGCCAAGAAAGGAAGCCAAAGATGTTCTTGATTGTTGTTGGTTCGTTCAGTTAACAATTCGGTCAAAAGAACGAATTGTTTAAGTGAACGAATTGAACTGAGTCACTGACTGAAACGATTCGTTCATCTCTCAGTTTAGCGGAGCTCTTCTGTGACTCGAGTCAGACAGCAGCCAGTAGCAGCGGACGGGCGAAAGTGATTCGTTCACTCACTACAGAGTCGGACACATATTGAGCGAATCACTCACTCGGTGAGAGTCTCCGTGTGTCCCAGCGAATGCAGTCAGTGTAAGATGTTACAGTACACTTAAAGTGAGAACATAAAAACACACAGTCTAGTTCCCCGTTGTTTTAACAGACTTTCCCAGTAAGCACAAATGTAAACGGTATGAAAGGACTACTTTCATACCGATTACTTAAATATCTTAATTTAACTTCACTCAGGCAATTCAGAAACTAATAGATAGATGTAGTAAAGTTGGTGGATAATGTAAAAAATTCATAGCGTAACAAACACAGGAAAACGTTTCTGTGGTTATTTAATGCAAGATTTAATTATATTTATAAGTGCAACACTTTCATAGTGTCTGCCGCATGTTTCAAAGCAGCGTACTGAGACAGATCCCCTCCTTAAACTGTCAGAATCAGCCTCAGCAAATCCAAAAACAATGCCGATTCATGCCGAACTGTAGATCACTGTAAAAGAATCAAACCCCCGAAAATATCTGTTAATCTCCAATGTTTATTAAGGAAATTACTAAAATCTTAACATTTGACAGTGGAGTCTGCCGACAGCTGGCGACGGTGAGATGAATCACACCCCGCTCAGCTCAGTGAGTGAGTGAGTGAGTGAGACCTAGTCTGTGCTCCGGACATGCAACAAGGACTTAACGATTTGGTGAACGAATCTTTTTAATGAACGAATTGGAAAGATTCAGTACACCTAAAAGAACGGTGGTTGCCATCACTGTAATGCTGAGTTGAATTCAAAGAAAGGCAGAGCTGCAGAGTGCGCATGCGCCCTGGTCAACGCCCACACACGCAAAAACACTAGACTCCCCTTAAAAAGATATGTGTATAATATGTCACGACGGAAGAATATCGGTGTTCAGAATCGATTTGAATTTACAGATTTGTGGGATATTTGGGTTTCTGCCGTTGCTTTGACCAAAATGATCCTGTTGATTCGAATGTTATTAGATGGGCCACCAGGAGAGGGCGCACTCGACCAGATGATCACATTGCCGCAGTTTGGCCTATAGCCTGCGTTTGATAATTATTTTACCTTTAAGTGCACCTTATTTGGTCCCAACATGTTTAAAAATCTTACATCTGACTGCTACTGCGGCACACATGTCTGCAGATTATTGGCACGAGTGTCGCAGGATGATGTGTTTGCTGCAGATGCCATTTGAAAATATAGGCAGTGTAAGCACTGTAGAATCTAATTATTTCTTTGCAAAACCTAATTAGGCATTAAAAAAGGTTAACGCCAGCGCCTGAAACGTTTTTGTTTAATAATCCCATTACTGACGGCTCATCATGTATAAAATGGTGCAGGAGGACACAAAGTTTCCACTTGTTAAAGGGAATCTCTGAGAAATAGTCGCAGGTTTTTTGACACTATCTGCAGTTTGGAAATTAGGGCTTGTAATTAAACCGCGGGGACTGAGCACAGCACACAGAGTAGGTAAGGCTGCAGCCTCCTGCCTTGCATGCATTTCTATATGTTTAATTCATGATTCTGTCTTTCTGCTGCAAAACTTCGTCGCTATTTTATGTTTTTCTTCCTCTTTTCGATTCCTTTTCTTTTTTACAATGTCTAATCTGTTGGGCATTGTACAAGTTTCCATATCGGCGCTTGTGAGTGAGGCTAGACCTTGATGGTTTTTTAAGTGTCAGCTCCTCTCGGACCATTAACGGTCACTAGAGAGCTCAAGGTGAGAATTTAAATGAGACAACATTTTCTGCTCCACTTTTAATTTGGTTGAGCTCCCGAGGAACAGACTGTTTTCACAGAGACAACTGTCCCTGCAGCGCTGCTAAATATGAAAGTAGATGCTTTTACGGGAGAGCTGGTTGACAAAGTCAGCAGTGTTGCCAAGGAGAGACGGAGCCAGAGAATAGATCACTGAATGAATGTTGGAGACACCTTATGGGTCATAATATTGAAATAACTGTTAGGAAAAATAAATGTGAAACCTCTTACAATAAATGTTTTACAAAAAACAAAAAAACAAAAAAACAAAAACAACCATAATGCCAGTTTTGCTAATTTCACTTACAGAATAAGGCGCCTAAGAATAAACCCTATTATTATTATTATTATTATTATTATTATTATTATTATTATTATTATTATTATTGTTATTATTGTTGTTGTTTTCAGATTTTTATTTGAATATTTTGTCTGTATGCAGTCTGTCATACAAAATCGTACAAAATGTGCTGCTGCTTATCTTTGCCATGCAGGACCCTCATGTACATTTTATTTATTTATTTATTTTTTTATCTCAGTGAGTTTTGCTGGGAAAATCAGGTTAGAATAATTTCAAAACAGATGAATTTGTAACATTTTACTGTATCTTCTTCTCACCAGCGTTTCTTATCTAAAAACATTTAAAACCTCAATCTAAATGGAAAAAAAAAAGAATTTATAATGGCTTGAAAACGGACGGTCGTCAGACAATTTTGCACGTATTTTTGGTTTATTTCATAGTAACAGGTATTTATTTTATTATTTTTATTTCAGTTGGCTTTATTGTTTTTATTTATTGCTGTCAATATTTTATTTTAAAATTGAAAATATGGCCAATTGGCTCCACATATAGTCAATAATAATAATGATACTACTACTACTATTGCTGCTGCTACTAATAATGATAATGATAATGATCCTTGCTGATATTAAGCTACGTTGTTCTACGTTGTTACGGCGGCATTTATGAACTAAAATCTTTGTATTCCGCCTTTAACCCCCCCCCCCCCCCCCCCCGATGCTTCTGCACCATCAGCTCTCAATGGAAAAAAAGACGTGAGCGTGAAACCATAGCAAAAGTCTGTTTAAATGGGATAAACCGTATAGTGTGTGTTGTGAAGTGAAATGAAAGCGCTTGTAATGTTGTCTGTGTGTGCGTGCGTGCGTGTGTGTGTGCGTGCGTGTGTGTGTGCGTGCGCGCGTGTGTTCATGCCTCTGGCTCCATTCGGCCAAAACAAACAGGCTGTGGAAGGGAATGAAAATCGCGACAAGCGAGGAAAGGGACGGGCATAAAGAGTCGGTGTGATCGGGAGGAAAAGAAGGACACGGTGAATTTCCACCAAACTGGTTAAAGAAACAAAGAAGCGCGATATCAACAGGCTTGTCCACCTTTTATCTCTTTGTTGCCTGATAGATGAGGCGGTTCAAACCCGGTGTAAGAGGATTCCATGACGAACTGCTGCGGGAATGATTTATGAATGTAAAAGGCCTGTACACACTTTCACTTTTTGTACATTTTTACTGCATTGGATTTCAAAAGAGATTTTTTTTTGTTTTTGCAGGGACAACTCATGCATTAACGTTTTAGCTTTAGTTAATTGTGATATTTTATTCACAGACAAAAAAGACAACAATCTAAAGTCACTGAAATTCTAGTGGAAAACAATATTTTCTTACAGAATGGAGATCAAGGCTGTGATTAACATTCTGCACCAACTCATTTACAAAACTGATGTTTAATTATTTTGGCATTATTACCTACTATTATAGCTTGAGATATATAAATAAAAAAGCCTAACATATAGAACATCTAACATATTATTTATGCACTAAGACTTATAACACACTCTTCAATGTAGGCTATTTTATGCACTGCAATGTAATTGCTGTGCAGATGTTGTCATGAATGTCAGCTGAGATTTTGTGTGACAGCATTTCTCTTGATCAAAATACATTTTCCACACTATTTGCAGAGACATTCTTGTACCTACTATAATATGCTACTGCTGCTTATATTTACCCAGCAGCAAAATTCCAAATGTCTAACTAAATATTTGTCTAATGGAAGATTGTTGTGACATTTTCAACCATTTTTTGTCAGTCATTTCTTGCAGATGTGACTGAAATGTTGCCTTTTCACAGACGTGGCTGTCAAATGCACCCAGTGACCAGATTCAGTCAAGGCCTCTTCACTCTCCTCATGAGTGCATGTCATCCATTTTATGGCAAAGGCTCGAAGCTAAAGCACCACAGCCTTTACTGAGTGCTCCAGTTTATAGACTTTGAAGTAATTTATACAAATCTCATGCTCTTTTTTTCAGCATGTGTGCAAAAATAACCCCCACCTTAGAAATACATCATCTTTTGGTGCAATGGCAGATATTTAAAAAACTGGTATAAAGGATGCACTTTGATGTTTTTACTGTGTAAACAGAATATATCTAATCACTGTGATGCTCTCTCTGGGTCTGTATTTAGTATTTGAAGAAAACGGTGGAAAATATAAGGCAGGGGGAATGTGATGCCCTCATCAAGGCCTGAGCCAAAAACTATTGATGTCGCTGAAGCAAAAGGAATCTACCAGAAAGATGACTTCTCTCTTTTCACGAGTAAAGCTATGTTTGTTTCTGGCTTGAATGGGGGCCTATAATGGGACTGATGGCATCAGGATTGTCACCACAAATGGTCTGGGCGTTTTGCAAGGCTGTTTGACAGAGCCTATTATGTCATTGGTCACGTCCCTCCACTCCTTGCTCGCTTGGGTTTGAATGGGAGTGAATTAATCAAATGTTTTGAGAGAGATCAGCCAACTTAATGCACTTTGTGTCAAGGTCTGCGCTGATCTGAGACCCGTGGCCTCGTGCTACCTGCACTGTTTTCATCCAAACATAGACATACTCCTTTGTATGAGTCGATGCTCTGGAGACATTTGAAGTGACACTAAAACCCTTTTATTCTATTGACCCTTGGAAATGTATCAATTATCGCTTTAATATCCAGTGTTTAAAGTTAAGAAATTGTTTTGTGATTTTATTGGTATTTAGAGTAATTATAAATAGAAAAGAAAATAATATAATCACAAATTACATTAATATGGACACATTTGGTATCAAGAAGAAGAAGAAGAAAAAAAAACGTTTTAAATAAAAGCTTCTGCCCACAAATGCACTTATTATTATACAATTTCAAATAAAGTCAACGAATTCGTGATATTACGTGTCTGTTAAAGACTAAGAAATCAACCTCAGCCACAAGGATTAAAGAAATTCTTCAATAAATTAACATAATCCATTCGTTTGTATACAAACAAGAGCCCGTTATTTCAGATCAATATCTCTTTTCTTTGGAGGTTTTTTGCATCTCATATTTTGCAAGAGATCTAGTGACAGCAGTGATTAGATGTTATTCTTATTTTGGGTGCTTCGTGTGGTTAAAGTCGGCTCTGGAGTTCATCAGAAACCAACATGTTAAAGAAAAAAAAGAATGTGCCGCCTGCAGCCATCTTGTTTATTTTCCAGTAGGAAAAATGGCCCAAAATCATGCGCTGTAACATTATTGCTTTATCAAACACAATAAAAGTGCGAATTAATCAAAGCACTCTGCGTTAGGATAACTATGCATGAGCCTTGTTTGGATGTAATGGATGGCTTTAAAATTTGACATTATTATTTCCCGTCATTTCTGGAAACAAATTGAACATTTATTGCATATATATTAAAAATTATACAGTCGTCGAGAGAGGCTGATGTCTCTTTTATTGAGGCGCACCGAGAGGTGAGGTCTCACCGGATCAATTTCCCTGTCTTGTTACTCCCGCAAGAGGATGTTTGGAAAATGCCTGCACCGCTAAATTGATTCAGAAACGAATTCATAACTTGGGGGGTTTAAGCAATTTTCCTCATATTTTCTTTTGTTTCACGTTTTGATTGCTTCAGTATACACGCAAAGTTTTTTTTATGCCATTCTAATTCTCACTGCACTGGCACTGACTCCACGTCTATTCTTCATTCTGTGTAAAAAATGTATTTAATAAACTGGGTTTTGGGTGGCTTCACAAACATAGCCATTAAGCAGTCACAATGCTTTTATTGTGCACTTGATCTCAAAATAGAGGCTGCTGTGCCTGCCGGATCCAGACGAACCTATGGAAAAGGCCTCGTCTTTGTCTGCCTGCACGGAGATAAATGGCCCATGTCAACCGGATGATTAGTTTGCACTATTAAATTGTCAAAAAAGAAGATTTTTCCCTAATAGTGCCTTTTCGTGAAGAATTATGGAATTCAAAGTTGTCTGTGAATGCTGGGGAACTTGCAGAGCTTTGCAGGGGCGAGGGCGAAGGTCAGGCAGAGTTCTCAGCTGTGGCCAGTGCGGCACCAGCAGAGAGTCAGTCAGAGAGGATGTGGAGGACAAGTGCAAGCCTATTTCCTATCAAATGGGGATGTTTATCTTCACATTGTACAAGAAGAGAGATACCGATGCAGTGGCATTGTGATTCAACAATCTGAATCCGGTTTATTCTGAATTCACTTTATGCGTAAAAGTCGTGCGTAAATGCGCAACATAAGTGCCAACTTATTACGTACAGTGGAAGAACAACATGACCTACTTCCAGGAGACAAATTAAAATTAAATATGACTGAGATTTAAAGACTTAACTTCATGCATTGGCGCATGCCCCTGTAGATGTGTTCCAGCTCATCACTTGTCTCTGTGTGCATGTTGTGGTTGTCCTGCTCCCCCCCTCCCCTTTCCATTCTGCCAAAACATCTATTCTAGTGCCAACGTTTTGTGTTAAATGTTAACAACTTTGCCTGATCTATTTAATCACCAACAACAAAATCAGTGTTGACTCTAACACTCGCCTCCATTGTGCCCATTATGCGCCTGCCCTCACTTGAAGATTTATGTATTTTTGATATCAAATTCCTTCTGTCATCAAGACTGCTCTCTTGTTGACTTTTCTTGACCCGTTGACCTCGTTCCCCAAACTTTCCCATATTTAACGCGGGAGCCGCGCCCCCACCAACTTCTCCTGCTCGACCACAGCTGAATGCTCTGCAGTTCCTTTTGTTGACATGTGCTGTTTGCACTGTTCTTGAACTTCAGTGAGCTGCCATGTCCTCATCCTGTACTTTAAACTCTGCAACTTTACCCCGAAAATAACGACCTATTGTTCAAAAACGCATGAGGTCACTTCACTAAACCACTGCAGACTCTGCAATTAGTTGGAGAGCAGAGGGATGTCGCGTTCGACAGTCACAGCATAGTAATCTGGACATTGTGACGAACTAGGAGGTGTTCCTCCAGGCTTAGGCTTTGGCTTCCATTGATTTCTGCGCTTCTGTCAAATTTTGCAAACTGCATTCATTCTCTGTTGACGCAGAATGACGGATGTCCATATACCTTTGCCATATATGACGTCCATGTCGCCTATACAAGCCTCCCTCTGGCTGCCCAGCTTGCTAATTAGTTAAACAAACGCTCATACTAATGATCCCACTGGCCTGGTGAGCTTTGGGGTTTTTGTTCGCTGACTTTGCTCCATCTTCTCCTGCTGGAAACTTGGCCCCGATGACCCGAGCTATCAGGGCGCTGTGGAGACGCTGGACCGCCCTGTCCGGAGTCCATCCCCCCAGAGGCCAAAGGGCAGCGTCCAAGTCCCGGGAATGCCACCACCAGCTGCTTGCGGTGACACCCTTTACAAAAGGGGCTTCATGAGCAATCCTTCTATGGGCTGTCAGTGTTGTGACAGAGCTGGACTGACATTTATTTACTCTCTCATACGACCCATCATGGTGGTTTGGTCTATAAACACCGAGCTACAAAGTTTAAATTGTTTTTGTTTATGTAACTGTAAATCAAAATTCGACGCTATTCATTAAAAATGTAATCCCTGTAAAAGCCTTAAGCACAAGTATAAGATACAGTAAGATAAGAGAGAATGAGATAACAATAACAACAACAAAATGTTAAATATTTTGGACGTAAGATAGAATTATGTATATAATGTAAACAGTGGCTGAGATATGAAAAAAGAAAAAAAAATTGAGTTTGCCATACCTGTGCCAAATTACGCACGCACTGGGAAGAATATCATTTATCACAGCTCCACCCATGATTCCCCCAACACGAACCTCTTATCAAGAAAAACTACAACAAATAATACATCAGTGACACTTTACACTGTAGTACAAAAATAATATGATAATGTTATGGTAATAATTGTATATGTCATTAAGATTACTATATTACGAGCTTAGTGCTAAAGAATCACCAAGTGATGGCTTGAAAATAAGAGAAATGTGTATGACAATTATCAATTTTGATTCACAAAAATGTTCATGTCAAGGTGTGACACTGACATTTTCTTACCAAACGATTACATGACATTACCAAGCTAGACACTGCAGTAGAAATAAGATGACATTATTACTATAACTATACTGTTGTTGCTGTTGTTGCAGTTACTAATACATCAGTGACACGTTATAATGTGCAACAGACGCAATGGCTTATAAGATAGTGAGAAATCTGTTAACGTCAGTATGTTTTGAGAGTAATACAATCGGAATGCCATTCTTTCATTAGTGCTGAAATGTTAAACATTTTAATATCAGTAATAATTACTCGATGGCAGGTTTGAGGTCTTATTTTTGAGACGCCTCTAGGTTTGTCTTTTGCTCTCAAAGCTTTTGCTTCCCCCACAGCGCGCTGCGTGGTTAACACTGGCCTATTACACGTTGTCATTTGTGGTTCTTGGTGTTATTTGGACAATGTTTGGCCATTTAGTCCGGGCCTGTGTCTGCGCGCTCCGAGGAGGTCTCGACAGAAATTGATACTAATTGCGGGGACTGTACACTGCTGGCTGGTGGAGCGCCTGCAGGCAGTTGGAGGACCTGCTTGTCACCGACTAATTGACAAGGGCTTGTCTGTCCTGGGAGCAGCTGGTCCTAAGCACTGGCGCACAATCGCAATCTTGACACGGCCTCCACTCGCCTGAAGGAGTTTTGAGGGGGAAACGCCGTTAAAGGGAGATTTATTGAATCTCCCTTTGGGTGACGCTGTATTAAGTACGCAATATAGGCTTATTTCCACGGGTGCAAAAGGGAGCCACACTCCCGGTATTAATAACAGAGGGTGCCAATTAGGCCAGACAGGTGACATTTCATGTGACATTATGAATCACTGCAAACAAGACAAGCGTGGGTAAATAAACGCCGGAGCTGCTCTGAAATCAGGTTTTAAGGAATAGTTTACTTTTTTGCAGCTACATGACACACAATGAGCCGTGCAGGCTGTATGCGCAAATCTGATTCTATGCAGGGGGATGATGTGTTGCACCAGCCATTCAGCTGCAGAGGCGAGAACACAAATAACATCAAGCCTCACAGTAAAATAATCAATTCATTATTCTGGCCTGTTGCTCTTGTAGTCCAAGCCTTTATAGCTGAATGCACCAAGAGGGAGAAAAAGCCAAGCAAGTATTGTTTCCGTCTTCAAGTGGAAAAGGTTTTCCTCCACTTTCCCACTGCCTGTAAAGAAACGCTGCTTTTCTGACTCCTTTGAACTGAAAATCGTGATTTTTCCCCTGGTGTTCTCCGGACGAGCTCCTTTCTTTCTGGGGAACAATGACAACACTGGAGCACCCCGGCGGTGCGCCACAGTTGGGGATCCCCCGGATTGTTGTGGACATCTTTGGATTTCATCAATCAAAATGACTGCAGTTTTCCATAAAAATGCTGAATTTGGTCCTGGAACCGAGCGGACAAGGTAGAAAATACGAGGCTGTCCCTCTCGATGATAAATGGCCATCCTTTGATTGAACAAATAGAGGAAAATACGTGCCACAGTAGTGAGAAAACAGGCGAAGATTGTTGTGAGAGGACTCACGGTCTGGCGTCAGATCATTACAGAAATGAATCCACCAGAAACATAAGGCTGGAAAACTAACTGCATTTTCCCAAACATAAGAACTGTGTGAGACTGTGGAGCAGGACGCACCATTAGTGGAGACGCAATTACGCACGGAAATGCCACTACCTGAATTCAGTAACATTCCACTTGTATGTTGTAAACAAATATCAACAGCAACCGCAAGAGGGTGGAAACATCAACTTTATCATGACTGGTATCAGATGTCATCCCAGTAATACCAGTCCCTCTTACCAGGTTGCACTGACGGAAACAAACCAGATTAGGACATGTATATACTATATTGGAGTCTTTGGCCCGGGACAGCAGGAAGCCCTGCTCATCACCACAGAAAATAACTCTCCTGTTAACACGGAGATACCACAGCAGCGATTATAATCCAATTAACTTGCATCTCTCACATGCAGCAGGCCTCGTTTTGAACAGAGCCACAATGAAATTTGAGCAAATTTCAACGTAACAACTTTTAATTTCCTGGAGAGCAATAATGATTTGAAGACGACACATACAGACACCTCTCAAGGTGTCATCTCCCTAAACGGCCTTAATGCTGCAGCTAATTATCCAATATTGACGTTTTGTCCCGCCTCAGGTCAACGGGTCAACAGTTGGAGATTAATGGCACTGGAAGAAGCTTTTACTACAAGAAAATAAGAAAGAAATACAATAACAACAACAACAATAGCAATAACCTTGTCGTGTTTGTTCTCCTAGAGCCTGTTGTCATAATAATAAACATTTTTAAAATTGTCAGTAGGGGCATGTGAGGGCACCCCTGCAAAATTATTAACTGAACTGAATTACATATTTAGTAATTTCAATAAACATTAAGTCATGCAGATGCCTAATAGGCTGACTGAACATGTTTCTACAAATTATTGTATGAAAACAATGATGCTATTTGTGGGGCATAATTACATAGGATTTATACATAGGATTTGATGTTACAGGCCACCGTAAAAAAGAGAATTGAAGAATAAATTCATAAAAAATGTCTTTTAAAAAGGGCCTTACCTGGTCAGAGGGTAAATGGCAGGCGCTTGAGCAGCATGGGCACATCCTTGGAAAAAAGTTTTTATTCTATTTGATTGTGACTGAGCTTATCTAAGTTGAAGGTCTTATCTTCATTTTTTTAAATTATACCCATTATATTTAATTTGCCATTAAGTTTTTTGTTGTTTTTTTTTTTTTTTTTTAAATGTTTTTCACTGTTAGATGCAGCCACTTCTTAAAGATAGAGCTGAGTTGACTGGCTTGTCGTGCTTGAAGAATTGTTTAATTTCAGGGCCTCGGCGTTTCCTGAGGTGAGGTCTGCATTGGCTGCTAATAGAGATCTAATTGATGGGCAGAGTCCCGTTTCCGTGCTCTCTCTCCCTTTATTGCGCCCCAGCGTCTGCTGTAAAATAGGTCTGTAATCAAATTCCGCCTATTTCTCCTGGAGCAGGATGAGAGCTCAGGGCTGTAGAGAGAGAGAGAGAGAGAGAGAGAGAGAGAGAGAGAGAGAGAGAGAGAGAGAGAGAGAGAGAGAGAGAGAGATGGTGCAAAATAAAAAGAAGAGAGGAGAAACAGAGAAAAATCGTTATTAAAAAAGTTAAGCATGAGAAGAAATTTGACATATTGTTGAAATGCTGATGAAAAGGAGAATTAACTTATTCTGCTTTCTCTTTTTAAATACTCCTCTTTGCAGTTTACTTACAACATATATCTCACAGACATGTACAGGTTGGCTGTACCCATCCATCATTGTATGGTGACCTTATCAACTTTTATCCTGCAATATTCCCTTATTCCTTCAGGGATTTACTGTGTTTTTTTTATTATTTCTACACTGAACTCCCCTTTTCTAAAATCCAAACTCATAAGATTAATATAGATCTGTCATAAAAGGCTCTGTTATTGCTGCCCAAATGCCTTCTATAATTATTATTTTAACTTGGTTACATGTGCTTTCAGGACTCAGACTCGCAGTTCATGATCTAATCAAATACCACACATGCAAGGCCAATCTGCCAGTGTTGTCATGCACCCAGAAAGTACACAAGATGCCAATCACATCAGACTTGAGACTGGCAGCAACAGAAACAAACTGATTCTCTGTTTTTTTCCTTCTCTTCTCTGCTTCTCTCTCCTTTAGAGTTGCCTGGAAGGCTGTGATTGGCCGCCTGTCTGGGCAGTGATAGCAGCCCGGGAGCCAAGGATGATTGATGATGGCGAGGGCAAGGCCGAGCACTGGCAGCATAAAGCCCCATAGACGCCTCAATAAAAAGCCTGGCTAGTGGAGAGCCAGGGCCCCGCTCAATAGGGCCCCTCTGCCTCTGAGGACCCAGGGCTAGAAGAGTGCATGGAGAGACAGAGAGCGAGGGAGAGGAAGAGAGGGAGAAGGAGAGGTGCTCTGTTGTTGGATAATCTGTTTAGCTATCGAGCCAGCAGCCGTCTGAGGCTGGATAAGTGCAGCGACGGATGTTGTGTGGGGTGAAAATAGCAGGGGTTGGCTGGTGGAGTGCTGGGGGGGATGCAGGGACACAGGAGATGGAAAGAAAGAGAGAAAGCGAGAGAGAGAGCGATGGATCATCCAGTCACAGGGTGCATAATGGAGAAGTGGATGAAACAAAGTGGAAATGAGATCTGCAGGCAAGAAATTATCGCAAGCCAAATAAAAAAAGGTGATTAGGGCCTGAAGTGAGGGATAAGACCTCAGTGGTGCTGCTCTGGTGGCCATCACTCAGCCCACAGATGCATAACTGTGGTGACCTTTGCTTCGGCACATCAATGAGACCCTGCTAGGTTGGATTCCTTCAGTGTTGCATCCACTGAAGTGGCCCCCAGACCGCATGCAGCCCTGTTGTAACCCTGAGTGCACAGCAGCTCTGAAAAGCACAATTAGGCAGCAATCTGCTCCAACCAAGCCAGCTTTCAGTAATTCCAGCATGGCTACACGATGTCCTGCAGACCCTCCTAGCTGGAGGTGGCAGGATGGAGGCGTGGGAGAGCAGTGGAGAATGATGGCCTCATCATCACCTTACAGTCTGCAGGGTACGGAAACAGTGAAGATGAGGAATCGATGCATTGCATATGTTTTGGTTTGCTTTTCTGAGTATTGGGCTGATTTAGGCGATTTTAAAGCAAAACAAAGTCAAAACAAACAGAATTAGGTTATAAAATGGCACAGATAGCCTCAAATGTTGTTGTTTATTAAAATAAAATCTTATTCGCAACATTTTGGAGAGTTTAATTGAAGAAATTCCATATACTACCCATATGTGTCATCGCACAAAAGTTTTGATGATATAAAATCCTGGTACTTTATACTTAAGTCAAGGGCCCTGCTTTTAGGAGGTCACCATCTTGTGCTGCCATTTTCCTGCAGCAGAGAGAATGACTGAGCCAGCCCAACTTGTGCATTTTGCATTTTTAAACAAAAGCTTACTATGCAATGCTAATATGCTATCTTATATAACTATAAGCTAAAATGTTTACAAACAAAATAATATTTTATTGTATCTGTATTTATGAAAACCTCACCAGCTGAAGGACAACGGGATACATTGTTGACAATGTCATCCTTTTTTCGTATGCAAATTGTATATGTATATATGGGAATTGTATATGGATATATTGTGTAAAATGTATATTGCAATCTTTTGACTGGCCAGTAGATAGGTATGATGCTGTTTTTATATGTTAATGTGCTTTGCTTGGAAATAAATGTTCCACAAGACATTTGATCTGTGTTCTTTTGTCTTTTGCTGCACTGATTAAGTAGACTTTTGAGTGTGTGAGTGAATGGGCGACAAATCCAGGTAGAATCAATGTCCAATCCATGACAAACACACATTGGACACCGATATAGAGACATAGTTTTAGTGGATATGATTAATTTAAATGGTTCACATTTAACTTGGTACTTTCATTGACTGCATTATACTGTGCTTGAGATGGTGCTACATTCAAATGCTTATGGGACATCATGGCAAAAGACAGCGCTATGCAAGAGACAAGTACATATTCAAGCAGAATTAATTTAACATTATTTGCTGCTGGTGCATAGAGGCATTTCAAGAGACTTTGGGGGCCCAAGGCAAAAGAGACCCCAGGGCATTGGAGTCCAACCATAGTGGAACTGCAGTTGTCTGGATTTTGAGGGGGTTCTCATTACAAAAAATAAAAAAATAAAAAAAAGATCACCTGTTCTTGAGGGCCTGTCTCAGCTCATGGCCCCAGGCAATTGCCAGCTTTGCTGACCCTGTTGCTACGCTCCTGCTGGTGCACATAAATAGAAGGGATAATAAGGACATAATGAGATTACATTTGACTAGACAACCATATTTTTGTTTCGAGACAAAATGAAAATACATGTGACTGTATAAACAAAAGAGTTATACATTGTATGTTCCTAAATATAGTGACTTTGCAAAAATAAATCATGAGTTATTTGAAAAATGTCAATCAGCTGCATCAGTACTGTTCATCCAAAAATGAACAAAACGTTTATCTGTTTCAAACAAGGAAATTATAAAGGAAAATGACAAACAAACCTCAGGAAGTGACAGGTAAGCTGACAGCATTTGACTGATTTTGTATTTAACACTGATATGCTGCTGATGAAACTAGAAGATGATTATAAGACAACAAGAACACTAACAAGAAAACCTAGGCTTACAGATCTGAGTATAAGTGAAGACCCAGATTGTTCAGGTTCAGTGTGAGGCGATGTTGTGTTCATTATCCCTGCTTACAATGGGCTCATTATTAAGTTTTGTGATTCAAATCAGTGACTTACACCATTTACTAATGAACAGAAAACTAACGAGCCATCATGTTATTGCTTTACTGCTAATTAAAGCTGCAAAAAATATGTGCATGCAGTTCAAAAGCAATAGGTTAATGAGAGTATAACCATCAAATGTGTCCTCATTGATTTATGATTAGTGTGGGTATCCATGACTTGATTCTGCCTCAGATTTTAATTACTTAATTGGCGTGATTATTTAGCAATGGGAAACCATTCCACCTGCTCCTGCTCTGCAACTCTGCTGCCATCAACAGTGTTGACATATACAGTTACATCTTCTCAAGATGCATCAAAATTAAAGGACCAGTACAGCAGTGTAAAGAATAATCTTCGGAAGTACTCAGTGGAGTTAATGCAACAATGTGTAAGCAGCCTCTTCCTGTTAGAGCTGGAGTTTTTGTAGTTAGTATTTCTCAGTCTGTGGGTTTGGCTACTACAAAGGGTCTCAAGATGAGATAACATTATAAACCTGGAGTCTGTCTATTCATTAGTTAATATACTGCACATGTTTTTTTTCCATAGATGATTCATAATTATATTTTTAGGAAATCATAAAATACAATATTATTTGGTATGTTTCCTTTCTGTGTTTGTGCATAGTTAGCGAAACCTAGTTTATCACAATCTCAAACTGCTCTACAAGTTTATTTTGAAGAATTATCACTAGGTCCAGATGGTTTATTCCCATGCAGAGGGATAGGGAATGCATGTTGAAGATGCAGCTGTCGAGCAGGAGGAAAAGAGGAAGATCACAGAGAAGGTTTGTGGGTGTTGTGAAGGAGGACATGAGAACACAGAGGAGGACACAAGGGAGAGGACAAGATGGCTGAAGATAAGCTGTGGCGACCCCTACAGAAAGAAGCCAAAAGAAAAAAAACATCACTAAAGTGTATGATTTGTTAAGATTATACCCATCATCTACTGTATCTGTCTTGTCTTGTTTCTCTGTGGCAGTTTTAAAAAAATAACCAGCATGATGCAGGCTCCAGCAGTTCAGGCAGAGATTCAGGTTACATTGTTTTACAACCTGGAGTCTTTATCAGAGATGTGGAGGGGTTAAAGGGGTTAAAGAGGTCAGTTAGCTCACTTCTTTCTAAATGAACATCAACAGATTGATTGTCGAATTCATAGTCTTCAGCTGCAAATTACACTTTTTGTAACATTTGACATTTTTGCATGTAATGCACTTGTCGTACTCTGAATGACCTGCAAAAAGAATTCAAGAATTCATGGTAATATTTAGTATTAAAGTAATCATACTTTTCATGAGTGTCTTTCCATTTAAGTTTCACTAATGCACAAAGGTAAAATGTGGCCACATGTTATGCATCCAAAAGGACTTGTGATGGTCTCTACGTGACTGTTGTTGGAAATGCTTGTTTATGTTCAGCAAGAACAAATCCAATCCTGTTTGTCTGTGCTCAGGTGGAGCCATTAGCCGGCATTGAATAATTTCATATTGTTGTGTGCATTGTTGGTGGGCAGAGGTTAACAAAAGGCCAAGACCAATCCAAGCCACCAGTGTTGGCCGCATGGGGAAATGTTGGCAAGCGAGCCAGAGAATAATCATAGGCTAATCTGATTTTCGACTCTGATAATGGAGGCCGAGCTAAATAAGAAAAATTCCAGGCAAATTTGTGCAAATGAAAAAGGATTCCTCCTGACATAATGGTACGGTGCAAGGCAGCCTCTAATGAGCAATAATCTGTCTAAGAGCTTCTCCCTCTCTCTCTCTCTCTCACTCTCACTGGGTTTCTCCCTCCATCTTCTATCTCATCCTGTCTCAGCCACCCCCCCCAAGCTCTCATCAGCTTCCTCTCTTTTCCTTAGGATGTGCATGTCACAGCTCAATGACAGAGAGAGACGAGATGGAAGATGAGGAAGGAGAGTATATGGTGTGTACAGGTGTGGATTGGTGGACATTTCCATAATAACAGCTGATCCATCACTTGGTTTTACACAATGTATGTACACTGCATAATAATAATAATAATAATAATAATAACTAGAAATTTGTGAAATAGGTTAGGAAATGTAAATTAAAAAAAAAAGGAATATGGTATGTTGAATGCACAAAAATCGAACAGTACTATCAGTACGACTTACTGAAAGTGAAACAAATAAGAAAGAAGTGCAACAAACAGTGAACGTAGCAGAATGTTTTGCTGATTATGGATACGATACCAGCCATCTTGGAATCTTTTGTCAGCGTTTGTGACGTTGCTTCGACTTTCCAAGTTGGAAATTAACCCTGAAGGGGAACGCACTATTATATTCACTGTATGAAGCTAGAGTCAGTAGCTGAGTTATCTTTAAAGCCGAAAGATGAAAAACAGGCAGGGTTGGTGAAAAAGTGAAGCTGGACTACTGCCTTAGAGCAGTTTGTGTGTAGATGTTTTAAATAACATGCAGAAAATGAACTTGTAACTACAGACTTTTTTTTTAGAAAGTATTTGTTTAACAATTCAAAGTGATGCCAGCTGTAAATTAGTTGCTAAATTATGCACAAATATTGTGATTTGGATCACAATAGTTTGCTGTCTTTAAAAAAGGCGTCCCCATATAGAAAGTTTAGGAAACACTTTTTCACAGACTTAACGTCTATGCATTATAATGTTCCTATGCACACTGCAGCAGCAGCAGCAGCAGTGAGACAATTTAACTCCTTAGAAAAATAACACCCTTCTCTCCCACTTTCCCGCCCCCTCTCTCCCCCCTCAGCACTACCAGCAGCAGCAGCAGCAGCTTGGCTCTGTGTTCCTGACAACTTCCATAAATTATTGGAGATTTTCATATTTCAAATTTCATCTGCATTCATGCGCAGCAGCCAGGGCCCAGTGGAGTCTAGCGTCGGGGTGTCGGGTTATGGAGGAGCAGCAGCCCCCTCGGTAGCAGCACTGCCACCGGCTGCCTGGCTCAGTGGCCCCAGAGACCCTCAGCTAATTGAATTGCATCCGCTGATTAGATTATCCTTGCGGCAGCTTGCTGCCAATCTGAAGTATGGGTGCCTTCTATCCTACTTAACCCTTCTGCCCCCCACCCGCTGCTGCAGGCAGGCTAGGCACACAGACACACACACACACACACAAAGCAGAGTGCCCAATATATTCAGGGGCCATCAAAGTTGGCCAGTTTTGTTATTTTTCTTTTGCATTGTCTCGCCTTGTAAAAGTGGCCATCTTTCACCGCCCAGCCCTCACCACCACTCGCTCTTTGCCAAACAGCCGACTCTGGCAAACTGAGAGTGTCATTACTCCAAGTTTGTTTTTCTGTTTGTTTTGCTTTTCCTTCACTGGTTCTCCTCACTGACTGTGATGCCAAAGACCCAAAAGCACAGATTCAAGAGTCAGTGCCTAAAGCTGAGATTATCTTCTGGTTGCATTTTCAAATTGAACATAGTTTTTTATTTTTTATTTTTTATTTTTTATCAGTAACAATGTCATTATCATTTCTAGTGTTTTGAACATAAATATTTATTGTTACAATATTTAATGTACAGTACATATTCTGCCTCTCTATGAAACATGGCATAATTTATTTTATATATTCTACTTTGAAGCCTCCTTCGGTTTTATTTATGCACATTGTTATTTTCCTGATTATTTAAACAGCTGATTATTTTCATCAGCTGTTGTTATAAAAACAGAATGTACACTAGAATTCTTCTGTTGTTTTACTTTAACATGGTAATAAAAAAAAAAATGTTATTATTAGATTATGTGCATTGTCATGGGCAGGAAAATTGGAAATGCTGACGTGACATTCCCAACTAAAAACATATAGGATATATGCTCATAACACTTAGTTATAACATTTTATTACATGTTATGCTTACTTTAACTTTACAGTAATGTGACATTACCTTTTGTTTTATGACCAATAAACAAAATGCACTGTATTTCTGCTAAAGCTTTGTCAGCAAATTTTATCATGAACTTATTGTAACATGGTCTGTAATGTAGAAAAAAAAACTTGCTGTTATTATTACACTAATCACTGCGATGAAATGTTAACCTTAATCATTTTGAGACAACATGGAGACTGATTTTCTAATATCATTAAAAAAAGCTGCAAAAAGTTGAATTCTGCTGATCACATTCCTCAAGGAAGAAAGTTGCCATTACACAATTTTATTATTATTTTTACACTACAATATTTACATTTATTTAAATATTTGTATGCCAAATTACATTACTTACAATTGCATGTAAGGGACAAAAGCCTTATTAAATTATATCCAAACAAAATGATTAATTAAGTTTGAATGAACTTGACTCATTTAGTTGTTACAAACTGAAGTAAAGTTGTACGTTTGTCAAACTTTCTTTGGTGCATTAAAGAAATAACTGTGTGCTGACAAATGTTTGTTAATATCATTGTTGCTTATATACTTGGTTACTCATAGAATACTTACAAAATGCTGTGTTTCCATAATCAAAAGTTATCAAAGATGTAAAAATGTTACATTTTTAAAGAAAAAGCTCTGCTATAATTGTGGTCCTGTGTCATGACAGAATTAATTCCATTTCAATCTGTGCCATAAATTACACAGAATGTGGTATTTTATGACAAACAAGGCCACCAGAGATCATAATGGACTCGAGCCTCGTGACCCCGCAATGACTGCATTCATCCCCCGCCTCACCCTCCACACCCTCCCACTCTCTGGGACTCACAGGCCATGTCATCTCATGCATTGCCACATTTCAGTTTTGGGCCAATGCATAACCCAGATGAATATAAGTGTTCACTGAGGAAAAGTCATGTTCTGATGTAATTATCATCTATTGCTTCCTGTAATCATATCAGATCTCTTTTGAACAATAATCTCATGGTGAAAGTCTGGAACCGAGCCCTCCTCCCTGTTTATTGTTCTCCACTCTGGTAAAACACAATTGAATTGAGGACTCAGCTATTAGATTTTTTGCTCTGTAGAATAAACTGAAATCGTATTCTTGCTGGAAATTATCAATACGTCTTGGAGAGTAAAAGTAAGAAGACAGAGCAAAAGTAGAGCCCAGGCAGTGAGAGACAGCTAGAGAGAGAGAGAGAGAGAGGATGAAAGAGATGAAAGATGAGGAAGAGTCAATGGGATGACTTTCACCAACTGGAAAAGGGATTTATTGACAAACTGAGGTCAGATGTATATACACTACAGTTTGCAAATTGCATCAAAACTGCAAAATAGTGCTCCGTCACAGAAGATGCTTTATTGTGCGCCTGATAAACCCAGTAAATAAAATGGGTAGGCATTGAAATGAGAAACAGTAGTCTTGCTCAGTGCGTTAAAACCAACTTCCACTTTTGCACATCGTGAAAAAAAATAAAGAATTTGTTTTTGTAAGAGAGGAAAATAAGTTTAATCTGTGAGCACTGGTTTGAAAAGTTTGAAACAATATGAAGCTCATTCATCAGACAAATTACAGTGTCAACTCTTAAATGAGAGAACAGAAAACAATATCGCACTCAGCAGAATTTAATGCTCTTTCACAGAACAAAAACATCTGCTGTACTCGACAACACAAAAACAATAACTATGCACCAGCATAGCTCCACTTCATGCAGATATTAAATCTGTTTCTTTTGTTCTCTAAGTGATTCTGACAGGATCAGAAGAGGGGGAAAAATAAATCAGACTTACAGATTTTAAAGCAACGCACCAGGGCTGCGGTGTTTTGCATCTGTTCTGTGAAATACTGATGACAGGCAGAGGATGAGGCAAAGCAATAGCCTTAATCAAATCAGTGAACTCAGACAGTAAACATGGTCAGTTGAAGAAATCCATCCTGAAATGTGATTTTGAAAAGCAGCAGTGGAGCCAGGGGTTGTGTGTTTGCTAATATGATCTTAACAAAACAATAGTAGTGGAGGAATATGAAAAAAGCATCTACAATTACCCTGTGAAGCTTAAAGGTCAAGTAACTGTTCCTAATGACTACAAACTAAAACCTGGTAATGGCCAATCCACCATTTTCAAAACATGTCAGCCCTCATGGAAAAAGAAAGATTAATTTACTCAGATAGAACACAACAAAATCAAATTTCTTAATAAGTAGAGGATTGTGGGTATTTTTTTAACCCTTTTGTTAATATTGAAACCACAGATGTCTTTCTGTGTCCAGTCAATCCGGTGTTATTTATAATGTACTTTTGAAAACAGCAGTGCTACACATGAACATTAAAATCCATAACACATGAACAAATCAACACATTAAAGAACACATGAGGCACAAATAACAGTTCTTATATTATATTATATTATATTATATTATATTATATTATATTATATTATATTATATTATATTATATTATATTATATTATGTTTCAGAATATAAGAATTTAGTTGTTTTACATGTGGGTAAAATTTAACAACCCTGATTTCTTTAAATATGAATTAAGGCAAAAATAAATAGATTTACATCAAATGTGTGTGGATGACTGATTGTCCAGTTTGTAAAAACTGGACAAACAGGCCCAGTATGTAAAAATGTTGGGGACATTATTTTCATTTGGGAGGAAGTGAAGATTAATTAAACTCAATGTAATTTCATTATTAATGAAACAAAATGAATCTTCTTTGTTGTTTTTTCATTAACTCAAAATAAGCCTTTTACTGTATATTAATATCAGCCTGCAGTGGATAAACTGAAGATCTTTGAGTTTTGATACTGAGTAAAGGCTATGTCGGTTCTCCAACAGAAGGGAAAAGTGAGGTGAGAGATATTCAGCTGCGACATGAAACTTCACTGATAAATGACTTCACATTTTACACATTGTTATCCTAAAGATGCAAACCTTAGCATGTCTGGCTAATTAGATTCCATGGACAGGGTCAGACAAAAATATGGCAAAATTTGGTGACCGAGGGTTAAGGTAATCCTGTGTTTGGCTAAATAAGCCAAGACTTACTGGTGGTATCATAACCAGACCTCTGCAGCTCTTTCATCACTGAAGCTTCTGCTCCCATGAGCCTCAGCTGGTGAAACCAATAACAGAATTCAACCAGAACTGACCCAACAACCAAATATACATTGATTTATGTTGCTTATATTGCAGCTTAGTTTCCAACTATACTTTTATTGGCTCTGGAATTTTAAACACTGTGATTGGATGGTTCAAGCCAAGCTGCATCCTGGGAGTTATAGTTTTCTGAGATGCTGCCAGGGATGTACTTTCTTTAAAGGTAAAGTGTGTAACTTCAGGGGATTTTATTGACAGAAAATGAATAACATATTCAAATATTATGTTTTTATCAGTGTACTAGCCCATGTGTAGGTTTCATATTTTGAAACCACATGCAGAATGATGTCAGTGACTCTTACCAGGTCTATATTGCAGCTGCTATCACTAATCTAGAGTATTTGGTCAGTGTGACTTGAAGATAAACTTTTTAGTACCCTACAGGGCTTCATCCAATCAGGAGCCAGAACTTCACAGAGAGGCGGTCCTCTCTGCAAATGAGGTTAGGATTTTTGTCCATGAATAAATGCTCTCTCTTGCCAAACAAATTCATGAGTTTATGTGTGGAGGGAGGGGAATGCTAACAGCAGCAGCAGCAGACAGGAAGTTAACCAAAAGCAGGCTTAAAGAAGATATTCCTGACAGTAGCTTTAATTTGACCCTTGGAAAACAAATGACCCTGGAGGCTGAGGTGACCAGCCTCCAGGGCACTTTGTAACACTGTACATAAAAGTTACTTTGGTTTCATATTGAATGTTGCATTCCGTTTGAATTTGTACCTTTCAAGATATTTTTATGGTGTATGGAAGAGAAATCTGTTCACCTGTATGTGCCACACCAGGAGGCTGAGGATGCTCCGGCATGTGCAGAAGGGCTGGCAGCCTCCCTGCTTCGCTCAGTCTCCATCCATCCATCCAAGCCAGCTCTCCTGAGTCACTTTTCATAATTATTGAATTACATTCCTGGCAACCCATTAAGCAGGACATTCTCTTCTTAACCACCTGCTCTTCCCCCTCCTCCATCCCATTTTACGCCATCAATCTTTCAGCGTTACCGGAGCCCCTAAAAGCTTTCTGACTGCTCTATAATGGGGGACAGCACGGGGTCAGGGGGTGCTACAGGACTGTGTGCTCAGGAGCAGTGATGCCTCAGCATTCGGGAGGGGAGCGGGATGGGTGGTGGTGTGAGGGGGCAGCAGGGGTCACTCTGTGTAGCCTGGCTGTAATAGGTCACTGACTGGACCTTCGCCTCAGAACAAGAGGGGAAAACATGTTGGTATGAGCGATTACTTGACTTCACACGTGTCCAGTTCTGTTGCGTAATAAAAAAGTGCTCTGCCAGATAGTAACAATCTGTCAAGCTCTGTTAAAGGGGGTGGTTAATCAACTTCTCTTCGTCTCACTGTAGTAGTTTCCTACATTTCCCAGAATGCCTTTGACACTCTCTTTAACCTGAAATAAACAACTTTTTGGTCCAGTGTGTGAGAAACAAACAAGGACTCCTACTTTCACACCTCCCTTTCCTAAGTGCGTCTGGACAATTCGGTGGCCTTCACATACTAGAAATGACATAAGGACTCTTTCCTGACTCTTGTCTCATCCTCTGACATTTCCATTTCCATCTTTGTTTATAATTGAATCTGGCATATTTAGGCAGAGCTGTTCTTTATGTGCTGACTTTACCGTATGGCAAAAGATGGCATCCTCTATAAAGCAAGACCCTTGCCTAAGTACATATAAAAAACTATTTATATTTTACCTCAATTATACAAACATACCGTGTTCAATTATTATGTTCAGTTTTGGCAAATAGACCATGCTTAATGTTACATACCAGACACTTAACTATTCTGTGTTTTCCTTAGATAAAACATTAAAATATACTATACATTAGGATATGCTTAAAAATACAGTACATATTAAAATGTTTATCCATTTACAGTGAGTGAATGCATGTTCAGTGCATTTGTCATGTTAAAACAATCAGGGTTTTGACATTTTGACTGTCATTTTGACTTGCGAGGCACTGTGGTACTTTAAGGTGCAGTGCTCTTTTCACTGCGTTGTTCAGGAGATTCCTCTCAAGTCAATGTTAAGTGAATAGTAAGGTTAGGTTTGACTTTACCCCGCTGGCTTATTGACTCGCCTGTCAATACCGCTGCAGGCAAAATCTATAAGGCCGGCAAATATTATCACAACATCTGTTTGTGGGTGTGCATGTTCATTCAGGCATGCCAGGCTTCAAGGGTCTTACACAATGCTAACTACAATGTTCTTTGTCATATTACCACTACACCTGCTCTTGCAAAGCAGTATAGGCTATGTCAAACGTTTGAAAAGGATGTTGTGTAATTGAGGTTCATAGGACTTTACTGGCACTGGTGCCACACAACCTTTTGTCTCATTTAACCTTGAAACTGCATTCACATAAAGAATAAAGCATGGAAATTTTTATCACATTTTCCAGAGGAACAATATGCCAGAATGCAAACGTTTGCAAACATCATTTTTCATAGACATGTTACGTTTATTGCCTCCTGCGTACTCAACCTAGACTGATCATTGCTAAAATGTTCTGGAAATTTTCCTGCAGTTGGCAAACTCTGTGTGTGCACTCACACTCATTTTTTTTAGAATTTGTGTCTGAAGATGGCTAAGGCAAAGGTGAATGTGGACCAAACATCATATGGTGCTTCATAGAGAATCTGTAGAAGCACAGAAATTTACCTGCTTCTGCTGAAACCAGGTTGAGGTGACTGGTAAGACTGGACTTATATACTGACATAATCTCATAGTCAGCATAGTAATATGGACGTAGCTTTACTGTTGGAAAATAAGCGATGGAAAAACTGGAAAATCACAGATGTCACCTGTAACCAGGCTGTTAGTGAATTGTACCAGCTGTCAATCACACCGGCGTCCACTCACGTGTCCTGTGGTTTATTTTCTATTTTCCTCTAAATGCAAAATTATTCTGGAAACAGGAACTCCATCAGAGTCACTTTTTTTCAAACAAAGCTTACGTATAAAATCTGGAAACTGTGGCGCTGATTGTCACGTTTGGTGAATGTGAATGATTAGTTGTTAGAGATTAAGATGCAGGTCCCGATGAAGAAGGCACAACAAATGTGTTGTGTGTTTGTGGTGACAAGTAAACAGAATCAGTGCAGATGTAGTGCTTATGCCTCACCTCACAGTATGCTGCTCTTTACTTATTGCTCAGACTCCCAACATGTATTATTCACGTCTGACAGTTCATTAGACAAACTTGCAGGTAAACACACACACACACTTAACACATGCACTTCACAGGTCCCCAAAGCCTATATATGTATGGTATGGATTTATATACTGTACACTGAAAAGTGACCTTGTAGAATTTAAAAACAACATATGCCTCACACACACACAGGTTTCCATGACTTCAGAGGACAGTGCAGTACAGTACATTCATTTCCTGGAGACTTAATCTAACCTTAACCATTATTGCTAGTGTCTTAACCCTAACCCTGACCATAACCATAACCTAACTTCAGCCTAACTTTAAAATATGTCTTCACCTTAAAATGTAGTAATTTACGTTATGGGGACCTGATTTTGTCCTCATAAGGAAGACGAGCGCCCACAATGTGAATGTGTAAACAGATTTAGGTCCCAACAAAATAAGGAATACCAGGACACACACACACACACACACACACACACACAGTAAGCATATGAGTAATGAACAACCTTAATAACACCTCTAACTTTTCCTCTTCTCTCTGCTGGCTGTTCAAATTCACATCCCCCTTTAACGTTGCTCTAATCTCATTACTGCTGGGCTAATAGCTCTCCTTCTGCTCCTCCCAGACGCTCTGCCCAGACCTTGGATAACACACACGCGCACACACACACACACACTGGATGTGTGCTGCTGTTGCTCCTGCATCAGTCGTACATCTGCAAAGTATGGCCCAGGGAAAAGAGCTGATAGAAAGGGAAACAGGGAGAAGTTGGTGTATGGTGTTTATGTGCATGTGGGTGAGACAGGGTGAGGAGGGGGTGATGTATCAGCAGCCAACTCCACTTCAAAACCCTCCCCTCACTCTCTCTTTCTCTTCCCTGCAATACTACCACCACCGCCTCCCCCTCCTCCTCTTCCTCCTCCTCCTCCGCCCCCTGAGTAAATCTATAGGGAGGGAAGGCAGAGACAGGTGCATTTCTTCACAAATTGAGTTAGCCAAGACATGCCACATCCAATTGGGCTAAATTGATGTGAGAGTTTGTGATGTCTGCCGTGGGTATTACAGCAAAGGTCAGTGTGCCGAGACAATGACATCAATCTGGTCCACGTGGCCGAGCACTCGGGCCCCCGCCAGCCCCCTGATTCAGATGCAAACCTGCATACACACGGGGGAAGGAGAAGGCGGACGAACGCCGGTTACAAACTGGTGGGCATTCTATGATTGCTTTTGAATGGGAGCTAAACAAGCCCTCGACACACCCAGGTTGTTGCCTGCATGTGAATCTTATAGGCTGCTGGTGATGATCAATAAATAGATACCCAAGACTAAAAAGAATGAGTTGTTTTGATTGGGGATTTTGGGGATGCTAAGTTTAGTGAAAGTTGTTCAGTATCTGAGAACCTTAGAGTCAATGAAGACAGAGATTTGTTTGTGCAGCACTGCTCCCAAAATAGAAAGAAATGAAGTATGGTGACAATGCCAAGATGTCATGAAAAGTTCCACAAGAGGATTCCAGAGTGGTATGACTGGTGCGGGATCACCTATATCCTATTACCACATCAAAAGTTTGCTTAATAATAGGTTTAAATGGGTTTTTGGTCATGGAAATGTGGTTTATCAGCATTCACTCCTGCGCAAATGCAATGCAAGCAGGCTTTTATCAGCTTCTGCTTTTATCTGCAGTCAAGAAAAAGCAAGACCATGGTAAACATGTTAATTACTCCTTTATCTGATTCATTTCTGACAGCGATGCAACTTTTCAAGCTTCATTTCTGTGGAAACACTGCTTTAAGCCATGAATGTTAAGTAAACCTTGCATTTTGCAACCTGGGACAGCACTCAGTATTTTTAATAACACCTTACTTCATTTTACTAGCAGTTTAAAACTTCTCACTTGCCACTGAGTTTGAACGAGAGACCGAAGTAAAAGAGACGATTGGACATTACTATCAAATCTTTCACTGAGCTCCACTGCGTTGTTTTCTTTTTCCTCTTCTGTTTCCTGCATCACTTTTCACACATGTAGGACACATGGGTGAAAAATGCACAAAATGGCAGATCAACTGCTGGCAGTGGTTTTAATAGACTTTTTAGGAGTTTCACCTTTAAAAAAAATCAAAGAATTCTGGGGATAATGGGTTATTTTACATTGTAGACATACAAAAGTGAGGGTGTCAACATTATTTTGGCAATTACTTGGAATTCCTCTGGGGGGTGACAGATGTTATACAGTGGAACTTTAATGTAAACACCACATTTTCCAGTCTGGGCCTGTTAACTCACAAAGTCTACTGTGTGCAATTCTTCCCTTTGAAGTCATATTGCCAATCAATTTTGGATCCAGCACATGAGTGGCAGTGGTTTAAGGCTACTTTACTTCTACTCTCAAGAAATCCAATAGAAACTTCATCATGCTGTCACCTCTGCCAGGCCTTGCAAACCCAGATTTAAGGGGTATGGCTTTCATCCCACCTCTATTCTGAAAGCCATTTTCTTTGATCACATTAGCGTTATTGCTCCTCTTATGGTTCCCCCCGTCTTCTCACTGCTACTCTATATCAGCCCAAGGCTATTGGTTTTCATTCCGTGGCTTCAATCTGGACCTGGACCAGGCCAAACCTAAACCAGCGTACACTGACGTTAATTTATATAAAAGCGATATGAACAGCAAAGTTCAACTCCTCGCTTCACAGGCTCACTCAATCAAAAAGACATAACATTTGACAGAGTATTAAGAGGTAAATAAAGAGGGATAATAATTTGGGGATGAATGTAGCAAATAACCACCAATTTTTATATGTGCATCTGTGTTTTCAGGTTTGTTTGACTTGATATTTCATTTTAGCCAACAGCTAAATGTTTTGAACACAATGCTTGGTGGTTTTTCTTTTAAACTATATCAGTGCAAGTGCTGGGGGAAGTAGCTTTGCAGTTTGCTTTTATTTAATGTAATCAGTGGCAAAAAAGTGCCTAAATGTACAGGACAATATCTCTGATTAAGGACAAGTTCTCATCTACTTGGGTTTTTGTGGAACCTCTGGGATGTGCAAAGAAGGGTTCAATTTATCCTCAGTTACTGGATGCCCAAGAGTAGAGATTTGTTTGAGTAGCAATTTATTGCCATTTGCTGGAGAGTGCTGGCCTGATGCATAAACATCGTTCTTAATATGCCAATTCATCATCAGGCTGCCGGGGGATTCTGGGTGTGTTCTGATCAAATTTGCACCCAGCGATGATGAGGGGCATGTAGGTTTTGCTGCAGAAAAGTGCAGATCCAGCTATTTGTCACGTCAAGCTTACACAGGGGAGGGACGAGGCATACCATAGAATTATGGGGGATAGAAAAGAAGCTAAAGGGTGAACCATAGCAGGCTTGCTCACTTTGTCCAGCTAAGGTGGCGGGCAAACTGTACATGTGTTGCCTGTGCAGACATCTTGGTTTAAATGGTGTTGAAGCTAGGATTTTTAATTTGGTTCAGACTGATTAGAAAACATTTTTGTTCAAATATTCATGATCTGCAGATTGACTTACTTAACAGTTAGTTCGCATGACATCGGCAAGATATTAGCATGTGTGGTTATAAGTGAAATGTCTGAGTAAGTAAGGTGGTGAGCATGTAAGATAATCCTTTATCAATTCGGGAAATGATTGCTCCATATGAAGCCACAGCCCTCCGTTAATTCTCTATAACTACATTTCTGTAACTTTATAAAACAGACATCAGACATTTACACCATGAAATGCCAACAATGCATAACAACTACTTCTAATATTTGTTGTTTTCTCCTCTGCCCCTAGTAAAACAGGTCACCTAGTAAAACAGAAAGAGAAAGACAGAAATTGAGCCTTCTGCAGTTTTTTTTCCTAGAGTATTTCACTAAGTTATGTGTTTTTAATCTGCCATTTACCGTAACTGAATCCATGCTTGTGTACTTTTTCCGCCTCGCCTGCTCATTTGTAACAAAAAATGTGTCATTTTGCACAGTAATGTTGCTACTGACACAAAAGCATTAAAACTGCTACACTGTGAAACTGAAAGAGTCATGAGGATTCCACATGTGGGCTCTATGAGCCTTGACCAGTGCATTATAATAAAAAAAAAACAAACCCATATTGTGCTCCAGCCAATTCACAATACTCATATTGATTTCAATGGGTCTATCGAATCTACATCTTCTAGCTCTGTGGCGCAGCAACATCCTTCATAGCGCAGAGAGCTGCCTTCTGGGAACAGGAAGTGAATCAGCGTCTGTAGAGGACAGACACACTCTGATGACTCCATCTGGCTCTTCTTTAAGTATTCCAATCCAATCAAATTAGCTGTGATTGATCAACAGGCGCCGCCATTGGATGGTGGCCGTAGCAATATAAATCACCCACTGCCATAATTATGGGCTGCTTTTCAGAGTAGGATAGCAAACATGAAACAAAAGGAACTTGACTTCCTCATGTCCAATTTACAGTTTACTAATTTGAGTTTTCTCTTAATGTGAGGATGACGATGATGATACTAGAAGCCTAAAGTACAAAATACAGTAAACCATTTTAATAAAAAAAAGGGTGGTAAATCAAATCAAATCAAAACTTTTGTGTGCTGGATTTTTACTATATAAAATATCTGGCTTTGTGTCTACACACTATGGATTATTTAATGTTATTTTCCAAGAAATCCTTGGTTCCTGCCTTTATTATTATTGAGTAATGGTACAACTTTTTAATGAGTTGTACAAGTAGGAAATAAGGGTTCTTTTATCAGGTATAATATCTGTGTTGTGTACTCCACATGTGATTTAAAAATTAACAGGTAGTGAAATAAAAGTGGAATTAGGCTGGCACAAATTTCTCATTTTATGTTTACATTTACATTTCAGAAGGAAATATTGTATGGCCTTTATTCCCTTTTTTCCAATAATTTTAATCTGTGTTAGAGCTTTTCTGTGCAGACTCAGATAATGAAAGCAAAATTTAATTAGCTTATAATTAATGATACAGCAGGAAACCCAACTTTATCAACTGCAACAGGAACATGCTTATGCTTCAATTACAGTATGTCCAAATATTATAATGCATTATATTCTAAAATGAGTCATTATTTATAATTGTCTCTCCTCAACGGTACATACAGTATAGCTTTGCGCTTTAACTTTGGGTAAAGTTGTGAATGCAGTATGATGTATAGCAAAGTTTACTTAAAGCTAATCTGAGCTAATCTAATGTCAGATTTTTAACATGATTTTACACAGTTGGGAGAAGAAGGTTCCTGAAATAAGAAACTTTGGGAAGTTAAAACACAGTGTAGCTCTTGTTTGCTCATATCTGAATTTAAATCACTGAAATATACAAGTTGATTGTCTTTAAAATGATAAGTGCATATATCTACAGGTGTATACATTTGTTTCATATATATTTATTTGTTGAATTGACTTAGGATTTGTTGTATTTATTTACTTTTGTAAAATTAACTTAAAAATAACAAGTAGCAATAGGATCAGCTAAACAACAGCCTTTGGAGGTGTGAGCACTTTATGTTGGCCCTCATATGACACTGATATGAATAACAGCTCATGAGAATGTTAAATCATCACAATGGCACATGCATCACCCCACTTACTTCATTTAAATGTCCAATTATTGATGAATGATTGTGTCTTTGATCAGGCTGAGTGTCCTGTTGTGTAAGACACTGGAGGCTGTTGTGACTCTTTTGACTATATGGAAATCATAATTCATAGCAGGAGCCTTATATACATAAGTCTGATGGTTTATGCAGATGGAGGCTGGGGGCAAAATTATGTACAACAGGAAAGGACATGTGTTTGGCCTTAACACATAAAAGAATATGAAATTTGGGTGGTGTGTGTGTGTGTGTGTGTGTGGAGGGGGGGGGGGGTAGAAGTGCAGGAGGCGAGACAAATTAGCAGCTTTAGAACGTGATGGCAGGTGTTTACACGTGGTGTCTGTGTTGGCATATTGTAATGGTGGAGTAGAGGTGGTGGAGGAGGGTCTAATAAACATTACAATACGTTGTATGATAATCAATACAATTCACAATGACCTTGACGTTTTATGATGGATTGGGAGACACTGCCTACTGTAATTGCCGTTCACTCCTCCTTCCCTTCCCTCCTTCCCTCCTTCCCCCCTTTCACCCTGACGCCTCCGCTCCTCCACACCACTCTCTCCCTCTCTCTCTCTCTCTCGGTGCCTGTGACATTAAAAACCGCTCCATCATTCTCGATGCGCCGCCTTGTCGCCTGCCTCTCAGATGACCATTAATCGCTTAATTCCAGTAAACCTACGTGCGCACAAAGGGCCGCTGTCTGCCGCTTAATGCATGTGTGATTAAGCTTTTAGGGCCGACCACACGGCATTATTAGCCAGCAGGTCCTTGTATAGAGGGCCAAATGCCTTCAGGGGGCCCGAGGATGGTGCGTGTGTGTGTGTGTGTGTGTGGAGGAGGTGGATGTGGAGAGGAGAGCAGGGAGGGAGGGAAGTTAATGACACTGACCCTCACTTCCCCAACAGCTATTCAATTCAACAATAATAACGGGTCACGCAGCTGATTTATGAAGCTGGGGCTAATAATTGTCAATTGCTAATGCGGGGGTTGGTGGTGTGTGTGTGTGTGTGCCAGTGGACCAAACTAAATAAAATATGCTTTGACCCCCCCCCCCCCCCCCCCCCCCCCCCCCCCCCCCCCCCCCCCCACCCAGGAGGGGGGCCCCACCACACACACACACACACACACACATGGGGTGAATTGCTGGAAAAAGGGTAAAGAAAGAGAAAAAAAATGACAGATGATGCAGTTTTTTGTTGTTGTTTTTTTTGCATTTTAACTGTGTCAGAAACACAGTGTTGCCTGAGAGAATATGCAGCAGCAGTCATGACTGTGTGTGTGCTTGTGTGCTTGTGTCTGTCCTAGGTTTAGGTTAAAGTCAGGGATCAGGGTTATGGCCAGGCTGCTCAAAAAAAGTTAAAGGAAAGCAATTTCGCACATAAAAACCTTTGCCGATATACATTTTGTAACTCTTTGACAACAAAATAATGTAACATGCATTAATAGAAACCAAAATCACCAACTCTGTGATGGTTAAGCGTTCCCTGATTAATACTTTGAGCAGTTTTCTTGAGATGGTTAAGGCAAGGATAAAGTTAGGAAATGCTATACGTCCATGGATGTCCTCACAAATATAGAGAGACGTTTGTGTGTCTCTGTGTGTGTGTGTGTGTACGCAGCCCCATCCGTCCGCCCACATGGCTGCAATAAATTAATAACAACCCAAACAATGTGTCGTGGAGAGGCGGATTCAATTACTAAGTTTATTTACAGGGGGGAATCTCATGAAGGCCCATTGACCAACGTTAAACAGCGCGGGATGAAACGATGACAAGAGCCCCGATAAGAATTTAATTCCATCTCATTTCAGACAATTTTATGAATCAAATTCTTGAACACTGGCAAGAGATTTAATGATCACATCTTTGCGAAATCTTATTTCAGAAGCGGTCGATGGCATTTCTCTGCGTTAATGTCGACTTAGAGGTTGGAGTAATTTAGTAATTGATTCCTTGCCTGGCTCTCGCTCTTGCCAAGGCCGCGTTTGAGGGTAATATGTTTCCTAATCTTATCCCCCGGAATAAGATTTTTATGTTAATCCACTGGCTGGTTTCTTGGTCACTTGAGACACGCAGATAAAGGCTCAGAGGGGCCGGAGAGGCCATGGAGTGAGGAGCGGTGTACACGTGGGAAAACAATAGGACGAGTTAATGGAAGGAATAATGGACATCTATTAGAATAAGATATTTACCTACAAACGCCGAATGTTTTCTGCTGCTTCCATGCTTTTATATCAGTGAATATTCTTCACCTATTTTTATTTTAAATTTTATTAAATATAAAAAAGATTTAGGCATGAGAGATAAAATTCGCTGCTGATTTGTGTCAGAGACAAATTACGCACGATGGAAAAACGTCTTTAATAACAACATCCAGATGACAGAGGTTGCATCATAATATTGGCGTCTTTTGTGCTGCACACACTCCTTTTTTTCTTACCATTTGCAGACACCGAGAGAAGGCACCACCAGCTTCTAATTTAATTTGGTCTCTTCTCCAGATGTCACTTTCCATCTGTGCGTTTGGAAACGCGATGCGCCTTTTACGCATCGGCCTGAAGAGTCTTGAACGTCTGGATTTCTTACGCTGTAATTCAACATATTTTGTTTCACATCTTAAAAATTGTATCACATGACACATGACACCATATTGAAAGGGGATACAGTACAGAACATTGTTATTTTTGGATTATTATTATCATTATTATTATTGTGGGGCAGTATTTTGATCTTTCCGCGTATTGTGCAGGTGAAATCGTGACCACCGCCTTTAATCCATGCTGTCAAATTGAGACATCACACTAAATTGCCACAGGAGCATCCTCCTCTCAAAATGATTTTTTTATCTGCTCGCGAGACCCTCCCCTGCAACACGCGGCCTTATTAATAACCGTTTTGATAAGCGTAGGATTTCCTCGGGCGGTGGATTGAGACATTGTGGGTAAAATGTGACAGCGAGACCCTCCCATCTCTCTCTCTCTCTCTCTCTCTCTCTCTCTATCCCTCTCTGTTTCTTTGCCTTTTTGGGGGAGTGGATCCATCCAATCCATCCAGAGACAATGGCATTTTGTTCCTCTTTTTTGTCCCTCCTGTCCACCCGCATTCCTATATTGCTGAGCAACGACGGTGCGCACTAAATGGAGAGGAGTTGCTCCCATATCCCTTGCTATTGTCCGGCACTTGCCAGGGGAATTTAGGGTCTTGCACACATCGCATTTTGCTGATTTATTTAAGTGAAGGCATATGGTTAAATGCCACATAATTACGAATTAACTACCAATTTATTCACCAAAGGATCATTATGTTAGTGTAAATCACTGTTTTCACGCGGTGCTCCTGCTTGGCAACGAAATGATGATAACTGCTTTATTTGTGACACCTTTTAAAGCGGAGTTATGAAGGGCTAAACTTTAGAAAACGATTTTTGTTAGGCCTAAATGTGCACGTGGACGCAAATGGTGCACGTTTTGCATCTTGCAAAAGCCATATAAATATGTAGAAATTGCATTTTTTAATCCAGCTCGTATTATCAGATTAAATATTTCCACAACAAACTATCACATACTGTGTCTTCTCGGAGCAGCTGATATAATTAAAAGATGTTGAAACTATAAAAGAAAGGGGTGTTTAAATAAGCTGGTGGAAGGATTATAGAGCGTGTAAGAATAAAGAGCAGCTTCAGTGAAAGAAAGCGATGGCTAAAAGCTATAATTGTATTTGCCTCGGCGAAATATCAGAAAAGACTTCTCGTTTCTTTGAGCGTTATTAGATTAATTCCCAGCGATGGCTGCTTCTTTTTCTCGCTGGCTGCCAGACGCGTGGAGGGAGGATGGTGAACCATTTGGCTCTTTGGTTTCAATAATCAAATTAACCATTTGGTACAACTTTTGGGTCCCAAAGCTCGTGTGTAGAGAAAGGCTTGGAAATAGAAAAAGGGAGAAAACATTTACATAATAGGGAGCAGGTTGTGTCAAGAAAGAATAAACTTTTTCTGGCGTTTATCTTTGAGAAGACAATGTACACATGGAAGAAAAGAGAGAAACACACTGCAGCACGTCATCAATTGTGGAGAAAAATAATGGATGGCAAACCTGTTATTCAAACAGATAATGCAGGCTGCACCTCAAAGGGGTCTGATTTATAAAAACCGGTCACTTACATATTCTGCGTTAAATGTCTAAATGTATTGCAGCCTAATTTATATTGATAGCCCGTGAAAATCAAAATTAGCAAATCTCTTTTAAAAATACATATATTTTAAGATCAACAGTTGGCCTCTTATTTTAATGTTCTTAAAATGCACCTGTTCTATATATATATATATATATATATCTGTGTGTGCATTTTTCTCATCCTTCTTTGATTGTGATGAAAAATAAGTGAAGGCCGAAATCGAATCAAATATTTGTGAGGCTCTCTGGAAACAAGCAAAGCAAAAAAAAAAGAAAAAAAGATCTATAATAATTCTATAAGAAAAATTTAATAGGTTGTGAGACAATCGTTTATAATATCTAGTGTCCAAACTAATATCACTATAAAAAAATGCTAGTGAACACTGAGCAGCATAAACATTTTACGGGATTATTGTGGGAATATTATGGTGATTTTCCCACAGACAAAGAGCAAAACCACACAAATCAATCACTGAAATCCAAACATCAAACACTCATCCATTAAATTGAATCGATGCACCATCATTCATGTCGCGCCTTTACGCGTTTGGAAGAGAGAGGGAGAGAGAGAAATACTGCAGTTTCCTTCAGACGAGGACTTGAACTCGGTCCTGTGTGTGTGTGTGTGTGTGTGTGTGTGTGTGTGCGCGCGCGCGCGTTAGCGCCATCTACAACCGTTCACCTTATTACACAAACCAAATTAAGCACTCAGCCAATATTGTGAGCCTAAGAGGTCCAATGAAAGCTTCACCAGTTCGTTACTTTCATTAGAAAGATGTTATTTGCCAAATAAACGGAATAATGAAAGTAATAAAGACAATTACAAACTCATTTGAATCATAAACACACACACACACCCACACAAACACAGAAATTTGGACTGAGATTCTGCAGCAGCAGTGGCAAAGAAACGCTCAGGAAAATGAGTTCATATTTGGCAAAAAAAGGACAAGTTAATCAATTTGTTTTTCTGTGTGTAAATTGGAATACAATCCTACACAAAATGTGTAGTTGTACGCAATAATAAAGCAGAAGTAAGAGGGCCTTGAATTAAAATGGTAACGTAGAAAGTATTATTAGTCTCATTTAAAAATAAATAACTCAAGTGTAGTGTAACGCAGGGGGGAAAAAACTCAACGGTCAGAGTGAAAATCATTCTTTTAAAAACAAACAAGAAAAAAACAACACTCCACTGGCATGAAAACAAAAATCACATCAGTGCAGACTGTTTCAGTGGTTTTATTTTCACCTGAGAGGAGGCAGAAAGAAACACGAGTCACACCTGGTGGGAAAAAAGGAAGAAATGTTATTGAAAGCAGCTGAACTTGACTTGTATCGTTTCACATTTAGGCCCAACAAATTCTTGTATGTCCAAACGAGATATTAGGTGATTGTATACTTGATAATAAGGATGCTCCTGTTATTTGGCTGCTTCGGACCGTGGAAACAGTGGGAGCAGCAGCAGACAGAAAGATAGCAGAGGCAGAAGGGAGGAATATTCTGTGAAATCCTGCCCAAGGTATACGGTCGCTTAAAAGGCTTAAAAGCTTGGAGAAAATTGGATCAGGGAGAATCGTCACCCAACTTTCATTATTTCCAAGTGGTGTGATTGAATTAAAGGGCAAGATGGTGGTTGGAGAGGAGTGGGGTGGATGGGTATAGAGGTGGGTGGAGGGGTGGTGGTGCTGGTGGAGGGGAGGGGGTGGGGGTGCGTAATGGCGTGGTATTAAATTCTAATTAGAGATGCAGGGGATCAATGATAGGAAGGTTGGACAGCCCGGGCCCCCAGTGCCAGCCCAATAGACTGATGAGTTATTGTCATGTAAAAAAGCGCTAGCAATAAGACCAAACGCTTTGCTATTGTCCAAGCGGAAAGAGCCAAGTTTATTATGAGGACTATATGCTCTAGAGACCTCGGGCTAGGCGGCTCTTAGGGGGCTTTTCATAAAACAGGGCTAGGTTGCTATAAAGGAGGCCAGTTTTGGAGCAGGCGCTGAGCAGTGAACATCTACCCACCGTCCAGCCTCCTTCCTTCCATCCAGTTCAAACCAAACAAGTTGTCTTTTCCCCCACTAACCTCAGACTGCGCGTAATCCGCTTTTTTATTTTTTATTATTTTTTTCTTTCCAACCCATTTTTTTTATTGAGTGGGCTGTTTTTGTTTTTTCCCTGGAAGTGCAGCTTTCTAACTCCACCGAGCCTTCTCAAATGTATAAAATGGAGTATTCTTACCTAAATTCCTCTGCCTACGAGTCATGTATGGCCGGGATGGACACATCGAGCTTGGCATCGGCCTATGCGGACTTCAGCTCGTGCAGTCAAGCCAGTGGGTTTCAGTACAATCCCATCAGGACCACGTTCGGCGCCACCTCCGGCTGTCCGTCCCTCACGCCGGGGTCCTGCAGCCTGGGAACCCTGCGGGACCACCAGAGCAGCCCGTATGCCGCAGGTAAGCAGCGGCTCCGGAGCCTCAACCCGACGTATTATAGGACGCGGCTTGATTGCATTTGAAAATGGAAATGTGTTTAGTATTTACCAAACGAAATTTGCTTACACAAATGAAAGAATTTATCACGTTAGAAGCGATTGCAGGCAAGCGGTAATTCGGTTACGGGGTTATACTATCCCAGTCACACCCAAAACCGCCAACAGAATTATCGTAAGCTGCCAAAATGATAGGTATAATTTATTTACTTTGCGATGAGACACAAAGCTTGGGAAATAATTAGATAACCAAAGACTAAAGCTCATTATTGACACTGAATTGCAGTTACAGTAGTAACAAGCGGCGCGAATGGGAACATTATGACAAGTTCTCAAAACTTGAGCCTCGATCTGAGGAGCAACAATTAGTTTAACATTACAATTAACCGCATCACAGGTCAGCAGCGTTATCAGTTCTGAACTAATTCCAAACAACCACAGTCATATTAGGATTGAGGGTTTCTGCTCAGCGTCCTTAACAGGATTTTACACAAAATATCGAGTTTGAATTTACTTCCATTTGACAACAATTTCACACACTCCATGTGTGTATCTTTTTATGACTGCACAGATTATAAGTGACATTTTCATTTCGTTTGCAGTTCCCTACAAACTCTTCACGGATCACGGCGGACTGAACGAGAAGAGGAAGCAGAGGCGCATCCGGACCACATTCACCAGCGCACAGCTGAAGGAGCTGGAGCGGGTTTTTGCTGAGACGCACTACCCGGACATCTACACCAGAGAGGAGCTAGCACTCAAAATCGATCTGACTGAAGCCAGAGTCCAGGTACACACAGACATTTATTCTGCAACATGTGCCAAACTGCTCATATTAAGCACGATTACGCACGGGTGTATTATTATGCAAATAACAAAAAAACTCTTTAACCATTTCATCTATAAAATAATGACTTTTGACAAGTTTAGTTAAAGATTAAGCTTTACAAACGATGAACGAATATTACGGTCATAAATCACTGACCTAACACTTTCTCAATGTTCCAGGTGTGGTTTCAAAACCGGCGCGCCAAGTTCCGCAAACAGGAGCGGGCAGCTGCAGCTGCCGCGGCTGCAGCCAAGTCCGGGTCTGGGAAGAAGTCTGACTCCAGAGACGAAGACAGCAAAGAAACCAAATCAACCGACCCGGACAGCACAGGAGGACCGGGCCCAAACCCGGTGCCCACCTCCAACTGCGGCGGACCGAGCCCCACCGGTGGCCAGGTCAACACCACCGGGAACGGACAGGTGGACCAAGTAAAGACCTCCGTGTCCACCGGCATGGGAGTGACAGCACCGAGCCAAGGCTGGGCCACCGCCCCGGGAACCATCACCTCTATCCCGGACTCACTGGGCGGGCCGTTCGCCAGCGTACTGTCGTCTTTGCAGAGACAGAACGGAGCCAAAGCCACATTAGTAAAGACCAGCATGTTCTAATGACGCAGACGAGCAGAGCAGAGGGAGACAGACACGTTTCCTCCTTCTTCTAAGACTGAAAAGCAATTACCCAAACCAGACTCACGGACAATAAAGACCAGTCAAAAAGAAGACGAACAACTCCTGTTATTTTATTTTTGATGCCTTGCGCCATTTCTTGTTGTCCTCTCGCTGTAAAAATATCCATCTTGGCGAGTCATATTGTCTTACAATATACAATAACGAATTTCTTTTCTTAAAACAATTTAAAAAGACATGTTTCTAGTCATATTTTAGGGAAAGAAAGACAGAAAGGCATTTACTGTACTGACGTCAACAAGATGCTACGTGTTTTGATCTGATTCGTGCGTAAAATCCAGATAAAGGTTGCATTTCCCATCTTAAATAAAAAATTTACTGGTGTTTTAAGGAAAAAATCACAAACGTCACATTTTAAACTGGAGGAAATGACTTGTTGAGGTGAATAACACACCAGAGACCTATGCGGACTGGAAAAGGCGCGGTGCCAACGGAGCCTCTTTTAGTCACATTTACATGTCAGAGTTCAACAGCTGCTTTGTTTGGTAGAGAGACGTTTGTCCACAAATGAGGATGCTCTCTCTCTCGCTCTCTTTCTCTGTCCGCCTGATGTAACAACAAACATCTGACAGGACGCATTTCGCATTTCTCTGCTCTCGCAACAACCTGCTGCGTGGACGTTTCCGTTCAAGAGTTTAGTTTCTTTAAATTATCGATATAAAACACAAATATTTCATCGAGAGAAGAAAAAAATACAACAAAAAACAATGGCACAAACTTACTGCAATGTTCACCTCTAACAGGAAATCTGTATGTTTTGTGTGTCTTTCTACGGCAGTGTTTTTGTGGCTCAAATTGTATAGTGTTAATATGTATTACTGTCTCCTATAGTTGAACCATAGGCCATACTCTCCCTCGTAGATCGATCACACAAGTCTTTTAGATGTTTTACAAAAATTTTCCCTTGGAAGAATTTATTTTAGGTAAAGAAAAAGGGAATGGATGCAAACATTGTATTTATTTCTATATAATTTGCATGTTGTCTCTTTGTCTGATTTTACAAATGATTTGCCCTCTCATTTTGTGAGCATTATGTAACATGTTTTGTCCAGGATCTGAAAGTTATTTATATGTAGGTAATGAATGCTTATATTTAAGAAGGAAATATTTCTACATGTGCACATAGTTTTCCAGGTGTACCATTGAAATGGTTGTTGATGATAAAAAAAAAAATAGTCCAAGTTCATTTTTGTCATGTTTTTTTTTTAACATAATTATTCGTTGTTGTATTTCTCATTAGATATAGCAGGTTTATGCAATCTTCAATTTTGTAATCCCAAAACAACTTCCTGAGCTTTGTGCTTATAAATTACCAGATTAATTGACAAGGCCTACGATTTCAGCACCATGGACAGCACCACACCACAGGTTTACTTTTCCAAAATAGAGGTATAGTATTTATCTTAGAAAAATAAAGTAACTTTACCAATTTAAAAACAGATGCAGATAAGTGAGTGTGTCAATCCCCCTAATGACACACTCACTTGTGAACAGGTAAGACACAATTTGCTACGAGTCAAAACTTCTTAGAGGGAAGTGTATTTTAAAGGCTCAGCAACGGAATATCATTTTAGAATTGCTAGAATTTGGTGAAATACATTTAAAATATGCATATATATAATATGCAAATCCTAATAGTGCAATAATGAGGAATAGATTTAAAGAAAAACACAAATGACAAATAAACAAAGAACTAGAGCTGCACAGAACCGTGAAAAGTCAAATATTGTGACTGTGATACATAATTAAATCTAAACATATGTTTGCATCATTTTGATGAGAAGAAATATATCAAAATCATGAAGATTTGACACTTTTTAGAGTCTGTCAATGAACAAAACATATTTTCTCACCTGAAGAGCAAGATAATGGAGCAGATGGAGTCCTGCACTGCAGAATTTTTTTATTTGGATTTTGCACTTGGTCATGTTGCAGTTCAATTATTTTGTGATTACTTATGCAGCCCTAACATATAATGCGGGCCTAAGTTTCCTGGACATGCACTTTCATATTATTCAACAAATTTGAAATGTCCAAGGATTCTAGGAAACAGCTGTCACAGTTTAAGCTTAATCTAGATTTTATTGCAATAAAAATTTTGGAAACATACAGCTGAAATTGCCAATTTACCAGATTTTGCCTTAATCTGAGCTAAACCTGAACCTCATTATCATCAAATTTAACAGAACACCCATCTCTAAATTGATAAATAATATATATCTGGAAAATATAAAAAACAACACAGACAGATGCTATGTTTAAATGTATTACATTTTATTTATATAAACATACAGTATGCTATAAATGCCATTGCATTTAAACACCAAATTAACCTATATATTTTGGGATAGTGTTCAGGTGAATATTACAATAAATACACAGATGTAAAAGGTTTCCATTCCCCAGCTAAAGACGACCATCTGAACATAGAGCTCTGTCTCAAAGACCCCGCTATAAGAGACTCAGCTGAGATCTATTCATCAACTAAATGAGGATTTAAAAAAATGAAAATAAAATAAAATACATATTTGGAACAGAAGCTTAAAAATACTGTAGATCAGAGTAGATAAACTGGAGAAGCTTGGCGACAGGTGGAGGATGAAGGGGAGGCTGCTAGTTTGCTTTTTGTACAGCAAAATCATTTGGTTTTATGCTTAAACGTGCATTAAAAAAAAAACAAAAAGAAAACATTCACAAATACATAACTGAGCTCTTTTCATATAATCTCATTAAAAGTAAAGAAGCAACTGACTCAAAAATATCCAGCCAGTGGGACAGATTGTTAGTTTTCATTCAACCAAGTATTGTTCAGGTACAACTGCTGCTGGTATGTGTGTCCATATTCCATATACCTTTACTGTTTCACTATAGAGATGTAACATGTTCCGCTGCAATGTTCATGTTTTTATTTTATTTCTTTTAATTTATAAATGAATCCTACCAATGAACTAATGATCAAAATTAAGCTCTAGAGTAAAACATTCAAAATAAAATCAATGGTTTGCCTTCCTTTCTTTGCATTAATCACTGCAAATCACAGAGGAACAAACAGGGAGGAAAAGGAAATTTAGAATGACGTTAATGTGAAAATGAACAGCAGTTATGAAGTGAAGTAAAGCGTCATGTAAGGGAGGGCTGCAGTTTGTCTGTCTTCAAATTTGGCCAAAGTCTCTCCCTCCCTTCCTGCACCCCGAAATTTAAAGATTACAAAAAGTGGGAAATAATAAAACACCACAGATCAGCTGGTGTTTTATCAGTTTTCCTGCATCACCTTGCTTCCTTAAGGCACATTAAACATCCTGACCGAGGAACAACCTTCTGTGACCCAACAGCTGTTATTGCCCCATTGATGAACTACATCCATAACGCGTGTCTTTAGATTAGATCATGTTATTCTGAGCACAGAACAAGCAACATAAGAGATTACAGTTTGGGCCAAAGGATTAAAAATATAGTGACCTTGTTTCATTTTCTAAATGAACTTCTTTCTGCATTTGCTGCAGATAAATCTTATTAATATTAATATTCAGATCCAGCCTGTTAAGAGAAATACAAAAAAAATACTGGACTGCTGCACTGACAGGTTTCTTTAGAGGTTTGGATTCATATCATCCCAAAAATATTAACAACAATCTTTCATAAATGATGATTTCCATTATATGGAACCAAGTGCTTTTCATCAACATTTTCTTTTCCATCCAGGATAACAGCAGAATCTGATTCTACTTCACTGAGATGTGAACAGGAGCCGTCAACACAGTGGTCTGTGTTTGCAGCATCTGTGAATGTGATGCTGTTTTCTCTTCAACATGGCCGCCACAGTCTCTCTTCTCCTTTTCTTTCTCTTTCGTGCTGCATGATGAAACAGAGTCTGTGATGGCACAAGGGCCAGTCAAATCCAGATTACTCCACGTATTTAATGACATAAACACAAAGAATATATATATATATATATATATATATAGATTTGTGTTTAGATGTTTCTTTAAAAAAAAACTTTTGCTCTCAGATTCTAATTTGGCCCACATGATGAATCTTCATTGATAATCGAGCTGCAAAGATCCCGACACGCTGCATGTGGAGGACATGATGTGCAGATAATTGTGTTAAAACAGGAGTGGATTTTTGTTTTATTTTCCCGTGAACCTTGTGTTTATTTGTAGAGCGTCACAATGTGGTGGGCTGCCCGGCAGCTTGAAAGGAAAAAAACACAAAGGAGGAGTGAAAAGACAGTTTCTTTTACAGAAATCATTATTTTCTCAGGGTTTTTAAGGTCAATTGATTTTGAATTTGAATTTGAGGCAATGCGTCAATGAATTTCCTGATTTGATTTTGTGGTTTCCTGATCTAGAGATGATATCAACGGCTCAGAAGAATGTTTGCTTTTGTGCAGTGAAGGAGAAAAGCATGGAAAATTACAGTCATGCTCTTCCTCCTCCATCTTGTACTGCTCCACAGAGTCTGACACATTTTTATTAAAGCAGCGCTGCTGAAAATATTTCATATTAAAACCTCCTGGCCTCATCAGGCTCACAGCAGGACTGCAATTAAGGAGTAAACCTTTGAAAAGCACCTTATATTTATTAATCATAAAAAAGGTGCCATGTTTACAATTAATCAAACAACATTTTTCTCCGTTTCTGTACATGGCTCATCGTTTCAATGTCTGAAAAATACATTTATTCATTAAAAAAAACATTTGTGTTATTTCTAAGTACTGAGAATGATTTATGTGCTTTATGCAAAAAGAAAGATGTTCATTTATTCCCGCTGGTTGTGTTTTGCTGTTCCCGATAGCGGTTGATTTTCTCGTAACCCGCTGACAGAGTTTAACCACATTCATAATTCATATATGCTTTTGATGGATGCACAGAGTTATAAGGGAAAAAAAGGACTGGGGGGAAGGAAGAGAGGAAGGAGGTGGGGAGGAGGAGGAAGAGGAGAGGAGGAGGGAGGTGAGGGAACTCACAGCGGGAGCGGATGTAGCACTGCTGGCAGTTGAGGAGGCCGTTTCGGATTCGGACGTCGGTTCCCGTGGTTGTGTCGCCTAACTGTCCCTTACACACCCCACACTGAAGAGACAAAACAGAGAGAGGTTTTTAATATTCATGTTTCATTGTTCAGTTATATTCAGTTATTGCAGGTAACCCCCCCTCCCCCAATTTAATTTAAACATTTAGGTTCCTAATTTATTATTAACGGTTTTCAAATTTATTTATTTACTGTACAGCAGGGCAGATTTTGTTGCAGGGTCTGAACAGTTGTTTTTACTATTGCATTTGAAAATAACCATCTCATATCTCGATTGCCTCCTTTTGAAAAAGACAATCTTAAAAAGTCTTTAGTAAAACAGGTACCATCTTATATGTTTTGAATTAAAAAAAACACAAAAGTTAGTTACTTTTTCAGCTGCATATCAATACATAATTAGTGCTCTGGTAAATCAGTATAGCTAAGGGGTGAGCTGTGATGATTTGTTATAACAAAGAGGAAGTTTAGAGGCAAAATTTCTGTCAATGCCTGAAAATAGTATGAGCTGCCTTTGCACAGTCCTCTTTTAAAACACATTTTCTTTTTTGTATTAACTGTGTAAGATGTTGGATTTTACCATTTTATCGTTTTGCCCTCTTTTGTTGTTTTTACTTTTGTATTTGTGCTCATGTCTGTGTACAGTGTATTGGTTTTAAAGTGCTTTATAAATTAAGCTGGATTGGATTTGAATGGATGAGTATCACTATTGGTCCGATACCAGTCAGAATCATTGGCTCAAATCAGTTTCAGTATCAGACATGAAAATGTGGTAGAGAACCCTCCATATTTTCAGCAGCAGGATGTACTTGAGATTGACAACATCTACTATATTCCATCATTACTGGAACTTTACAGAACAGAGGGACAAACTGTAGCAGGATTAAAAATACAGATAATCTTTATTGGTTTGTTTTCAGGAAAAAAGGACAAGGAATATCACCAGAATTAAGGATGCAATATATCAGAGTTTTTGGCCAATATACTGACAAATCGGGAATGCTTGAGCCGATAACTGCAGAAGTCATTTTATCTATTCTATAGTGAAATCAATATAATATTTTTCATACTCATACCCGGCATAGATGTCAAGGAGCTAGCAGCCTATTTAGCCGAGTGTCTCAATCATTTGTCCTTTCGAGGGATGTTGGTTCATTTTTCAATATCCAATAATACATTTTAAAGCCAATACTGACCAATATGGTGCTGGTAATATGATGCATTCCCAGACTCAACCTTTAAAAAATTAACATTTTTATTGGAGTTCTTACTGGGCATAGTCAAATAGTAATTCCCAAAATGTGGGCTACAGTCCTCTGGTGGGCTGTGTAGGTACTACAGGAGGGTCATAGATCATAAAAATTAAACAATATAAAGGTTTTTAATTTTCAGTCTTGTATTTGTGTTTCAAATATCCATAAAATATGAAGGATAATAATAATAACGTTGCTTTGCGATATTTATATGCAAGGATGAATTTGTTTTGGACTATAGTCTTAGAAAAATCAAGTCTTACTAGTTATACCTGTTATAACTGGGGGTTAAACTTCAGATGTAAATTCCATTAGTAAAAAAAGACTGATAGTTGAATTTACTTTTTCAAGGTAATGAGTTATATTTTTAAGTAAAATGGACCTGAACCGATATGCAGACACTTGAATCAAACTTGAAATGTTTTTTTTTAATGCCCGTTGTTAATGCCGGAAATTCTCCTGCCGGCTCCCTGGTCACATTTCTGATAATGTCAGAAAGAGCCCATGTGAGAACAGAGCAGGAAGAGAAAATAATTCACAGTGAGTGAATGTCCTGCCTCCTGCAGACTCGAGCCCGGCTCCTCCCCTCGTCTGGATGTTCCTGACATCTTCCTGCTGCTGCCAACACGTGACTCTGACAATCTCTAGCTGTGTTTGTAATAAAACTGGCAGATTCTGGAAAACATCTGAACCCAATTCTCTAGACATTTCCCAGAGTTCATGACTGAAAACAGCTTTTTTTTCCCCACTCACCTTGAAGCATTGAATGTGGAAGTAGAGACTGAGGGTTTCTATGATCATTGCTGCACCTTTTCCTAACGGCTGCCCACAGCTGGAGCACAGCTTCTTCCCACTCACAGACCTGCAGAGGAAAAAACAAACAAAGGCATGTGAGAGGCACAATGAATATGCTGGACATTTAAAGTAATACATGTGTCTGTGTTTGAAAAATAATGAGGCACTAATTGTGAAATTCTAATCTGATATGATGATCACTGGATTGTTATTATCAACTTGTTCAATCTAATTGAAGTTAAAGAAAAAAAAAAATGTAATCAAGAAGTTTAAAAGCCAGTTGAAGCTTGTGCAGATGTCGTGACGTCTGCTTGCTCATGAAGATCAAATACTTGTTTATACTTGTCATACTTTTAAATTTATACATTTTATTTTTATGCTAAGTAGATGAGGAAGATTAGCAACGATCACAATGGAAGCTAATGGGGATTCAAACAAAAAATAAACATCAACTTCATAATTGCTTCATTGTCTACAGTTGGTGGGTGTTTACAGTGGTGCATGTTATGAGTGGAGAGCAAAGCAGAAAATGACAATGCAGAAATGAACAGCCTTCCTCCTCCTCCTCCTCCTCCCTCTGTGGGCTTTTGTGATGCAGTACCTGTTTGGTGATGGAGGCAGTGTGTCTGCAGTGGGTGGACATGCTGCAGGAGGCTTGGATGAGCTGCGGCTCATGTTATTATCAATGGGACCAGCCCTGGAAATGGATAGCAACATGCAACATGATGATGACTCATACATACAGTGACACAATTGGCTGTTGGAGTCGAGACGTGAACCAATCAAAGCCACAGTGAACGAAGACATCTACTTAGTGCCGTTTCGGCAAATCCCAGTCCCACTTTATTCTTTATAGTCTTGTCTTTCCCACTATTTATGATTCTAGTGATAATGTTTAAAACACTTTCTTTTTCCTGCAATGGAGAAATGTCAAGTCATACTGTGGACAAGATGCCACCTGCTGGCTAAACAAGGAAACTGATGGTGCTGTCAAAATATGCAGAAACCAGCTGTTATCTGTACTGAGGAGGATTTGTTTTTATTGCTTTGATTCTTCTTTGATTTCTTTGATTCTTTGCATTTCTGTCAGCAGCACTACTCCAACACTACTGAACAGATTCTCATAAAATTTCATTAAGGTTTAAGATCTGGATGATCTAGATCTGATAAAATATCAGATGGAACAAAAAAACAGGTAAAAACATTAAAAGGACACAAAACTAGATGTAATTTACAGAAAAATGGCAAAAAGCTTCATGCATGCAATGAACCTTAAGGAGGGAAATTGTGTCAGGACATAAAACATCAGTACAATAATATAACTTAAGTCACTACTCCTGAATTTCAAATCAAAGTGTTTTACTCTGCATGTGACAACAAAATCATGGAAAAAAGTGCTAATCTGTCATTTCTGGCAGTTTGTCAGTAAATGACATCCACTGTTTTAAAAATGTGAGCTCATATCTCATATATAAAAGAGGGACTCGTTTTAAAATGGCTGATGAGTCATCTTCTTCTCACACACCTCCTCTCTCCTGCAGGTCGGCTGGGCTTGTTCATGTCCGCTGTCAGATCTTGATGTTTCTTCACTGGAGTGGAGGACTTCGTGTGAGGAGCTTTTTGGCCATTCTGCAGACTGTGACCGAGTGTTTCTTGCTGACTGCTGCTCTGACTCACTAAGCTGAGGAGAGACAATCATTTGTCAGCTGTAAAAAAAAAATACACACCGCATTTATCGCAAAAAGGTGGAGTCAAAGGTGGACAAACTGAATTTCCCGTCTTTGACACACTTTGTCTGGTTTCTTGTAAGGCTGATAATAAAAGACATGTATCTTCTATCATCTAATGGTTAGAATAATAAATATTCAATGAAAAAATGTTTTGGTGTAGTATTATTGTCTGCCAAGACTTCCTTCTTAGCCATCAGAATGTGTTGTTATAGTGTAAAATGCAACATTTACTGATTTACTGCAGTTTGCCAACCTTCTGCCTGTTTTCATGCTGTCGTCAGCAGTGCTGATGTCACTGGTTCGGTCGTTTTCCCTCCGTTTCCCCTCCACGCTCTCCATACTCCCCCTCTGCATCATGCAATGAGAAAAGGGTAAAAGTTAGATTAACTTACAGAAACCCGGAACATAAACTTAACTAAGGAACTATACGAAATTAAGCCGTTATTCACCGACTGTCTCTCCAGTAGCTCTTGTTTGCGTTCCCAGTCGGCCAGTGAGCGGACGATGGTGTCGTGGGGCTCAGCGGTGGAGGAAAGCTCGCCACGGCTGGGGGACGGCAGAGCCGAGGAGCGAGGAGTGAGAGGTGCCACAGTCTCCTCCAGTATCCTACGCTCCTGTTTGATGGGAAATACTGTACGTATGTGTGACTTATCAACAACCACTTGATACCTAACTTATCAAGTTAGTTATTTTATTTCATCTAACATTTCCTTTACTTGTAAGTCATACTGAGAAAAAAACACTCATGTATTGGGCATTAAACTGGTCATGACGCAAATACACACACCTCCTCATGGTACTTCCTCTCCTCCTCTGCCACCTCCCTTTGTGCTTTCTCCCACTCTTCCTTCAGCTTCTCCTGCTCACGCCGGTACTTCTCCTGTTACCATGGCGACAGACACATGACATACAGCCAGAGCCTCAACAAGGAGGAAAACTGCACTGCCTGCAGGTAGATGTTCTGCAGAGATGATCTGCAGATATTGCTAGCATCAAAAGTGGTTTTGGAAGGATTTTCAAAGGCTTCACGCTAAAATTCTTTTTTGGTGTTTTCTGCTTAGTTGAATCCAACAACCAGACTATATCACATTTAAACCGCACTACCAGGCTACATCATATTCCAAGAGAGAAGCTTTTAATGTATTCTCTGAGTATAAACTGAATGAACACAAATGCTAATTGGGGATAAAAGTCAAACAAACAAGACGAGAAGCAGACAAAAGGCTGGCAGAACATGCAGAGCCTGTTGGGCACAGGTTTCCAACACAACTTACAATTCTTAAATTGCAATAAATGTTTAAATTTAGTTTAGGTAGTTACTTCATAAAATAGAAGGCACTTATACCTTATTTCAAATAATTTTACACAAGTACAGATCTTACAAGATTTGTTTTTCATTTATTCACAGTTGTGTGTGAACCCCGAAAATAAAAGTTAAATTAATTAATGTGAATGTAACATTGGCAAGACAGATGACAGACCAAGCACAGAGACAGCATATTGTAAACCCGGGAACAAGCACATTGATGCACCAGACATTCATCCATTTTAGTGCATCTCATCTCAAACAGTCAACTGCAACAACATTTCTCACCACTGTTCTTTTCTTTTAACAAGACAACTCAGGGGAGTAGAGTTTGTCATAAATATGTCCATTAAAAACAGTGGACCTGAGATGCACCTCTGATTGGCTGAGGAGAGAGAGGGTGATTTGGGCAGCAGCAACAGCAGCAACAGCAACAGCGTGGGACAGAGTCCTCGCCTGTGTATGTGCATCAGATGGAGACAGGGGAGGGAAAAAAAAAAATCAAACAAACTTGAGGTTCTTCTGCTGCACAATATTCCCCTCTTGTGGTCAAAGTGTGCATTGGAGTAGTTGGGATGTGGCTTCAGGGGAGGATGTGCTCAATGCAAGACAAATATGGAGGCAAGCTTTGCAAGAAAGCAATGACATCTGGGTATTTTGACTCTAATCTGAGCAGGTCAGTTTAAAAGACAGTAAGAGTAAATAAATGTTAAATCTATGTAACCTTTGTCTAAAAAGTTCAAGACAATCTAGTGCAACAGACTGAAATATAATCAGTGAAATGCATAATGCAACCCTTGTTTTTTTTTTAAAAATACACTGACCTTTAAGGAAACTTTGCTTACATTTAAACCAGAGGTTTTATTTTCTTGAGTAAAATGTTTGGGTTAAGTGGTTGATTCATACACACTCTCTCCTGATTTATATTGAACACCAGTTATAATGCTATTGTGATGATTATTATTGTTCAAATATTAATTTTAAGTTTGTAAGGATTAAGGATAAGGTTAATCTCATCAGAATCTGGGCTTAATGTGAGTTAACTATTAGCCCTTTATTTTATTATAACATTGATTTGTATCGATTTTTAAAGCAATTTTCATCTTTAGGACGTGAACACAGTTTGCCAAAATACCAGAGTCAAGAGTCAATTCTGCATCAAATCCTCACAGTGCTGGTGCCTTGCACTACCTAATACGCTCCACAGGGACTTAAACTCCTAACATTGCAGACTCATGCGCCATGCTTCACCCTCTGAGGTGAACTGTGTACCTGCAGCATGCGCTCCTGCTCTTGCTGCCACCTTTCCTGACGCTTTCGCTCCTCATCCGGGTCCCAAGACCAGCGGTCAGGCCGCCTGGTCTGAGGCAACACCGGCACTGACACCTGATAAGACCCCCAACACACACGCACACAGAAACAAACACACACACACACACACACATATCAACATGCACCAAATAACTCCCAAACACACGCAGAGCTCAGAAATAATCATGCACATATTCACACACACACAGACAACACCCCAGAAACACACACACACGTCCACCACAGGAAAAGAAGAAGGGAAGGGAGGAGACAGGAATAGTTGGTCTACCACAACAGCACTACTCCAATTCTAGCCAAAGGACTCCTACTAAGAAGAGAGCAGACAGAGAAAGAGAGAGATGAGCTCAAATGAAAACAAAAGCAGTCTCAGCCGTCGCTGTCGTCGTCGTTCATGCTACATTGGCAGCTCTGTGATGACGTCGGCCCTGACACTGTGACTCTGACATCAGTGAAACAAACCATTTCATCTGATCATCAGACCAAGATTATGATTATTAGTATTTATAAAAAGAAGTGATGTTTCTAAATTCAAACAGTAAAGGATATCTAGTGTCGGTGCTTAAATTTCTCACAAAGCCCCTTAAAGTTTTCATCTGCTGGATTAAATATTTTGTTTCTCTATAACTTTCTTTTTCCAGTTAAAGATACAGTGTGTAAAACTCTTGGTGAATTTGGATGTTGCAGCTGAATATCCTTCAGCTCAGCCCTCCTTTCCAGGTGTGATGGAGAACCCACGTAGCCTTCATTTAGCATCAGATCTCATCTATTTTGGGCTATTTGCAAATTGTGGTGGTCCAAAATGGTGGCCTCCATAGAGCTGAACCAGCTCCCAGTATTTTAAAAAACGTCTTCTAAATTTTACACACTGGACTTTTAAGCAGTTGACTTACAGTACCCACAGTAATACAGGGGATGATTTGCCACAGGACAGGTGATACAATTTTAATCAGGTCAAATGATTTTACTCACGTTTCCACGGCGATCCTTTGCTGTCTCTCCTGTAAAGTAAATATGAGAGACAATGTCAGTAAAAACACTATTTAAACAAACATTCAGGAGAATGAAATGCTGAGTGGTGTTTTGAGAACCTGAGGAGGAAAGATGAAGAGAAGACCAGAGAGAAAACCAGTGAACAGAACAGATGAAGAGAAAGAAAGCCAGTCCACCAAAGCAGTTATTTTTGTCGCTGTCTTTTTTTTTTTTTTTTTAAAATCAATTCTTGCTTATTTTTACATTTTCGTTTTGATTGAAACTTCATGGTGATCAGGTACAGTAATGTGTACATGAAAATTGGCTCTTTCAAGCCAATATATTCTGGCTTTTGGTAGAAAGGCATTAAATATGAAGCATGTTGAGCAACAATTGATGACATTAGCTTTAAATGGATCATACAGTTTTAGAATTAGTATTTCTTTCTAGGGATATCAATTTTTTGTGTCCAATACTTATGTAACAACCTCAAGTATCTGCAAACAACGTCAGTTTGATTAAAAACTCAGCTAAAATGCAAATGCAGAATGCTACATTACATTCTAAGATTTATAGATTTATATATATATATTCACCCTTATATTTTTCTCCTTTCACCACCAGGGCTTTGTTTTGTTACTCATCTGTGTGAACATTCAAAAACGAACCTCTTTTTTTCATTTTTGATTTATTCTTCCTAATCAAACTGATACCAATACAAATGAAAGAAAATTGAAATCAAAGCTAGGGTTGGTAATTTGCGGCTGAAACACTTTTTGTCCTCATATAGACCTGGAGTTAGTGAATCACATGTGGACAAATACGGGCCTGAATACACCCTTCTTTTTTTCCACTGGTTAAAATCGTATTTCGTGTTACAGCATCAGGATTTGATTTGATTTGATTAATTCGCTCCTCTTGACTCTTTTTCCATGTACACTTTCACAGACACAATCAAACTAACAACAGACATTATATACAGGTTTGGGAAGCACCAATCAACATTTTTCAGCATTTTCTGACATTTTATGGAGCAAACAAGTGCTCAATTAATTGTGAAAATAATTGAGATTAATTGATTATGAAAATAATCATTAGTTGGAGCCTTACTGGCTACCTCTTTAGACTGTTATTACTAGCTTCTCAAGACTTACCAACTTTAGCTTTATGATTTAACGCCAGTTTTGAAGGTCCAGTGTGTAAAAATAGGGTCTACTGGCAAGAATTGAAAACAATAATAGTTAATATTTTTGGATTAGTGCACAATTGCTTTAAAATAATTATTAGAATTTTGTTTAGGCACATTTGACATTTTGATGCTGATGGTTACTACACAAACAAGGAAGAACAATATTCTTTTTGGTGTGTAAAGGCCACTATACTTTGCTTGATGTGCTTGGGGAAGGGAGGGTTGAGTCCTTCCTTAGTAATAATCTGCAGTCTCACCATTAGAAATCACTTTTTTCTTACACACTGGACCTTTAAAGTCACACATATGAGCTTGACAGGACACGGCTCTAAATGTAGTAAAAATGATTAATATGAACAACCATTTACGATGGAGAGTGACCATCCATATTTTGGAAATGAGTTGAAGACAAGTGGACAAAGACAAGAATGAGGTGCTGTTGTCAAACCTGATGCATTCAGCACCTGGGGACGGAAACATAAGCTCCACTGATGAGTGAAAGGTTTTACCTGGTGGAGCGAAGAACTCCCAGCGTAACTTAGGGTTGCTGATTGCCAGTGGAGACCTGACACTGTTTGCAAGCTCTAAGGCGAAATAAAAAAAATATGCAGATTGAGGCAAAAGAGAGAGGGAAGGAATAAAGGAAGGAAATAAAGGGGAAAGGCAGTGATGAAGGATAGACATAAATTTCAAACCCAGGGGATGGAATGGACATCGAGAGAATTAGAGAGAATTACTAAATTTACTGAGATCAATCAATTTGCTTTTAGTTTTATATTGGTTATCATAGCTCTACCTCTTGTTCTTGTTTTCTGATGTTTAGCTTACATTATTGTCATTACTGTTTTTGTATACCGAGTTAGAAAGTCTTGGGTATACATGTTGAGTTTCCTGGGTCATTAGAATCATGTATTTATTTTAATGTTGTTTGTTAACATTCATGTTTTCAGTTTGAGGGCCCTCAAGACAGCGCATCTTCAGGGGTTTGTCCTCTAATACATTTTCAAATAAATGAGGGAAGTGTTTCAGAGTGACACTGCTGGAGATTTCAACTGGTTCACCTGATTTAGAGTAATTCATATCTAGTGAAAAGCCAGACTAAACATTATAGTCAATCCAAACATTTTTGAAATGTGAGTATAAGACTTATTTAAGGGACATAAAACATGAAGTAAATTGTCAAAATAAGCTGATATTGGCCATAAATAAAAGTAAAAGTAAAAATAGCAAAGGGAATATACAGAAGAGGAATGAGGCAGTGTATGGAAAAGAAGCTGCTGCTTTGTTATTTGTACACGAGTATTTCACTGACCTGCAGTGACCTCCTGTGGAGGCTGATAAGCAGATGATCCTGGTGCAGCAGAGCTTTGTACACTCTCTCTTTTCTGTGACTCCTGGGAACTGAGAAAACCCACCTGCACAGAGGTTCAGAGATATATTGGATTTTCTTCAATGATAATGATGTCTGATATGTTAAGGTTACACTGGTCCTTCACCTGTGACATTACAGGTTGATTTCGTGGTGTGCTGACCCCTAACTGGACCAGACTGGAGATGTTTTGAACTGATGGGTCAACCTTTCTTTCTTCCTGTGTTTCCTTATGTTTGGCTTCTGAAAATATACAAACAACACAACTATATCATTCATGATCAAGTCTAGAAAATGAAGGTACTTAAAAGCAGTTTAGTTTAAAACATTTCCTCACAATTTCTCCTCTTTTAAAATATTTAAATTTAATGGATTCAAGGTTACATTTCTACAGTCCTTGATCTGTAAGGGGTTGTAGTGTCTACAGGTCACCATAGGGTGTCAGTATACTAAGCTTCAGACCTGTATGTGGTGCTGGGTGAGCTGCAGCATTTGAGTTGCTCTCTTGTGGAGCAGCTGCTGTCTGATTTCCAGCCTTCCAAAAGCTCTCCTCTGGCATCTGCAGTTCCTATATGTGCAAAAAAAAAAAAAAAAAAAAAAAATTATAAATTGAATAACCAATGCAGAAAGTAAATTTCACTCAAAGATGAACATCAAATTCTAAGATTTACATAAAAACATGAGGTAAAGAGACATTTTTATGCCCATGTTATATGCATTCACCCACAAGTGCCAGGAAAAGGAAATAGCCATCTAATGTGAACTACAGACAAAATGATTGTATTCACCTCAAATAAGTTAATACAATGAGGAACGAGCTATTGTAATGCTTTATTATAAGGATTAAGTGTTTATCCTGACCGTTGGTAGTGAGGTTGGCCGACTGAGTGGTGATGAATGCTCAGCATCTGTCTGCTCCTGGAAATCTTCAGAAGCTGCTTTAATTGCACCTTGTGCCTCTTTGGCCTTTGCTGACATTGGACTTCCTCCTGTTGGTGACATGTGTGGACGGTGGTGCGCAGGAGATGCTGCTGAAGAGGAAGCGCCGACAGTGTAAGAAGGAGATGCCTCAAAGTGAGGAGGAGATTCCCTTCCTTGGCTCTCAGGTGAAGTGGGAACGTCATTGCTTCCTATGTTGCCATTGACTCGAAGCAAACCTTCAGCCTGTAGATTAGAGGAGATTTTAGTCTTTCACAGTGCAAAACAACACAATGCATGTATTTTACCTTAATAACAGCTTCACACTAACATCAGTTTGATGTGTCTGTTTGATGTGTCTGTTGGAACAAAACCACTGAAGCGTGTAAAGATTTGGAACATACACTGTTTTGCTGTGGTTCAGTTCAGTTAGAATCAGTGACATTGACATGTTTTAATTTCTGTTCAGTCACACAACTTAACAGCTCTCACTCAGGAGCAATTACAATTTGAGCCTACAGAGGGTGCTGCTATTCAGCAAACCTGAACTGTGTTGCATTATGAGATTATGTATTTAAAAATAAGTCCAGAAAAATACAAAGCTTAGAAAACAGAAAGTAAGCAGTCACACGCACACACGTTTGCGCTTCTATCAGAGTGAGGACCCTCACAGACATAATGCATTCCCTAGCCCCTTACCCTAATCTTGTCCATCACAACTAGATGCCTAACTTTAACTCCCTTACCCTAAACCTAACCTAAACCCAATTCTAACCCTAACCCTAAAACCAAGGCTTAACCCTGAAAAATACCTTTTAAAGTGTGAAAAAAAGTGAGGACCAGCCAAAATGTCCTCACTTTGTCAAAATATCCTCACTTTGTAGGGTTTATACGATTTTTGCTCCTCACTCTGCAGCAAGTACAACGCACGCACACACACACCATATGCCGAAGACTGATATCAGTTTTATATTTTACAAAATCTATCTATATCTATGTGCATAGAAGGATATTTTAATAGCTTTACACATACAGCAAATGTTTTACCACAGCTGTGGTTCCCACTTGCCATGAAACGAAAGACAAGATAAAAACATGTATCTTATCGTATAATAATAAGCACAAAAACAAATTCCATAAAACCAGAAAATTGTTCTGATAGGAAGTAGCCACACATAATGTATGTGTATAACAAATCAAGCTTCTGGTACTGATCAGGCAGTCACAGGCTGGATAAGATGATTTACACAGACAGATTCCTTCTCTGTTACATATTTCTTTGTTTTTTTAAAAACAACTGTAATCTGTGTGTTTGACTGTTTCTGCATAATGTTTATTACCACCATATCATTGATTCTGATCGGGGCTAGGCACCTGCTTCAACAGAGCAATTCATTGCACCCAGTGGTCTCATTTGTGGTCATTACCAGCTTCTCATCTGTTTGTTATTTACTATTCATCTGGCTCACAACAGCACACTGGCCCCTAAGACAAAGACGTACTACAGTATGTGTGAGGATTTCCTATAGTGAGCGGTAACTTAAGACATACTGGTGAATGGGTGAATGCAGGCTCTCAGTCTGCTCCCCCTCTGCCTCCACCTTCTCATCCTAACCCTTGCAGCCTGTGTGGGCCCGCTTTGTCTGCTGGGAGCCCACTTCACATTGAGAGGTTCCTACTTGTCAACTTCTTAAGTCAATAGGGAACAGAGGGCTCCATTCAAAGCCGGGCTCCGCTCAGACTCCTGACAAGACATTCTAGAAAAAAACGCCCTGCTCCATTTGGTCTGATAATAACTGGCCCCTCCCTCTCCGCTGCAACAAAACCTAAGATCTCATTATGAATATTTCCATTTGGAAGTTTTTCCAGAAGAAAAGGAAACGGATCCTTTAGAGAGTCCTTTGAGCTAAATTGAAACATTACGTGCTTCTTCTGAAAAGGGAAGTCTCATGTTTTCCAGAGAAATCCGTTGGCTCATCACCATGGTGGCTCCCTGGCATTCTAATGTAAATACCAAGAGAGATGAAGGGGAATTTACCCATCAGCTCTGCAAGGAGGCCAACCAATGCTGGGAAGTAACCTTAAGAAAAGTGGTCAAGAGCTCGGTTGTGGCTTTGATGGAGCTGGTCAAATTTACCAAAACACTTAACTGTTAACAGCATGGTAATAGTAAAGTTATATTTTATAACAAGGAGGTAATATCTTGGCATTACCATTTTATTTTCAATGCAAATTCAAGCTCAGTTATAACAATAATAATGTGAAAATACGAAGAAAATATCACAGCAATAATATGGTATTGGTTGATGAATTAAAATGGATAATTTACATTTTACTTTGAAATCCATCCTCTTCAATGACCCACACCATTTTCCATTCATACTGCCAAGCTATTATTTATAGAAATAAAATGACTTTATATTATATGACATTATATAACTTCCACATTACAAAACTATTACCATTTTACTACTTCATTATTACTGTACTGTAATGTTAAGTGCTACTGAAACCCTGTAGGATAAATTTAGACATTTTCAAAGTGCCTCACATTTCACCATGACAACCAGGCTTCTGACAATGAACTGACCCACATGGTATTCAAAAGTAGTTTTAGTCTAACAATGAAACTGTGTCTGGTGCTGTAAGATATTTTAATGTTAGGAAGTGATCCCAAAAGTTTGATATGATGACTGTAGAACTTTCCGGCAGTTGATTACTGTGTCATATCTCTCATACCTTTCACCTTCTTTGAAGTCTATAAAGTATAGTTTCCTGATCTCCAGTATATGTATATGGGGAATGCGCAGGGGAGTTTACTAAGCCCCTGCAAGTGGTTCGGTAAAAATCTCACCTTGTTGTCCCACGACTCAGCTGCTCGGGCCCCGGACTCAAAATAAGGCTTGGGTGTCAGCAAAGGCACCGGTTTAGGCGACAGGGCATGGGTGGATGGTGGTTGCTGGTGTGAGGACAAGTCTTTCGGAAATTCCTCAATTTGTGCCTCCAGCGTGGATGTGAACTTTGGAGCTGGAGCGGACTGCTGGCGCAGGAACCTCAGGGGTCCATTAGGGTCCTCGTCAAAGGGGTCTGGGGTCGTGGGGGAGGCGGACAGGGAGAGAGGCAAGCGCGAGCAGGGGAAGGAGGGGTCAGCAGAGATGCTGCGATCTAAGAGCTTTGGCAGCTGCAGGCGTTCCAAGACAGCGTCACTGATGGAGAAGCGTTGGGCGTAACGTTGGAGGATAGCTGACGCCTCCTCCGGGGTTCTGGCTCGTCTGTAGGCATCACGCAGTTCCTCCTCACGACGTTCTCTGATGACAAGAGGAGAGAAGGAACACGAGGGGATAAAGACAGGTAATTACTCTAAATGTGAAGCAACATTACATACAGCATATCTCTCTGTAAATGCAAGAAACATCTGTCTGTCTTTCTGTTCCTACGGTTTTGCTTGACAGAATCAAAATTTGACTGCATGTCAGTGATGTCATATATTGGCTAACTTCCTGTTAATTGCTACTGTTAGCATTATCTTCTCTCCTTCGCGTCACCTCATGAACACATTTGGTGAAGGGGGAACTTTATTCATCGAAAACAGCCGATGATCTGTTGCTCTTGACTGAATAAACTTAACAGGACTTCAATCCACATTGAACTAGATTCTAGCAGAGATTGTAGAGATCTCTTCCACGACAGAGACCTACTTTTCCACTACTCTACCATTGCTGTGCACATGGTTTCTTAGCAGAATCCTATGATGGTGAATTCCACGTACTTGTCCTGCACTATCTCTTTGTACGTCTTGATGCTTCTCCTCCTCTGGGAGATGCGGGTGTCTCCAGACAACAGCTGCTCCATCATCTTCCTCTCCTCCTCCTTCTTGATCAGATCCTGAGAAATACTCCTCCTCCGATTTTTCCATCGTGCCAGGTCCTGGAGACAAACAGGCACATTGCAAGTGCATCATGTACAAATGAAACAGAGCAAGAAAGGATGGTGGTGTAGTGATGTGAGAACTGCAAAACAGCTGTGGCCCAAGTGAACAGATTTAAGCTGTGTAAGTGGAGCACAGCAGGATAATTTGTCACCCTTTGGACATTAAAAAAAAGCATAAAATTGATGAACTGCAGACATGCTAGAGGGAAGGAATATGTGCAAAGGAAACATGATTCTAATGAGACTTAAAAGTTATCTGACATTAGGAAAACAAATTAGAGAAAAGCTTCTTAATGCAAAAATAAATAAAGAAATGAAACAAACATATGAAATAAAAATAGTCTGTGACACTCACATCCTGCCAGTGATCCTCCTCTTCCTTCATCCTGGTGTACTGATTGTGCATCAGTCCATGACGCACCTGACTGTGGGGCTGCAAGATGGCTTCCTCCTCACCACGCATGTCGATCATACTCACACTCCTGAGGAGGAGGCATGGAGAGAGAGACAAAGAATATGAATGATGACAGACCTGAGTCACTTATTTTAAGGATGATTTAATCAACTTGCGTTTACACACCACTGCTAGTCATTCCACACATTTCTGTAGATGTATTATATGGTTAATGCAGCAAACGTTGTTTGTGTGTCTGCCATTTATTTTTAATCATTTTACTTTAATCTGCCATTTATTCTTTTATCTCATATAGTTCTGTGGATAAAAGCATTTTCTAAGGCTCAGAAGGTGACTTACTGTGAGAAAGTACAGTACTAATGAATCATTTTCCACAATTAACTATGAACATGTTTGCAAAGATTCCCTTTTGAAAACCATCATGATATAAAAATTAAAAAACAAACAAACAATGAAACAAGTGGCTCAGTGTGTGGTCTTAAGAAAACAGAAAAAAACTCCACACAAAACCAAACAGCATTGCAGCCCCACCTGTTATTTTTCATTTGTCATGTTACATTTCAAAGTGCGATGCAGGCAACAATCAGAGTTTTCACAGTGGTTAAAACAACAGTTTCAGAAAGTTTACAATCATCTTTTTTAGTTGTTAAGTCAGTCATGTTACAGCATTCATTACAGACAAGACACCTACAGTAAGTGCAGACTTATTTAGACACATGCAGCTGAGTGATTTTTGTTTTTCATTGTCAGATTCAGAAACAAAATATATGCAACATGATTTAGATACTGTTTGGTTGAACATGGTGAAAAAAAAGCATTGAACTATGGCAATGTTTTGCAGCAATAATCCAACATTAGCCAAACAAGGACTACAGTCTGATTAATACACCATGCAAACAGGTTTTTCCTGACCTTAATCTGAATATTCTTTCCCAAAATTAGAAAATTAGACATGGAGCAATTAAATCTCAGATGCATTACATAAACAAAAGTTAAAGAATAACAAAATACATTATTATGTAAACATCATAATCTGAGTATTCAGACTATTTTCAGAATTAGATCGAGAAAAATTATTCAGAAAAAGGTCATTATTGACATTATTGGTGTACTGAACCTTGGAGACGACCACCATGTAAACTACAATATCAAACAAATACCTGCTCCTCTACATTGTACTTTTGCATGCCTTTAAATCATCTGTGAGTATGTATTTCACAAGGGATGGTAAGTCAGGAGGGAAGTTAACATGGTTGTGTTACATGAAACATGCAGCTGGCAAAAGCATAATGTAGTTAAGTAATTTCCCTCCGCAGTCACTGCTGCTGCAGGCACTGAATAAATCTGAGAGCAAAGAGCGGTGTCCAATCATTTATTTGAAAGTATCTTGTTACGCCACTTTGAATGTCAGGATGAGGACAAAAGCACAGTTACCGACATGCTCTTCACCTCGGGTTACTTTACCTATTATTTGATGTGATTTGATATGTGATTCAGGTAGTTAAAAAAAGCTTTCTAACGAGATATTTTGTCTTGTCTTTTTTTTTTTTTTTAAATTTAATAAAAAATTAAAAAAGAAAAAAAGGGTTTTTTTTAATTAGGCCATGTAAGATATGCAGTAAATGAATTAAGCATAAATCACTGGTATTTATTCTATTTTCCACTCAACGTTTTACATTTTTACTTGATCTCATGCCTTTTGATAAAGCTATAGCTCCAAACAAGCAATATTGAATAGATTCTGACATTACAGACTGATAAAATGGCTAATGGGACCTTAAAAAATAATTAAAAAACTCTCTTGTCAGCATGTGACTTTTTTTGTCAGTCATATCAAAAAGCTCTTTAAATGAATTCACCCATTTAGCAGTTTTTACCCACTTGAATCAACAATATAAAAAGATTAAAAAAAAAAAAAAAAAAAAAGATTTCTGACAGGGTTTGTTTTGTAAGTGCCATGCTGTACTGTACTGTGCTGTGCCAGGCAGCCGAGTGCTACTAAAAGACAACTTACTGTGAATCGTCTGACACACTATCTGTGCGGATGAATCTACAGAGAGCAGAGAGTATGAAGAGAGAGGGAGAGAAAGAGGAAGAGAGTGAGGTCACAAATGAACACAGAGACAAACTTATTCTCCACTGCTGAACATGACACACAGCCATGATGTTTAACTGATGATGGTTATGGTTCAAATATGAGTCTCAAACCAAACACAAGGGGGCAGTCTTAGCCAAAACACAAAAACAAAGCAGAGG